>VZDJ01000301.1:11330584-11598073 GCA_008694505.1 Cyanoderma ruficeps
TAACTAACTAACTAACTAACTAACTAACTAACTACAGAAAGCGCTACATAAACTCTTTCAGCCGTGGAGCAGACTCCAGCTGTGCCAGCAGACAGAGGACCCACACACAGTTATTCTTCTCGTCTGCCTTAAAAAATATATTTTTCTCAAACAACCACTTCTGTTTTAATTCATGGGTGAGGAAATGTAGCTATATGAAACTCGTAGTTTAAAACGTCAGAAAATAGAATTTAAAATAAAAGATTTGAATGACAAATACTACTATTAAAATATAGTAGTAAAGGGGAAAACTTCCCTGAGCCACATTTTACTACTTTAAAAAACCCAGGTTTAGGACAATGAAACTAATAATCATTAAAATGTTTTATGGACCCAGGGGTAGGGGTTTAGCTGGGATAGAGTTCATTTTCTCCCAGCAGCTGGTACAGAAATGTGTTTGGGTGTGGGATGAGAATGATGTTGATTACACCCTGAAGGTTTAGCTGTATATGAGCACGGATTGCACCAAGTCAAGGATGTCCCAGCTTCTCATGCCCTGCCAGGGCAGAGGGGCACACCAGGAAAGCTGACCCACTTGTTTTTCTTGGGGTTTATCTCTTCCTTGTTATTTTCCCTTGTTGCAATTTATTATTGTTGTTACTGTTATTCTTATTGTTATTATTGTTATTATTATTTAGTTTTTATTTCCCTTCAATTTCTAGTGCTGAAATATGTTNAAACTACTCTTACCTGACTTAACCTTTCCTCTCACATCCAATTCCAGTATGATAACTGGTGTGAGATAGGAAGGATCTCAGTGGCGGAATTTTGAGTCTTAATTTAAAAACCTGAGTATTTGAGCTAGATCTGAAAAATAGGCTATAGTGCACAGAACTCAAGGCATTGCCCAGGTTTCCATCTGAGTGTCAGGGCTTGCACAGATACTTCACAGACTACAATCTTTCAAGGCTAAAAGCGTGCTCAGAATAATGAATACTCTTCTCTAAAAATCTCTAAATCTCTTCTCTAAAAAGAGAATGGAAAGCTTAGCTTATCAGGAAGACAGAGCTGTTGAATTTCAGATTCAAAAGAGAACAAAGACTGCTGGACAGGAAGAAGAAACCAAACTGGTGGTTTTTGCAAGACAGAAATACAATTCTGCCCTTGCGGTGTCCTGACACTGGGCACAAAGGAGCCCGTGGCTTTACTGGGAAATGCACACCCTTATCTGCCGTGCTGTGTGTACCTGCTGGCCCTGCTCCCCGTGCCCTTCAGAGCAGCAGGACTCCACTGCAGGTGCCAGGAGAACTCCAGGGATGATGTCTCTGGTGTGACACCTGCGGTCACCCACGGCCACCCCCTCACCACACCATCCTGGGTTTGGCCTTTTGGGATCAGAAGTGGGATGTCCTGTTCCCGTGGACAGTCGGTCACCCACCCATCCTTCCCCTCAGTGATGGCAGCTGCAGGCAGAACACCCCCAGTGTCACCAGGCTCACAGAACACCCCCAGTGTCACCAGGCTCACAGAACACCCCCAGTGTCACCAGGCTCACAGAACACACCCCCAGTGTCACCAGGCTCACAGAACACACCCCCAGTGTCACCAGGCTCACAGAACACCCCCAGTGTCACCAGGCTCACAGAACACACCCCNCCCCCAGTGTCACCAGACTCACAGAACACACCCCCAGTGTCACCAGGCTCACAGAATACACCCCCAGTGTCACCAGACTCACAGAACACACCCCCAGTGTCACCAGGCTCACAGAATACACCCCCAGTGTCACCAGACTCACAGAACACACCCCAGTGTCACCAGGCTCACAGAACACACCCCAGTGTCACCAGGCTCACGGGGCCACTGCTACTCACAGAGCCACAGCCGCAGGACACGTCCGTTGTCACAGGAAACCCAAGGAAGGAGCAGCTGAGCAGAGACAGCTGCGGCTTCCTGTCCTTGCACACCACACCTGAGGGGTCTGGAGAGCTGGAGGGGAAGGGTGAGACACTGCAGTGGTCACTGCTGCACTGACCGACCCCCTCCTGCAGCCCTGCCCCGAGGGGGGCGCTGGGCACTGCCACACCAATGCCACGGCACATCCTCCCTTCTGCAATGGGAGTGTGACCTGTTCATCCCAATTCATCCCAATTCATCCCATTTCCACCACGGCACATCCTCCCTTCTGCAATGGGAGTGTGACTTGTTCATCCCAATTCATCCCAATTCATCCCAATTCATCCCAATTCATCCCAATTCATCCCATTTCCACCACAGCAGATCCTCCCTCACTACAACATGAATGTGACCTATTTCTTCTCTCATCCTGATTCCAGCATTCAGCCCATTTTGCTCCACTACCTTCTATGACAAGCAACTACCACCCAACATGCCACTTCCCGAGGCTAAAATAGCCCATCAGTATATTTTTCATACTTTTATTCTCTTAAGTATTAAAGCCCAGACATTGCCCTATGAAAAATGTCACAATAAGAACAGTAAATAACAAAATTTTAGTCTCTTGGCAAACTTGCAACAAGCCAAATGCACCAACATATCTCCAAAATGCAAGCAGTGCCCTACAGAGGAGCCCAGCAGTTCCAGCCAGGAGTGTCTCCCCTGGCACACACCCCACAGGCTGGGCTCCTCTCTGGGGACACAGGGAAGGGTCAGAGCAGCCCTGGCCACACTCAGGCCAAGAAGTGTCCCAGTGTTTGGGGGAGGAGCGGGCCAGCCCCTGCCTGGGGACCCCCCCACAGTGCCCAGCACAGTTCCCAGCCTCTGTGCTCCTGAGCCTCCCCACCCTTCTGCCCCACAGGGACACCCGCAGCAGGTTTCCCGCTGGATCACACCAGCATGGACAGTGCTGCAAGTTCCAGCAGTACCGACATTCCTACCACATTAGACAGAAAATCTTAAAATAAGATTCTTCTTTTGGCACACTCAGCACAACTTGCAATGGCCGTGGTGTCTGTGGTGCTTCCTCTTTGTGCAGCTTCCTCCTGACATCAGAGATACCATCCAGCACCATCACTTCCCCTGATTAACTCTGTTCTGCAGTTCAAAGAAGATTTCTGGAGATGGTGATCACTGTCACCAGTTCCTGACCCAGTAGCTCTATTACATGTTTATTAAACAGCTGCATTAGTTTCCATAAATAGCTAAAATGTGTACTTGGAACTACACAACCTCTGGTAAGTAAATAAATAAATAAAACAACTTATAAATATTATTCTTATGTTCAGTAAAGCCGGGTCAACTTTGAAACTTGACAGCCATGTCACAGAAGTCAAGAATTGCCTTAATGCTGCTGTGGAAGAGTCACGGGGGACAGCACAAGGGTCTGACCTCAGAAGGGACTGAGCATTTCTAATGGTTTTTGCAGCTTCCCTTTCGTGTGCTGTGCCAAGACAGCAGGATTTGCGTGCTGAGAAACTTCAGAACTTTTTTATATTTTACCCAATCTTGGGCAACTGGTGAATCAAGTTTGCTGGTTTTGCACGACTAGCTGGCATTGTTCATACAGAATCAATGCACTTTGTGCTGGCCCAGGCACTCAAACAAGAACAGCTGCTGGGGTAGGAAAGGCTGTGTGCCCCCCCTGCCAAACGCTGCACTGACACCTTCCCTCTGTCTCCCTCCTGCCTCTTCCCTCTGCCTTCCCCCTGTCTACCACCCCTCCCAAACGCTGCACTGACACCTCCCCTCTGCCAGCAGCACTGCAGGAGCCCCCCTGGGCCCCCCAGGGACACAGGGGACAGGTGACCGTGTCTGCTGGCAGTGCTGGACAGTTCACAGCAGCAGGACAAGACCCTCCAACAGGAGCCTGGTGAGACAAGGAGACACAAAGAACAGATAAAGCTGCCCCTGATGACAGGGCCACGATCACAGAGCTGCCGGGCTCAGCAGGGCACACAGGAGCCTCTCACCTTACCTGTGCAGGGACAGGGTTCAGCTCCATGTCCCAAACCATCCCTGGAGCTCTCCTGGGAGATCTGAAGCCGTGTGTGAGCACTGGTGGGTGCTGTGGGAGCCTCAGTGCACACTGCCAGGTACAGGACTGTGCCTTGTGTCTCCACAGGCGTCCCAGCAGGAGCAGAGCCCCGTGCCTGGGGATGGACAGAGCTCTGGACCCTCAGCAAAGAACCACAGCGGGCAGCTGGGGGAAGGTAAGGACAGGGAGAGGTGTGCAGAGCCTGGCCTGCCCCCTGGCTCCCTCTCACCGGCAGACAGTTGATAAATCTGCTGGTGTCAAATGTAGAATTTGTCCAGGGTGTCCTCCGTGCTGCACAGACACAATGGACTGTACAAAGATGTGATGTCCACGCCTCTAGTCGCACAGTTCTGAAAGAATCCTTGGTTCTATGATGCCTCAGCACAAAACACACTTCATCAACTTCTGAACAGTTCAATACCTGCCCCCAAGTCCAAGCACAACCTGTGGGTTCTTGGCTGTAGAAAATCCTACAGAGGAGGAACAAGTTCTTAACACTCCTTGTACAGAGAGAAGGTCCTGCTGAGACAGCCTGGAGGGAGAAAGTGTGCAGGGACACAGCAGAAGAGAATGGTTTTTAAATACAGTGTGCTGCTATTTAAATAAAAATCCCATTTGGTATTAGTGCCTTTCCAGAAGATGCTTCTAATTTCAGCATCATCACCCCACGCTCTACCCACAGAACCTCCCAGCTCTGACACACCTGTTCATGTGGTAGTTCAATACCTACTCTCCAAACCACCTTTTACTTTTAAAACCCCAGCCAAACAAAAAACAATTGCCTTGATGACTAGAGCTGAAACACAGCGACAGGATGGCAGGATAACGATCAGGAAGAGGTTAAGTGCAGGCTCTGGGTGTGCACAGGGCACACCCTCCCCGTGCTCCTCTCTCCCGTGCAGGTCCCAGAGCACACCTAAACTCATCAACCTTCACACAATCCGCAGGAGGTACAGAAAACAACACACCAAAGGAGACCATTTTACCTGTTTGAGAAAAGATGTCCCTTTCTAGCTATTGCATGGTGACATTCAGGCTCCAGCCCACTCCACAGAGACATCAGCTACCGACTCAGAGTGGGGATAAAAGGAAATTCTTTATTTTCTAAAACACAAGGTGGGTTTTTTTTTTCCCAGCTCCAAAGCACATATTTTCCATTTGCCCAGGGTTTCACTTGCCAAATAAAGCAGCATTATATTTATATCTATATTTGTTCTGCCCTCCCCACAGAGGATAATCCACCCCCACAAACATTCTGGCGAAGAAAAGCAGACAGCAGATGTGATTTCTCCTTGCAAATACTTTAAAATGTAAATCTGACTGACTTGAGATGCAGGTCCCCTGCAAGGGAACACTGGGGATTATTGCCATACACTGGGTGTCTCCACACTTCACTCACAGGAGTTTTTACAGAACATTTTGACCAGGCATATTCCTGTCCCTCATGTTTCATGGTAAATCAGTGTTAAAAATACCAGTCCTTAAACACATCTCATTAACCCTGAGTGACCAGAGGGCTGTGGGTCAGTCCCAGCTCACAGCACGTGGGCTTGTGCCCGCAGGAAAGGGACAGCCCTGGGCAATGGGCTAAAGTCAAACAGGGGAGCAAATGGATCCTCTGTTCAAAGCAACAACATGCCCTGGAACATCACCAGAAAGTGAGATGGCACCACTCAGAAAATTCTCTGTGTTCCCTGCTGGGAGTGCCGAGGTGTGGGAACGTGGTCATTTCTGAGAGGCACACTGAGTTTGTTGGGAAGCGAGGACAGAAACCCCTCAGTAATCAGAGTAATTAGCAGAGTAATCAGCAGAAAGCCCAGCACCACCCTGTCCTAGTGAGGTAATCTCTCCTCTGCTTCCAGGAATGAAGATACTGCAAGATGTTCAACTCCAGCACCAACTCCTCAGGAAACAGCTGCAGCCACAGCACGGTGATCACCACCACAGTCATCCCCCTGCTCTACTGCTTCATCTTCCTCGTGGGGCTCTCCCTCAACGCCGTGGCAGCCTGGGTCTTCCTCTACGTCCCCAGCACAAAGAGTTTCATCGTCTATCTCAAGAACATCGCTGTGGCCGATCTCCTCATGAGCCTGACCTTCCCTTTCAAAATCCTTGCTGACTCAGAAATCGCACCTGCGGAGCTGAACCAGTTTGTGTGCAGGTACTCCGCAGTGGTGTTCTACATGAACATGTACATCGGGATCACCTTCTTCGGCCTCATAGGGTTTGACAGGTACTACAAGATTGTGAAGCCTTTGTTCACCTCCTTTGTTCACACAGTTAACTACAGCAAAGGGGTCTCTGTAATCATATGGCTGCTATTAATGACCATGTCATTTCCAAATATGATTTTAACCAATGAAATCACTAAAGACAATTACTCGGCAACTTGTATAGGTCTTAAAAGTGAGCTGGGCAGACAGTGGCACAAAGCAACAACTTATATTTGCACGGGGATTTTCTGGATTGTTTTTTTTCTGCTAATCGTCTTTTACACTTCTATATCCAAAAAAATATACAGCTCTTACAAAAAATTCCGGAGGAACTCAGACATGGCCAAGAGAAAAACCAGCCGGAACATATTCACCATCATGTTGGTGTTTGTCATTTGCTTTGTGCCCTACCACCTCTGCAGGACCCCATACACCCTGAGCCAGACCAGCTCCCACTTCACCTGCCAGTCCCAAAAATCGCTGTTCTACGCCAAGGAATTCACTCTGATGCTTTCTGCTGCAAACGTCTGCCTTGACCCCATTATTTATTTTTTCCTCTGCCTTCCCTTTAGAGAAAAGCTGTATCAAAAACTGCATCTCAAGATGAAAGCTTCAAGTGAGGTTGATATTTCTAAATCCAGAAGATCAAATACGCTTGGGGAAAGCATAAACATAGCGTAGGTTTGTGTGTCTACAGTAATGTCCATTTCAGGGAGTTATTCATGAACAGAAACGTCCCAAAGAAACAGAGCACACAACGACCAGCAACAAACAGCAGAGGGGCTCAGCACAGCACCAGGTGCTGCTCCTCTGCCCAGACCCAGTACTGCACTCCAGTGTATTCCCTGTGTGCTGGTCCAGCTGCTGCCCTGAGTGCATCAGGGTGTGCCACGACCCGCCTGCATCCCAAAAACAGGGAGAGGAGTCCCTGGAGCAGCACGTTCTGGAGCTCCAGGCCGTGGGTCTCTGACAGGACCATGCACAGACCCCAAACCACACCAGTCTGCTTCTCTGGACTTACATGAACAGAAACACATCCACACCAAGCTGTGGCAAACCCCTCGTGCTGGTGCAGCAGGAGGCAAGAACACCACGGAGACGCTTGGGAACACACAAGTACAGCTGGCTAAAAACTCTCGTGCATTTAAATCCAGAAAGAACGGTCTGCTGGCTTCCCTGCAGACATTTCCACACAGCAGTAAAGGATTTCTGCCTGTACCAAGGTAACAGCTGAAAGCCACCAACCTGCTCTACACAAATATAATCTTTTTTGTAACTTTATTTTTCATAGAAGCTTTTTTTTAAAATTGATTTTATTATTGTAAAAGGAAAACATACCAGGCCCTAAAGTATCTGCTGAAGCTTTCAGACAGTGGCTCTGGAGCTGAATGTCTTCATTTTACTTAACAAAGAAGCTATAGGAATAGAAATAACAAGTCCTTCACCTTTCTGCCACTGCATTTTATCTTAGTCCAAACAGATCTAAGGGTGAAAAATGTTTAAACATTTGGTCCTTGCACCTTCTCTAAGGCTGTGGATAACTCCTCTTGACCCGAGACCACTGCTCAGCAGCAACAGGATTCTCCCACTCCACAGGAGGGTCCTCCAGTTGAAGGTCTGGACACCTCCACTGGGTTCACACACAGCTCTTGGAGCAAATTCAGCTCCGTGTATTTCCCACCCCCCAGCAGAGGGGCTCCAGCCTGATCCCAGTGAGCAGCAGTCCCCCCTGCCTGGGGCAGCCTGGGTGTGGGAGCTGGGGGTCACCAGCCTGAAGCCGCCCACTGGGGCTGCAGGAGAATCTGTGTTTGTTGAAGAAAATACACAAAAGATATTTACATGGTCCTTTCAGAGCTCCCTGACTCTGCTAAACTGAGGCTCTGCAGGTCCTGCCCTCCAAGCAAGGGAGCCAGCCTGCTGGGGAAGGGAATCTGGTGCTTTGTGGGACATCTTTTGTCATTTATGGCAAAAACATTCGGTTCCCTACATGGCAGGGCTTGGCATTTGCCCACGTAAATTTACATAATTGCAGCTGTGAAAGATCCCTGGTATAGACAGATGAAAACACTCCCAACAATATAAATGTGATTAACTTTCTAATTGCTTTGTAAGCTTTGAAAAGGCTATTTATATTGTGCAAATGTTTCACACCTCACCAGATTACTGATGTTAGAATGACAAGGGTCTACATGCAGGCACCAGGGGAAGGGATGGTGATCAAAACCAGTGTTCAAAAGGGATGCTGCACTTCCAGCTTTTCGTTCATGTTGAAAAATCCCTCTCCAAGAGCTTCCCTAGCCAGGAAATGGTTCCATGCCCCTGTCCTGCTGCAATCCCACCCTGTGAGTGACCAGTCCCATGTCAAACCAAGCCTCTGGTCCATCTCCTTGGCCTTGCTCCATACTTTGCTGGATGAACTGAGGCCAATTTTTTTCCAGCATTGGACAAATTAATCCTTTCACATCTTTCCCAGCACATCAGGTACTCCAAGCCAGGTCCTCACACACTCAGGGAACTCACATTCCAATATCTGCTCTCTTCCCATAACACTTCTGCAGGAAGGGCTGAGCATTCTGCAGTAAAGGTTAGTGAACCATCACTTTGTCTTTTAGACCTGGAAAAGTTCCCTGAGCTGTAAAGTGACTCTATAGTGAAGGAGAAACTGACTGACAGGGACATACAGACAGAAACAACGGCCACTGCTGCACTTTGGGTTTAAAAAACCCCTACAAGTTTAGAAAGATCAGCTTTGCATGAGCAGAACACTATAAAATGAGTCGATGTTTGCTCACAGATGGACACAGGATCATTCCAGATTATGAAGCTTCGCAAACAGTTTGACAAATATGGTCTGAACTTTCAGTTTATGGCTAAACCTAAAACCAGACATTCTTCATCTGTTCCTCCACAAAGTTCTGGTGCAGGGTTTGTAAATTCCTGAGGATTCTCAACCACAGCCAAGGGCCACCAGCCAGTTTCAGCATTGCTGTCAGTACCTCACCCCCAGCATGGTGGCAGATCTTTTCTCATGGTTTCCCAAACCAACCAAACCAAAAATAAAGATTTCCCTGACTTCTCTAATGTGTCATTTTTATTTTTAATAGTGCTTGGAAAATATCCAAAGATTCAGAATGGTCATTGCAATCAGCAGAATCCCCGTTAGTCTTCCAATCTGCCAACCAAGGTGTAGCTCTGAAACAAACACCATGAGATTCCCAGAATCCAGAATTTCATGCAGGAGTATTAAAATGAATGGGGACTAACTACATTGCAAAATCCTGATTTCAAGTGGATTTTAAATGTGAGATATATTCAGGGAAGAGGGGAAAGAGAGTTTCACAGTTCGGAACCCAGTCACAGCCCCCACACGCCTCTCCCCAGGAACAGGAAAGAGAGGGCTCTGGGCTGTTCCGTGAGCACTTATTTCTTTCTGTCACTGCTCTTTGGGGTAATTCCACGTGATTCAGCCACTTGAACGCAGAGTTTAACTGCGTCAATCAGCTCGTTTGGAAACCACAGCCCCGTTGTCAGAGCCAGCGGAGGCAGCCTGGGCAGGAGGTCACACACAGCAGGGTGGGACAGCAGTGCCCGAGGGACATCGGCCCCGGCAGACGATGCCCAGAGGAGCCCAGCTCGCCAGCACAGGTAGGTGGTTCCAATCTCTGTCTGTCATTTACATCTCCGTGAATGTACAGCCCAAAATCCCACTGCCGAACGCTCTGGGGGTCGGGCTCAGCTTTTGGCAAGGCAGCCCGGCCGTGGCGGCCGCCGGTGTCACAGTCACAGCCCCGGGGGCTGCCTGTGCCGGGTGCCCCTGCCCACCGGGGACGGGGACAAGCTGGGCTGTCCCTGCCAGGAGCAGGAGCTGCCTCAGCCCGGGGAGCCCAGCAGCAGCAGCAGCAGCAGCAGCAGCAGCAGCAGCGCCTGCCCTGCCCAGACCCATTCCAACCCGGCTCCTGTGCTCAGAGACAACTGCAGGGGACAAACTGCCCTCTCCAACCTTTTGAACCACCCGAGTATCTCCAATCGTTTTGCTTTACCAACTGTGCAATTCTGGGTACAATTTAACAGATTAAATTATATGTGCAGTAGTTCTCTTATATTGTATAAAACATTCGGTACAATATAGAAAATATAAATTCTGCAGTCTGATGCTACTCAAGACATAAATGTGTTGGTTCCCAGAAATTCAGAGGAGCAGCCTTTCCCACAGCCAATCTCTGTAGCAGACTGGCAGCGCAGCAAAAAACCAAAATCCTCTCAGTCTTCGAGGGGTGTTTTGTTAAATTAGGACCAAAATTTTCTACTTTTCTACTGAAGCCTAAAAAGAAAGTGAACAAAATTATTCATCACCTGCTTCTTTCAAAATGTGCTTTTCCTAAAGGCTTCATAAAAATACAGTTAATTTGTTCTGTGTTCAGGTAGGAATGGAGAGCAGTTTGTAAACCCCAGGACTGATGGGCACCATGTGCTCACCCATCTGACATTTCTGTATATTGCTTGGGCAGTGCAGTCCCTCAGAACTCCCAACGCATTTTTACAGAGCAGGGATGCTGCAAATGCTACCTTTTGTTTTTTCAGGCATAGCTTCAATCCTTCAAAGGTTATGATGTTTCAGTGTGATCATTATTAACCAGGTGCTTGAATAGATTCAAACCTTTTTCTGCAGCATTTTGGCTGGAGGAGGGTGTTAAAGCAAACACTGTCAGAAAAGCTCCTGTAGTGGAAGGCTCTGTGCCTTCAGAAACAAATCCTAATACATTCCTAATTCTTCCGGCATGAGAACAAAGCCCTCCTGAATATTTGGGAAGCATAATGAAGAGAGAGAAAAGTATTTCTTCCTAATTGTATATTTTTTTTAGAATTAATTGAACAAAATTCTAAGGGAATGACTGCTGTTGATTAGGACAGGCTGATGTCAGTGATGTCCTCTTGGTTCTTTTGTAGGTCCTTGATACCTTCTGTCAGGAAAGCCAACTCACACAAGGATCTACAATGTCAGGCAACATTTCTGAATGTCATCTCCACGAGGAAATGGAACCTTTTACCTACTTTTACTACTTGATTTTTCTTATGGGATTTATTGGAAGCTGTTTTGCACTGTGGGCATTCACACAGAAGGACCAAAACCAGAAGTGTTTGAGCATCTACTTAATCAACCTCCTCACTGCAGATTTCTTGCTGACTTTGACCTTGCCAGTGAAGATTATTGTTGACCTAGGAATTGCGCCCTGGAACCTGAGGATATTCCACTGCCAAGTGGCAGCCTGCTTCATCTACCTGAACATGTATTTATCAATCGTCTTCCTGGGCTTTGTGAGCATGGACCGCTGCCTGCAGCTGATGCACAGCTCCAAGATCTACCGGATCCAGGAGCCGGGCTTTGCCAAGATGCTGTCCGCGGTGGTGTGGGTCATGCTCCTCCTCATCACCGTCCCCAACATGGCCATCCCCATAAAACACATCGAAGAAAGACCCGGCGTGGGGTGCATCGATTTCAAAACGAAGTTCGGGAGGGACTGGCACGTGTTCACCAATTTCGTCTGCACGGCCATCTTCCTGAATTTCTCGGCCGTGGTGCTGGTGTCCAACGTGCTGGCGGCGCGGCAGCTGCGGCGGCAGCGGCGCGGGGAGCGCTCGGCCGGGGCGCGGCGGGCGCTGCGGCACATCCTGCTGGTCACGGCCGCCTACCTGCTCTGCTTCGTGCCCTACCACGCCGTGCGCATCCCCTACACGCTGAGCCAGGGCAGCGCCAGCGCCGGCTGCGCGCTCCGCAAGGCGCTCTTCAAAGCCAAGGAGTGCACCCTGCTCCTCGCCGTCTCCAACCTCTGCCTCGACCCCATCCTCTACTACCACCTCTCCCAGTCCTTCCGGCTCAAGGTCGCCGAGACCTTCGCGGCCCCCAAGGAGGCGAAGGCGCTGAGGGCGGCGGAGGAGCAGCAGGAGGCGGCAGAGCCGCAGCCCAGCCCGTGAAACACTCGGGCGGAGCAGCACCGGCAGCACCGGCGGCTGCACGGGTGGGCAGCAGCGCCGACTGCCCATCCCGGGAACCACCCGGGACAGACCCGGGCTTAGCCCAGGCTCCCTACACGGAGGGAGGGAATAAACCCGAGACCTTGGGAGGTGGGACGTGAGGAAGATGCTAACAGAGTAATCCCCGTCGGTTCAAGACCTCAGACTTATAAGGTCAAGCTCCAGCCCCTTAACCAGGTTTGGACACCTACCCCCCCGGTAAAACCCTGTAAAACACCGGGCTAACACGCCCCTGCTCTGTGGGTGCTGCCTGTGGTCAGATGCATTAAAACCGGATCTCTGAGCTCTCCATCTCGTTCATCAGCCACATGCAACCCAGCCAAAATCGGGACTGGGGTCACGGGGATCCCCCCACCCGGAGAGAGCCCACAGCCGACGGGAAAACACCACTAAGGGACACCTGTCCATGTGTGACACACTCACAGAGCACACCTGAGCACACACAGCACACCTGAGCACACACAGCCCCCAGGGACGGACACCTGTCCATGTGTGACACACTCACACAGCACACCTGAGCTCACAGTGCACACCTGAGCACACACAGCCGCCAGGGACGGACACCTGTCATGTGTGTGACACACTCACAGAGCACACCTGAGTACACACAGCACACCTGAGCACATACAGCCCCCAGGGACAGACACCTGCCTGTGTGTGACACACTCACACAGCACACCTGAGCTCACAGTGCACACCTGAGCACACACAGCTCCCATGGATGCCTTCACAAACAGCTCAGAGGGCAATAGTGACCCACCAGGCATCAGCAACCCGTGAGAATTCATGTTCAGACCTAAATATACATTAGAATTATTTATGGCAGACACCTGAACCCACCTTTACTAAGTTAGATATTGTGCATTTACTATATGAAATGACCCGGTGCTATCAAGTGAAGAAATTATTTAACAGCAGTTCTTCAGCTGGAAAGGTGATTTGGCAAGATTAACCAAAAGCATTTTAGAGGGCATTATTTTCTCCAGAGAGGGATTTAAAATGTCACTGATTAAAAATTATTGTATCTGCTTACACCACACCTGCAGGCTTCATAAATAAATTTCTTCTTCTTGCCAAGTTCCATTGTCTCTCCTTGCTGCTGCCTCAATGAATATGAGAAAAGCATATTATTGCAGAAAATTCAAATGAATTGTAAAAGGAAATAAAAAGTGTAAGTATCCATGATGTTCTCCTTGTGTGATCTATATTCATAAAAAATTATAAAACAGAAACTAAGTTTGTTAATATTCCAATTTACAATTACTTCCAAAACTTATGCATACGTAGAATAATCAATAATTGAAATTTTAAAATACATTTGCATTGGCAAAATCCAGCTGCTTAGGTTATCTCCACCTGCAAATCAAAATGATTTCAGAAACAAAACCAAATCAAGTTACCTTTTTTCTTCGTCCTTGCAAAATGGACAAAATATGAATCATATTTTAAGCAAGCATTCAAAACAGCTCGTTCAGTATTTTCATAACAATTCTCAGGCAACAAATAAAACTTTATGATGTAAGAAATTTAAAGAAAAGAAAACCGTCTATATCACACCATACTTTGACCTGACACTCCCTGGACTGAAAGGATTTTAAAGGTTCAAAGGATGTCAAAAAGTTATCATTGCTGTTTTAAAATACTAATAATTCTTAAGCAGGTACATTCCAGCTGGAGGCCTGTTCAATATCTGGGGCCCTTTTCCAGCGCAGTGGGCACAGGGGCTGGGGCCTGGAGTGTCACTCTCGGGCCTCCTGCAGCCCCCAGGAGCCCGGGGAGCAGCAGGAACCCGGGCTGGGAGCAGCGTGGGGTGGGCAGGGGAGGCAGAGACACCTCCCTGCCCCGGGCAGGGCACAGGGGCTCCCTTCACATATTCTGGGCTGCATTCACCTGCCCACCCCCAGCAGGAAATGCTCTATTTGGGAGGATTTTGTCAGACCCTGGGTCATGGTGGGTTCCTGCAGTGCCTGATCCCGATGATCCCAGCCCTGCTGTGCTGTCTCATCCCACAGAACCACGAGGGGCACGAGCACTGGTCACTCACAGACCAGGGAAAGGCACTGGTCACTCAGAGACCAGGCAAAGGTGTGGTACTGGTCACTCAGACACCAGGGAAAGATGTGGCACTGGTCACTCAGACACCACGGAAAGGCACTGGTCACTCAGACACCAGGGAAAGGCACTGGTCACTCTCAGACCAGGAAAAGGCACTGGCCTCTCACCAGGGCTATGGGGAAGAGTGTGGCATATTGCAGGTGCCAAAGGAGGTCGTAACTGTCTGGGAAAATCAGTCCTCTCAGCCTGTCCCTCTTGGCTGACCTCTCACCAGTGACTGAGATCCTGATTTGCTGATACTCAAATCAAAATTTTACTTTATGATAAAGTTGCTTGACAAAAGCAGTGAAGGGTGAAGCGCTTTGTGAGCAGGAGGAGCAGGAGCAGTGCCCCCACAGAGCCTCCCAGCCCACTCAGCACACGGGATTTACACACTCATCCTTCCAGACCTCCTCCACCTGTTTCCAGACTGTGACCTGCATCGCTCTGACACATTACAATAAAGAAACAAAACACGCCCCCAGTCCCTAAGGCATTATCTGTCAGATAAGGTCGAAAAACTCCCCAAAAGCTCCATTTTATTCCTGACATTTTTAAGGGACACCATGTGTGTTTAAAGGCCTGTATTTACAGAGCAGTGATGGGATGCAATGTGCTTATCACACAGTAAAAATGGGATGCAGTATCCAGCACTTTTTCCTTGTGTGCTCCTGAGCTGGCTCTGCTGATCTCACTCGTCCCTCCCAACCTCTGAAGACTTCAAAATACCAGCCTGAAAACTAAAGAGATGTGATTTCCCTTCTTTGCCCCAGATCAATGGAAGCTCCACAGAGCCGTGACCATCACAAGGGCTGGAGCCAAGCACAGCACCCTCAGCAGGTGAACAATTCCCTCGGGGTGACTGGGAATTACAGACCCAGGAGCTCCTGCGTCACAGCTGCCCCAGCTCCCCTCCTCAGAAAAACCGAGCACAAGTCTCTTCTGAACAACGCTGCTGGGGCAGGGAGAGTGGAGGGAGGAGGGGAAATGCTTTCCTCTTACCCAAATAAAGAAACATCACCACTGCTGCGGTGAGATGAGTGGGCTACCACCAGAAGCAGAGATGCTGTAGATTTCTGAAGACAATGCGGAACACCCCAAAGACTCTGCTCCACGCTGGTGCAGCCTTTGGTTGGGCAATTCCCCCACACTGGGTTCCCAGAGCCATTCCCACGCTGGGTTCTTGGGACACAGAGCCCTGGCAGCAGCTGAGACAAGTGGAGCGGAAGGGTCTGACCATCAAATATGTTATTTTGCTTTTGACTGGAAATAGCAAGTGTGGAGCCACACGGTTTCCTGCCTTACAAAGGCTGTACCTCAGGGCTTCCTCTCTTCCACCACCACATCCACTCGCTCACACACGCACAGAATGCAGCAGCCTCTCAGAACAATCAGGCTCTGGGTTCGTCTGAGCTGGGTCCTGCCTCTGCAGCTGGTCTGGCCTGGACAAGTGCAGACCACATCTCAGAGGGGCTCAGGCTGCTCAAAGAGCAGCATGAAGGTCATAAGAAAAAGCAAGATTGAGGCTGTGTGTTCCTCTTAAATTAGCAAAGTCACAGAATAATTTTTTTCATTCCAGAGAGATTTTGTATTTTAACTCCTCTAGATGAGCGGGAACCTGCTGTTGGATTTCCTAAAATAGTTCAGGATGAAAACACCCAGACAGGTAACTGAGCAATCTGAGCAACCAAAGCAATGCTAACTGCATTATTAAAACTATTAAAAGGCTGCTCAGAACAAGCTCTATTCTCTCAGTGCTTGGGGAAGCGGACTGATCCTGCAGATACTGTTTTGCTCATCTTGTCTCTCTTTCCTGTCAGCAGCCCAACACACTCAGATCTGGGTCTCTCACATAGTTACAAATGTCAAATTGAAGCTCCGTGACTCCAAGACCCGTCAGAGCTCCTTTCCCACAGTGGGGTGGGGAGTTTGGTTTGTCTGTTTCATTTCCAGAAAAGTGATCTCAGAAGGACAAATATCAACTCTCTGCATTTGTCACAAGCCCCATTTGTGAGAACCACATTCAAAACAGGACTTTTTCACTCCTAAGTGAAAAACATCTCTTGGCATCATAAGAATTCAGATGGACTTCAAAAGCAACATCAGGAACAAGGCCAAACGCAAGTGCAGAGCCCTGAGCTTTAAAAACAGAGCCTTCCCACCAAAACAATTCAATGTGCATAAATATCCATGGAGTTTCAGGATTCTACATAGTGATTTCAAGAAATTCAACATCAGTTCCTAAGAATCAGTCACCCTCCTCTATCCTCCATTCACTACTGCACACTGGCTAGAAAATCCTGCAACCAGGCTGCAGGGACCAGGCATCCCCCACTGCTGGGGTCTAGTTCAAGCTGTATTTTGCTACACGGGAAACTGACAAATTCAAGGGTCCCACCAACCATTCTAAACCTCTTAAAAAGGATTAAGAGGTGAAAAATCCTTCTTTCTCCATTCCCTTCCACAGTGATACCTGTGACAGACTACGACAGATAATAAAATACATGTAGTTCGAGTGTTAGGTGAAATTCGAGTGGGCTAAGCCCTAGGAAAATGACAGGTGAACTCACAGAGTTGTTACAGACATGAGAAAGTCACTACTGTGTTCTCCAGCTCACCCTTCTGAGGACTCTGTTTCTGCCCTAATCAGCTCCTGCCCTCGCAGGGACTCCTTGCCTAACTGGGGCTGCAGACAAGCCACAGGTGTTCCAAGTCTGGACTGGTGCTGTACAGTAGCAATACAGAGTGTTTACTGGATTTGCACCTTCACAATAATCACCACTATGAAAACCACTCTGAATCTGTGCACAAGAAATGGTTTGAGTCAAGGAAATGTCACATGGAAAATACCTGTGGCCAGAAATAAGGTCAGTAGTTTTCTCTGCAATCCCATCTGAAAAGAAAGTGAATTTACTGCTTTATGACACAGAATAGATTTCTAGATTTTTGGGTCCTCCTACTCAAGCAAATCCCCCGAGGAACCCACACAGGTCAAAGGGAGCCAGAAATGAGAGGTCGGTCCTTTCATAGCTCGGTGCTCACTCACCAGGCAGCAGCCCTGTCACTGTGTTCATTGTGATGTTACATCTTTATGGGCCATCAGACGTCCCACCAAAACAGCTCAACAACTGCTGTTGTTGTTTGAAACTCCATGAACAAAGAGCTGAGCCTCTGTCAGTGCAGGGGTTTGGGGTGGTGGAGCCCCTTTCCTGCCACACAAGAGCAGCTGGGAGACAGCCACAGAATCACCCAGGTTAGAAAAGGCTTCTAAGATCATCAACTCAAACAACTAAGACAGCACTGCCAAGCCCACCACTAAAACACGTGTGATCCAGCCTCAAACCAAGATGTCAAAACTGGAAAAGCAGACAGGAAATATGTTCCAAACATGCTTCAGTTGGGCTCACATGAAAACACAGGCAGCAGACAGCTGTCCTTCAAGGAACATTTTTAACAACAACACTGTCAGTAGGCAGACATCCCAGCTGTGGACATCCTATTTACAAAATAAAAATCCTTACAGGCTTACTTGAGCTGCGGGCTGAAACGCCTGTACACAACCTCGTGACTTACGGCCCCTTCTGCCGGGGAAAAGCAGAAGTTTATTATGGGGAGGGAACGGGAGACAAAAAGAAGACGAACAGCACCGCGCGTGGCGACATCCCTGCAGCGCCGGCTGCGGGGAGCGGCCGACATCCAGCGGCCGTGGGACGGCTCGACAGCCCGGGCAGCCTCCCGGGGCCGTGTGACACTGCCCGGGCTGTGTGACCCCTCCCGGGCTGTGTGACACTGCCCGGGCTGTGTGACCCTGCCCCGGGCTGTGTGACCCTGCCCCGGGCTGTGTGACCCCTCCCGGGGCTGTGTGACCCTGCCCCGGGCTGTGGGTTCCCTGACCACAATGGATCTGTGTGTTCCCTGGCCACGGTGGATCTGTGGCTTCCCTGACCATGGCAGGGGGATGGAACTGGGAGGTATTTAAGGTCCCTTCCAACCCAACCCATTCTCTGTGGCTCTGCCGGTTCCAATGTCAAAATGCACAGGCACCATCACCCTGCACCAGTCTCAACAGTTGAGCTTGAGCCGAGCAACAACCAAGTCTTGGAAATTCCAGGGGTGGTTAAGAAGCTGCACACAATTTGGCAGTTCAATTTCTTCTCAGCTCCAGGTCTGGTGAGGCAAGGCTAAAAATTCCAAAGCTGGGTTTTCTTCTCTCAGAAAGAAGTCAGCACCTTCTCTGCTTCCGCTGTCACCCGAGTCCCCTGTGCCTGCTGTGCAAACACAGACACTCTGCTCTCATACCCAGCGATGCTTTATTCCCCCTCAGCATTCCCCACCTCACAGTACAGTGTGGTGCCAGTAGAGGGTTTCCTGCAAATCAAATGGACAGAGCTGCATTAAAATGTCTGGTGCCCTGAGCTGGGGAGCACAGCTCTAAGGGGCCAAGCAGCAGTTTTCAAGGCAACCTCAGCTCACAAAGTACCGTAAGACAGAGGAAATAATGGCAGACAACCTGCATTTAGGACAGAATAATGACTTCCAGAAGTTTCCCTACCAACACTGCCTTTTGAAACACAGAGAACACTACTGAGAAGGAAGAAAAAGATGCTAATATATGTGCAACAGCACAAACCACATCACTTGGCTCCAAAAGCAAATGAAAACAAAAGGGCAGCACCCAAGTGATAAAGCATATCACACCCTACCTGCCCAAAACCACAGCACATCCGTGTGCTAAAGTCCTGATGTCACACGGGCATCAGGGCTAAGAACTGTCAGAAACCTCCCCTGTGCCTGCTGTGACAGCTCTCCTTCCCCAGTTTCTCTCCGATTACCATAGAAGTGTGCTGGGAACACAGAGACGACTCTGGCAAGTGTTTCACTCCATCCCACCTGCTCTGGGCTCCACATAATGGTTCATTGGCACATCTGTGTCCCTGGAAATGCTCCCAGAGGTGTCATCTCCCAACTCCACATTCTGCTTGTTCATGCAAGGCCACAATAAAACATCATCTCCTTTCATTCCACCCAGCAAAACTTAACTTTTAGCATGTCTGAACAGTCACATCTCCCAATACATACACCAAGCTTCCTCTTGCCATTTTACATCCTTAAGTAATTGCAGTTCAGTAACAGAAAACATCTGAATGTAAATAAAATTCCTGATGTTTTCCCAAAACCTGCCCCAGAATGAAGGTCAACACCAGCACAGCACTAGTCTTGACACTGGACTCACAGAAATATCCAAACTTGGCTGCAGTCCTAATGACCAAAGTGATTATTGGGATATAAACCAGATCTTAACAATCTGGCAAGAAATAGATCTTAGCTGCTGGTTAAAGGCTGAATTTCCATCTGGCACAGGTAAACTAGATGGAGCAACTTGAAGTAAATCCAGAGGTGAGCCTGGATTGATGTTCTTATTTTCATTTCTGGAATAGTTCCACACCAAGGCACTTGGGCAACAAAGAGTTACAGTCTGCAAGCAAGAGTAAAACAAGAGTAATTTCTTTTTCTGAACATGTGTGATAGACAAAACCAACAATAAGGGTCTGTGAGATCAGAAACACTTTTAGTTCAACTGAAACAGTCAAAGAAACAAGACAGGCCTATGCACAACTACTTTAGAGGAATTTCCATTTGAGGAAATTCAACTACTGCTCTATTTTCTTTCTTCATTAGGAAAATAAATACTTAAATATATACATGTTTGATTCCCGTTCGTATTGCTTTCATAACACCATCAAAGAACACCACTGAAGGTTCATTTCAGTCAGAACCTCTCTGCAAAATGGTAACAGGCTGAACACACACACAAAAAAATATAATTTGTTGTTCAGCTTAGAGAAAAAAAGCTACATGTGAAAAATAAAAATTTAAGGAATCAATTAAAATCAACTCCTCAGCCAAGACTTTAAAGCATAAAGGAGTAATTTAAATGCACCATGAACTTAGCATTTACTTCAGAAGAAACATTTTGCATTGACAGGCTTCGAAACACTCATTTTCCATTGTCCTGTCCCAGGTGCCACCACCCTGCAGCATCTGGCAGCGAGCAGAGGCAGAGCAGAACGTTCTACTCGTTGGGGTCAGACCTTCAGCATCCCCCGAAATGGAGCAAGATGATTCATCCTAAAGGTGTTTATTTTTGGGACTGCTGCATTGCTCCTCAGGAAGCTCCCCCAGCCCAGATCTGGGTTAGGATGCAGCACTGGCAAACATTGCCTGCAGAAACATTCCTGTGGAAGGATGGGGAGCTCAGGGAGCTCGTCTGGATCCCGGCTGAGCTACAGACACACGTGGCAGCACGAGGGAAAGGGGGACAGAAAAGAGCAGAAAACACACACAGACCCAAAGAGCAGAGGCTGAGCAGGAAGATGACCAGCTGGACAGCAGAGTCACTGTAACACTGCCAGAGGTCACAGCACAGCCCCGCAGCCCAGGACAGAGACAAACCCAGAACTCTCAGAATAGATCCACGTTCAAAAGGAAAAAGTCACAGCACACTGAGAACCAGAGGGAATCTGACCTCTGGGATCAACCCCCTCCACAGAGAGGGACGAGGATACTCTCCCACTTTCCTTCCTCAGAGAGCACCAACACCTTCCCCGGGAACAGCCCTGCCTGCCCTGGGCTCTGCAGCCCGCAGAGAGGGAGCTGCCGCCAGGAGAGCCCTGAAACGCCGCCCTGAGCACTGGGACAGTGTTAAACCCAGCCTCACACGGTCCTGGGGAACCTGCTTCGGCTGGCCTTCCCTGGGGAGGCACAGATCACATCATCTGCAGAGGTCCCTGACCTGTTCCATGATGCTGCGATCCCCTGAGCATCAGCAGAGCCCTGGTACCAGCAGAGGACACGCTGTGCAACCCCCGAGAGAGACACTGAGCAAACAGCAGCAGCAGGCTTTGGGGAAGTCCCACCAGATCAGGGCTCAGGAAGGCAAACAAACACAGCCCTTTATTCTTCAGGAAATTATTACTCTCTTGATATTCCTGTGACTGCCGAGCAACAAGCACAAGCAAGCAGACTCCTCTGTTCTACAGTCCTGAAAACTGCAGAAGTGGGTCAGGCAATACAAACTCCTCAGAAATGTGACAAAACAACACCAAGTGTCCTGCAGTGGCCCCAGGCATCGGTGACAGGCAGGAGAGAGCCGAGGAACCCTGGCAGGGCAGAGCCCCCCGAGGTCAGTGCAGTGCTGCCCCTCAGGCACACTCAGCAGGACCACGAGGCCTCAGGGGTGTCCAGAGCAGGGGGAGATGCACAGAGCAAACCCTCCATCCCAGAGGGAAGGCCTGGCCATCCCAGGCAGCAGAGCCACCCCTTCCCCCAGCAGAGGTGCAGAAGACACGGGGACACCACGGGCTTCTCCAGGAGGAAAGCTCTGGGGCTCCTTTTTCCCGCATCAGTGGATATCCCACAGCTGCCCCCGTACTGACAGGGCTGCAGCTGTGGCCACAGCCTGTAACCCGTGTCCTGCCCCACAGAACAGCCTCCCCTCCCCAGCACAGCTGTCCTCTCCTCGGGTGCTGGACAGGTGGGCACATTCCTCCACCAGAGTCACAGCAGGCAAGCATGAGGACTTTTCCCCTTTCTACCCATTATTTATGCCACGTCCTCTTCCTGTGCTGCATCTCTGGGACAGTACAAATATGAGGTACTTCAGGAAAACAAGACTGGACACTGGGTTGCAAGAAAGTCTAAATGAGATTAACAGCAGCACTCTACAAATGAGCTGATGTTTAAATGTGCTATGGATGAGAATGGGCAAACCATGTGCCTTTTGTCTCTAAGCAATTCTCAAATCAAACAATAGGTAATTTGAAATAATTTGAATAGATAATTTGAAACCGACAATAGCAATAAAGTAGGCTGGTACTGACCTACACTGTCATGCATTGCATGTCATGCTTGCCAAAAACAAGAACTAACAAGTCTGATAAACGAGCAATAGCTTAAAAAAAAAAATCCAAACCAAATCAGTAAATCCCTTTTACACAGCCTGGTTTCATTTTAATTCCGGCTTTGCCTTAAAACCTACACAGCTAACTAGACTCATCAACTTAACTAGATGATCTGATGTTTCTGAACCACCCGCAGAGCATGTGCATGCAGTTAACAAAGCAGTAAGTTGATCTGATTGAGAAAAAACCCAAAGCCAGTGTCTGTGAGGTCCCTGGCCAGTGGATGCAGCCCTGGCCACACTCCTCACACCGTGCAGTGAGGAGCAGGGCAGGTGCCCAGCAGCCCCAGGACACGGGGCACAGGAGCCGTGTGTTCCTGAGCCTCAGGGTGGGCTGGCTCTGCTGTCAGGCTGCAAGAGGAAACCCTTTTGTGTATATTCCAAACCTGGACTGAACATCTTGCCTGAGCATCCTACACACGGAACAGCACTGCACACACCAGACACACTGCCAGGAACACCCTGACAGGGAGAGAAAGGGCAAGCAGGTGCCCAAATGCAACTGGATACTGAAGGGGGACCTCCTGCTTTGGCAGGTGCTGTGTGGTACCTGGGCATTACCTTAAAAACAGCAAAAAAGAAATACACTCGGGAAAAAAAAAAAAAAAANGCCCAAAGCCAAGAAAAGAAAACAACAACCAAAACACCACAAGACAGCAGCTCAGCATTGCTGGCTTTAGAAGAAAACCCGCAAAAATAAACCTTCTGAAATTCTCCTTTATGGAGAGCAGATAATCAGATAGACCAGCCAAGCTGAACCCCCAATTCATCCACTCCCCCGGAGGCTGGGACGAGCAGAGCACTCCTCAAATTACAGAGATCTGTCATCCGAAACCCTCGCTATCAAGTGACAGGGGATGCACTGAAACTTCTGCAAAGCTCTACAGAAGAGCACAGGGAAGAAGAGCATTTACAGCATCCTCCAGCCAGGGCTGGGCACTGGCCTCTCAGTTCAGGTCTGGGCACTGGGCTCTCAGGACAGGGCTGGACACTGGGGCTCTCGGGACAGGGCTGGGCACTGGGCTCTCGGGACAGGGTTTGGCACTGGGCTCTCAGTTCAGGGCTGGCCGGGCACTGGGCTCTCCATCCGGGCTGCGGCCGCGCTCAGGACCCGGGCACGCCTCTCTCCCGGCAGCCGCGTCCCCGCAGCCCCGAGTGCCACCATGCCAGCGCGGCAGAAGAGGCTGATCTTCTGCGCGGCCGGGGTGCTGAGCCTGGCGTGCGCGCTGGGCGCGGCGGCGGCCGTGGGCACCCAGCTCTGGGTGCGGGGCTCCGTCCTGTGCAGCACCGGAGCGCTGCTGGTCAACGCCAGCGGCCCCGAGCTGCACAAGTTCATCGGCGACATCCAGTACGGGCTCTTCTCCGGGCAGCGTGTGCGACAGTGCGGGCTCGGCGGGAGACCCTTCCAGTTCTCCTGTGAGTACCCATGGCGTTCGGGGTGTTCTACAGCGCCCTGCGGGACGGGGACGGGGACANCGGACACCGAGCCCGCAGCGCGGCCCCGCCAAAGCGACGCTGCCCTGGCCGTGCTCTGATCTGCAGGGCCCATAACTTGTTTTGTCATACTAACACAGCCTGGCTGGTGTCTACAAGGATCGGTGATGCAGTTACACAGATAGCCACATTCCAAAAGGTTCATACTATTACTTTTAAAAAATATTTGGGTGGTTTAACTAATCTCTGTCATCTCCCTTTGTGTGCCAGCACTACAACATTTACCTCTGTGCTGTCAAAAAGGATGAACTAAACCAGCAAGAAGCTCAGGAAAGAGCTGGGGCACTGGCTGCTGTTGAGAAACAAAGCAGCCCAAAGGTTTGCCATCTGTGGCACTAACTGGAAGCAGGACTGGGGGAGGCTGTCTGGGGAACGCTGGCTGGGTTGGCATCTGTTAGTAATGCGAGGGAAGGTTGCCAGACTAGGTACCAGAAATTATTTACTGTATAACATTTTCCCCAAATAGTAAACCAACCCGATAGTAAACCAACCAAACCAATTTAATAGAGTATTAGTATTTGCTCTCTCTAAATTCCATCACTAGTCTGTTTATACCGCTGAAGTTCCCTCTTGGTTGCTCTGTGTGCCATCCCAGTGTGCAGTTATTGCACTGTGGGTGAATTTCCAGAGGGGTCTGTGCAATCCCCGGGATTTGCTTTACTGCTGTAGGTGAGACATGACCAGGGCTGGCCCAGCTCTCAGCAGCTCTGGGACTGACCCTCAGGTTCAGTCGGTGACAGCTGTGAGGGGTCAGGAGCACTCACCTCAGAGAGCACTGAGACCAAGGTGCTGATCCTGCTCCTGGGGCTGCAGCAGCCCCCTCCCATCACCTGGGTGCCTTGGAAGCTCACCAGGAGCGTTCAGGAAAGCAGGACAAACTTATAAAACACACAGCCATAGCTTAATGCACTCACTGCACTTAAGCCTGTCTGAGGAGAACAGACATGGAAAATAGGCTAAATGATTTAGTTCTATGCTTGTTCCCATTAAATGCTCCCCTCTGAGCACTGTACCTCTTTTAATTGTAATATGAATTTGCTCAGCCAGCAAACCCAGTTCAGCTGGGGAAAACTTCTGCTCCATTTGTTCCCACTCATTCCCATCAGTTTCTAGGTCAGTGGTTCATTTTCTAAAGGTCTCTGCCATGCACAGCACACATGGGTTCATTCAGGACCATGGAGGAATGTTTTCCCTTCAAGACAACATTGCTTCTGGAACTAATTTTTCTTAATACATCACATATGAAATGTTAACTACAGAACCAGCTATAGTTGCAGGTGCCCAGGGGAGGATTCAATACCATGCCATAATTTCTTTTCTTAAAACAAACCATACAAAATTGTATTACTAAATACAGAGTTTTGAATGTTTTCCCAAAACATCAGATAGTTCCACGGGAGCTAATTCAATTCCTTGGAGGAATCCTGCACAGGGAAGCAGTGTAAGGGGCTCTGAGGTCTCCCCAGAGCCTTCCCTTCCTCAGGCTGGACACCCCCAGCTCTCCCAGCCTGGCTCCATGGGCTCCCCTGGACTCCCTCAGCAGCTCCGTGTGGTTTTGGTGCTGGGCCCAGGGCTGGGGGCAGTGCAGTCCCACCAGAGTCCCCCTGCCCTGCTGCTCACACTGTGGGACCAGCCCAGGGCAGGTTCTGGGTGCTCGTGGAGTTCTCATCCACAGCACCACATCCTTCTCCTCAGGCAGCCCCCAACACATCCCACGGCCTGGGTTTGTGCTGGGACTGCCCTGACCCACACCCAGCACCTTGCACTTGGCCTAGCTGAACTCCATGAGTTTTGCAGACACTTGTTTCATTTATTTCCCTTTCGTTTAGTCAGGGAGATAAATGGGCTCGGTACCCCATCATCACCTGCTGCTCTGTGTTCCTGCAGGGGGCTGCAGATCAGTTTGCTGGTACAGACTTTACAAGCAGGAGTAATTGATGTGAGGCTGCTTTACTCTGCACACATTACACAGCAGGGCAGCACCAGGCACCATTAATCACCTCACTTCAGTCACACCCCCATGGATCAGGAGCAGTGGGTTAGGGTTATTTCACAGTTCCTTCCAAAACACATGGGTTTGCCAAACAAACAGGAAATTTTTAAAATTGTTTTCTCTTCCTGTCTGAATGACTATCCCTGTGTCCTAGATAAACAGGACCACAATTTGAAACAGTAGCTTAAAAGCTGCATAAAAATATATAGAATAAATTATTCCTGAATTTGTGCATCCACAATCACAACATAATTTCCTTTCCCAAGTCACAACCCTTTGTGGGACCTCATGAACATAAATGAAAGCAAGGTCTAAAGAAAGAGTTATTGTCCCACTCCAGGGAAGAGTGGATGGCCAAGCCTTCAGCCAAGGGAGATCAGCCCCATAACACTGGCACGGAGAGAGGCCCCAGTGACACCTTGTGCCAGACCTGCCTCCTCAAATACAGCCTCCTGGTTTTTCCCCAGAAGATGCTTTTCACATTAAGGACCAAACACCACCCTCGGGAAGGAGAGGAGAGGCTTTCCCTGCAGCTGCTCTCTCTCTCTCTCTCTCTCTCTCTCTCTCTCTCTCCTGGCCAGTCTATAATTCTGAGTTTTCCAGAATTTTTCTGGCTCCAAACATCCATGAAAAACCATTTCTAGTTAATAATTTCATCTGTCTGCATTTTGAAGAGCAAGGTTAAAACAATTACCACAAAGGAGCAGGAACCCCCCCAGCCTGACATCAGAGACAACTTTGCTTAATGTGTAAAATAACGTTGTGTTTGTTTTGTTTTCAGTTTTCCCAGATTTGCTCAGAATTATCCCTGCAAGCATCCACGTCAGTGTCATTCTCTTCTGCACAGTGCTGATTGTCTTTGCCCTGGTGGCTGCAGGGTTCTTCATGTTCAATGCCTTTGGCAGCCCCTACGAGACTCTGCACGGCCCCGTGGGGCTGTACCTGTGGAGCTTCATCTCCTGTGAGTGCCCCGGGCTGCTCTGGGGCTGGCACTGCTCACAGCACCACTTCCCAGCCCGGGAGAGCCAGTTAAACTGAGATAAACTGAGTTAAACTGGGTTAAACTGGGTTAAAGTGAGTTAAACTGTGTCTGCCTTGGCTCTAAACTGGCAAAGGCAGTTCAGGCAGGAAGGGAGGTGACTCTGCCATGTCAAACCCTGTGTTTTCCAGGTGGAAGTTGAGAGACAAACTGGGGAAATCCCACATGAGGGTGGGTGGCAGGATGGGAAGGGGGAGCAGCTGCAGAGAGCCACGGCAGAAGGGCCCCAGGAACCCAGAGCTGGGGTGGCACCACAGTCAGACCCCAAACCCCACCAGAGTAGGATTAGGGGCACAAAAACAACCCAAATTTGCCAGTGATGCAGCTGGTTCCACAACAGGAGGGGTCCAGACAGTGTGAGTGAGGTCTCCAGGTACCTGGGGCAGCACAGCCTTCCCAAGGACAGAGCAGCTGAGCAGCCAGAGGCAGGGGCTGGCAGCAGCTCCTGGGCTCTGAGGAGCCACACAGGGCAAACAGAGGGTCCCCATCCCTCTGCCACTCACCCGCCCTCTGGGCTCTGGCCGGGCTGACAGGCAGGTTTACCCTGACTTTGCAGGGTATTACACGTTACAATTGTAATTTAACAAAGGATTCAGCCCGTGTTTGTGTTCAGAGAGCTCCATTATGCTCAGTGGGACAACGAGCAACTTAAAGCTGAACATGAGCACTGACACTTCACTAGCTCAGGGCACTAAAGCAGCTGTGCTAAATACTCCTGGTCCTGAGCCAAATTCACTTAGAAAAGCTTACCCATTTCAATAGCCATTGGCTTGGGTTCCAAAAATAATCCCTGATAAAGCTAAGGGCCACACAAGCATTCTCCATGTGGTATTTGGCTGCAGCATACATCACACAGCTTGGCTGAGGGATTGCTGAAGTGATGAGCATCTCCTCCTCCCTTTCAGGTTCCTGTGGCTGCCTCATCATGATTCTCTTCTCCTCAGAGGTGAAGATCCACCACCTTTCAGAGAAAATTGCTAATTTCAAAGAGGGAACCTTTACGTTCAAGACTCACAGTGAACAGTTTGCAGACTCCTTCTGGACCATCCTGGTTTGCTCCCTGGTGCACTTCCTCAATGCCCTGCTGATCCGATTTGCTGGATTTGAATTTCCCTTTTCAAAATCAAAAGATTCCGGGACAATCACAGGAGCAGTTGACCTGATGTATTAAAATGATGGGATTTAAGAATGTTTCCAGTAAAGAAATTTGTCACTGTTACATCAACAACCACCAGATGTACCAATTTGTGAATGATTAGCTCTAGAGAAGATAAAAAGGGGGAAGTTTCAAGTAAGTGTCAATATGGTGTGAGCAGAACAAAAGAAGATGTTCTGTATGGTAAAGTCTGGATGGAAAAGCCCTCTTTCTTGGGCTAAGATCTTATCAAGACATTTTTTCCTGTAAACTGTTTAAAAAGTGGCTGGTATGAAGAAAAACTGGACTCTCAGTAGCGTTGCACTGAATCTGGAAAGTCCAGTCAGTGGGTTTCAGTAGAAGCACACACTCACCAGCAGCAGCTCTGCCCTCCAGCCCTGGTGAAGGGAAGGATGCAGCCGTGACCACGCCAGGGCAGCAGGGCCCAAGGACACCCAGCAAGGGACAGGACAATGCCCAGGCTCTGCCCCAGCACCCCTCAGCCTCCAGCTCACGTGTGAAGTGCTCAGAGGGCACAACCCAAACCCCTGCACTTGGATCTGACTTCACGTGCATGGCAGCAGCTCCATTTCTCTCCATGAGACTCTCTGGGTTTTGTCCTTTCAACAAACCAGACTGTGCTCCAAACCCCGGGTCCTGGGAGCCCTCGTTTCCCCAGCAGTTGCTGCAGTTTGGTGACAAAGCTGGCGCAGCACAGCAGGTACAGGGGAGATGCCACGTGCTCCTGCTCGCCTGAGGGAGGCAGCCAGGCTTGGCAGTGCCGGACAGACCCTCTGCAGCTCACCAGGCAAAGGGCACTTCCCAGCACCGGGGCTGAGCCTGGGCACCTCCACCAGAGAACAGCCTGCGAGTTCTGATCAAAAAACACCAACAAGCCAAGCCAGCACCTCTGGAGAAGGGCAGCAATAAGACAGGAGACAGGCTCCTGTGCAGGCTGCAGCTCAGCAGGGGCTGGGGAATGAGCACAGGAGGGGCTGGCGTGGGAAGCCAGAACAGACACAATGGCCCTCACCCCCTGAACATCCCCAGGTGAGCTACAGCAAAAGCTGCTCCCCCAGGCAGGGCATCACACCAGCAAACACCACCTCTGCGGGGTTCCCTGGGTGCCTTGGGGATGAGGGGCTCCTCACAGGACACAGAAACAGCCTTCAGAGCAAACGGGGAGAGAGCCCCAACCCCGTTTGTCTGCAGGGGCTGTGCCAGCTGTGGGTGAGGAGAACCCTGCCAGATGTGGGTGAGGAATAACCCTGCCAGCTGTGGGTGAGGAGTAATCCCAGCCAGCATCCACCCAGTGCCAGGCACAGGTCACACCCAGGTATCAGAGCCCTCTGTGCTTCAGGATCTACCAGCCCACCAGGCCTTACTGACTTCAATGTCATTTTTTATACTTTTTACCGTGAAAGACAAAACACTGCTGCTGATTGCAAAGGTTTGTGAGCTGTATCCTTTCCCAAGGTAGCTCTGCCTCTGCATCCCCCTGGGTTTATCAATGTGGAAGGGCTTCTGCAAGTCAGCACAGCTCCCAGCTTTTTTCATCATTTTCTTCCTAATCTATATGTATATTCCTCCTAATGTTAATGTATGTTCTTAAACATAATTTGTACTGCATCTCTTGGTGTTGTTTACTACAAACCCAAACATTCCTTTGCCATGCAGAGCAGCCCCAACCTGGGTCTGGGTGTCCTCACAAGGGTCACTGCGCCCAAAGCCTGGCCCGATCACCCCCACATCCCAACCTGAGCACCAGTCCACTACTCCTAAGGCAAACAACAACTTCTTACCAGCAAAATAAAGTTACAACAATGTTTGCGTGTTTGAGTGGCTGAAAGAGCAGGTACGGTCTGCCCAGTGCAAACTGTGAGGGAACCCCAGCCTGGACCCTGAGGGAACCCCAGAAAGGGCCCCAGGGGAGCCCCAGCACGGACCCTGGATCTCCCTTCATCCATGAACATGCCCCTGCTCCTGCCCCACTCCGGGAAACACCCTCGTTCCTGTCCCGTGCTGGAAAATGCCCCTGTTCCTGCCCCACTCTGGGAAACACCCTCGTTCCTGCCCCTGCTCCTGCCCCACACCCCTGCCACCCGCGGCCAGCCCCCCACGAGCAGCCCCCGCTGCCGCCATCCCCGCCCTGCTCCCGTGGCATTAATCATTGATGCTGCCGGCACAGCCAGCACAGCAGGGCTGGGCCGGGCTCTCCGGGCGGCTCCGTCCCCGTGGGACGCGGGGGGAGGTCGGGGCCTCTCAGCAGCGCGGGTCGGAGCGCGGCTCCCCCGCAGATCCTTCAGTGCCCCAGCCCGGAGCATCACTCGGAGCGCCGCCTGGAGAACCGCCCGGAGCATCCCCGGCAGCGCCCGCAGCACCGCCCGGAGCACCGCTCTCAGCATCGCCCGGAGCATCACTCGCAAAGCCCCGAGCATCCCCCGGAGCATCGCTCGCAGAGCCCGGAGCACCGCTCGGAGCATCGCTCTCAGCACCGTCCGGAGCATCGCCCGGAGCATCTCTCGCAAAGCCCCGAGCATCGCCCGGAGCATCGCTCCAAAGTCCGGAGCATCTCCCGCAGAGCCCGGAGCGTCCCCCGGAAGGAGCTGCCATGGGTGACCGCGGCGCTGAGCTCGCTGCACCCGCGGGGCTGGAGGAGATCACCAGCAGAATCTCTGCTCTGAGCAAATGGAGAGAAATTTTTAGTTTCCGTGGGTAAGATTTTTGTTCTGGTTCTTTAACAGAGTTTTAATTCCAATTGGTTATTTAATGTAATTTTTAAAGTTATGTTTTATTACAAAATTTATGTGACGATGACAAAAGACCCTTGTGTACTCAGTAACATAAATTCTACAGCTCCTGCCCTTCCTTTGTTCTGGGGTTCTCTTCTGGCTGGGCTCTGGTTTCTCCACATGCTATCAATGCCTCTGTTGGGTGTTTTAATTTGTACTTTATTTTACTTTTTCAGTTTGGAAATCAACAACACGACTCATCAGGTAACTCCTTTTCCAAAGGTAATATTTTTTGTTTGTCTGGTGAGTTTTGGGCTGTCCTTGGTTGGCACACTGAGGAGGTCACACATCCGTACCTGCAGCCCAGGTGTCTGTGGAGATCCATTTCTCAGGCTGCTGCTTTGAGAAACAGATGTTTTCTTCAGATATTTTGAAACCAAAGGGACAGAGCAGTCCAACACTTGATTAACTTTTCCATCAAAAACTAATGGTTTTAACGGCGAGTTTTAGAAAACAAACTAAGATCTCCAAAATGTAAGTATTTGGAAAACCTGCTGTGCCCTTAGTTTGGAGGCCACTGAAGGGTTTTCCCTGTAATTCAGCCACCTGCTATCACCTGCTCCAGCCATCAGCTCGTAGGGGTGTGGGGAATGTCTGCAAACAGCTGGAATCACGGGCACCCGCGTTCCAGGGCAGCCCGTGCCCCCAGGCAGGGGCTGTGCCCACCCTGGAACTCTGCGGTGGAGGCAGCAGCCCCGGGTGAGGCTCCGTCTGCTCCTCTCCTGCAGCAGCAAGGACTGAGCAGCCCTGGCCAAGGACCACCCGGAGCCGGGGAGTCCCCAGGGCCCCCCTCCAGCGTCCCCCGGCCCCTCCTGCTCCCGCGGGGCGTGGGCGGCCGCCCCGTCTCCCCGGACACGGCAATGGTGAGCTGCCCGCTGAATTAAATATGAGCTGTAATTGAATCTCCTGAGGGGAAAGAGACTGGGGAGCCTTCGGGGTTGTGAGTGCAGGCTTCAGGCTGCTGTCAGCTGAACAGGCTGTGGAAAGGGGATGGATTGTTTAGGAGACTCTTAACAAACACAGCTGGAATGCAACCTTAAAGCTGGTCCGCAGTCATTCTCGGGAGAGAACCAGTCAAATGACAACAGGCAACGTTTCCCATGCTTCGGGCTGCCCTGACACACGGCCTCAGGATAGGCGGCAGGATCACGAAATCTCAGGATTGGTTAGCTTGGAAAGGGCCTTGAACACCATCAGTGAGGGATTTCAGCCCCTGCTGAGTGCCCGGCCCCAAAAGCACTGCTGCCAGGAGCTGCTGTCCAGCAGCTTGGCAGTCCTGCAGGGAACGACAGGATGGGCCCCAGGGCAATCTTCCCCAAAATGTGCACTGTGCCCAAGTGTGAGTTATTACACACTGCAGCCGACCCTCACCTGGGTGCTGAGTGAGGTCCCTGCACTGAGCTCAGAGCATCACCTTTGCTCTGGAGCTGTGGGGCCTGGCTGCAGGCACAGTGTGACTGCTCTGGCTGAGGACACAACACCGGCACCCCGAGACCCCCTGGTGTCACAGACCCTTCCTGCCGGGGAGAGACACCTGACCCTGGCCCCTTTCCTCCTCCACAGAGGCTGCAGGAGCTGCTCTTCAGGAACAGCCCCCCCCTGTTCAGCTGTGAGTGGGCAGCAGCACACTTCAGCTTCCACCAGCCACACTCTGATCTGGCCTACGGGCTGGAGACAGGACAGGTAAAAGGGTCACACAGGGTCCCTGGAGCCGGGTGCTGATTCCTGGCATGGAGAGAGGGAGGACACCCAGCACAGGGTCCCTGCTGCCCCCATGGCCAGGGCTACCCTGCAGCTCCTTTTCCATAAGGGCTTCTTGTTGTCCCCCTGGCAGGGACTGCTGGCAATGCCATGTGCTCCTTCAGACTCCTCAGAGGGCCAGGGTTGTTTTCTGTCCTAGGGAGGAACGAGGGCCATTCTGGCGGCTGTGCAAGCACACATCATCACATACCTGCTCTTCATGAGAGAGACAGAATCCACCCACCTGGAAAGGTAAGTCGCTCATGGGACACATGAAAATTATTTCTGTGCATTGCCTGGTCAGCACCAGCCCCTGGGTTCAGGCAAACCAGATCCAAGTTCAGGAGTGCAGACACAGGTGGAGGATGTGCACTGGGAGAGAAGCCTTGGCTGACCCCAGGCAAGGCTTCTTCCCACCAAATCCTCTGATTTCGGGTCAGTGGCACGTGCCCCCCACCCCCGTGGTGTCACAGCCCGCGGTGTCCCCTGGAACAGGCTGTGCCGGCTGGGACAGGGGGAGCAGGGGCAGGCACTGGCCACGGCCCTGGCAGAGACCCTGTGGGCAGCAGGAGGAGGTGGCAGAGCTGTCGTGTGCCTCGTCACCGCCCCTGTCACCACCACATCACCTGAAGGCCACAGAGCCAGCAGCTTCACAGAGAGGGTGAGTATGGAACCGGCTTCTGCCAGTGGGATTTCCCTTAAAGGCACCTTTGGCCTGAAACACAGAACCTCCCACACCTGCTCCCTCACTGAGGCTGCACTACAAACAGCCAACAGCCCAGACCTCTCTCTGCAGCCCCTGATACAGCCACCTCCCCTTCAGCAAAGCCCATCCTCCTTCTCCTCCAAAAAGGAGAATCCCGCCAGCACAAAGCTGTTCCCTGAATCCCTGCACAGAGCCAGAGCTCTGTACCCCACACACCTGCACCCCACACAGACAGAGCTCTGTACCCCACACACCTGTACCCCACACAGACAGAGCTCTGTACCCCATACAGAGCCCACAACTGGGGAAGGGGCGCTGCAAACCTTTGCATTGATCTTTCACTGGATTAACAGAACTATAGGATTCAAAAACTCAGGTTTTGGTATTCATTTAATTTATTTAATTCATGTCTCCCTTACACCACCCTCACGGTGCCTATGCCCAACAGATCCGCCTGTTCGAGTTCTCAGAGAAAGCTGCTGCTCAGGGGTTCATCTCTGATCACATAAATTCTGTAAGTGGGGATAACTGCTTTATCCAAGTTGTTTTCTTGCTAAATTACATCTTATTTCCCATTCAAAATGGGCATTTTGGACACAGCAGTGTCATCGTCATCAGGACACTCACACAGTTAATGTGTAATTAGTTCATGGATCATTTCCAGCCTTTCCTATGAGGAGGGATCCTGCTCCCATGTAAATCCCTGTGATTTTACCCATTATCCAGCTCTCTCAGCCCACAAACAGTGGGTAACCGGGGTAGTATTTTGTACATCATTCAAAGATGTGATTCCTTGCAGCCTCATCAAAAATACGGAAAAAAATATACAAAAACCCGTTTAGGCAATAATTGGAAGTTTCTTCTTTCTTTTTCTACCTGATCCTATCCAACAAAATTAGTTACAAAATCTTCCTGGAATAACACCTTACTCACCTAACTCAACACACTCACCCAAGGGTGTACTGAAGCAGAAGAATTGTTTTGATTACATATGATTTACTGGCCATAACTTTTCCCCTGTAATCCCTTATTTCTTTTTCCAGTTCAAAGGCAAAGGAAGCCACGGAGTGATCCTATTTTTATACAGTTTACTTTTTTCCAGGACACCTGAAAGGTATATTTCACTTTTTAAATATTTTCGTGTAGTTTGGTTACACCTTCTGAAAAGCCTTTTCGTTTCCTCCCGTTTCTGTTGGTCAGGCAGGGGGGCACAGTGCTGCCTCTGGCACAGCCCCAGCGCTGCCCTGAGGATCTGTGCTTGGCCACACAGGCTTCAAGAGGATTTGGGTGACACAGCTCCCCTGCTGAACGTCAGTTCTGGAAATGTCACCTGTACAGAGGTAGGATCAGCCACGTGTCTCAAGCATTCTGGTTTTATTATTCCCACATTATTTTGATTTAGGGAAAAAATATCTCTTGTTAATTAATCCAAAGAGAAAAGAAGCGTAAGTCCATAAAAAAATATTTTGTAATTTTAATCATGACTGTGCACTTAAAAAAAACTGATGATGATGATGATGATGACAGTAACAATAATTTTTAAAAAGCCACTGGCAGCCTGGCATTCCCCTACTCGTGACAGACATGACAGGGCTGGCAGCAGGACACCATCACCTGCGAGGGGCGTTCCCTCCGTGTCCCTGCTGCGTGACGGGGCGTTCCCTCCGTGTCCCTGCTGCGTGACGGGGCGTTCCCTCCGTGTCCCCGGCGTGTGACGGGGCGTTCTCTCCGTGTCCCCGCTGTGTGACGGGGCGTTCTCTCCGTGCCCCCGGCGTGTGACGGGGCGTTCTCTCCGTGCCCCCGGCGTGTGACGGGGCGTTCTCTCCGTGTCCCCGGCGTGTGACGGGGCTGTTTCCCGCAGGCCGTGCTCAGTCTGCTCCTGACGGGACGGGCCAGCCCGCGGGCGCTCGGCGGCGGCCGGGACCCGGAGTCCGGGGATGGGGATGGCGAGCCCGGGGGGCAGCGCGGCCCCGTGGGCTTCCTGCGCTGGGAGCGGGCTCCGCTGGAGCGGCAGGTGAGCGCAGGGACAGCCCCGGGGGCAGCGGGGGATCCTCGGCACAGCCCAGGGTCCCCGCACAGCCCAGGGTCCCCGCAATCGTCCCCCGCCCAGGTGAGCCCCGCGCTGCGGACGCCCCGGCTGCCCGTGTGGCTGTGCAGCGTCTCCGGCAGGCACGGCGTGCTCTTCGGCACCGACAGCCGGCTGCTCTCCGACTGGAGATCCGAGAGAATTTTCCACCTGTACTTCTACAGTGGGCAGCGGGAGCAGACCCGGACTGCCCACCTGACCATAGGTATGGAACCAGGCTCAGCAGGGACTGAGGTTTGGGCGTCACGGACAACTGTCCTTCCTGTGTTAAATACTCGATGCAAAGTTTAAACACACCCGGAAGCAGGACCGTTTCATGATTAATTCAAAATTTGTAATAACCTTCTCTCCAGCTGCCGTGGTTTTACCCCATCCAGCCCTCACTCGCTCCCCACCAGTAGGATCAGGGAGGGAACTGGAAGTGAAGAAGCCAAAGAACTTGTGGGTTGAGATAAAGACAGGTTAATAAGAAAAGCAAAAGCCACACACACAACCCAAAGAAAACAAAGAATTAATTCACTTCCTCCATTGGCAGGCAGGTGTTCAGCCACCTCCAGGAGAGCAGGGCCCCATCACACACCGCAGTGACTTGGGAAGACAAACACCACACTCAAAATTCCCCCTCCCTTTCTCTTCCTTCCCCCCACTTTATATACTGAGCATGGTGGCACATGGTCTGGAATATCCCTTGGATCATTTTGAGCCTGCTGTCCTGGCTGTGTCTCCTCCCAGCCTGCCATGCACCCCAACTTCCCACCAGCGTGGCAGCAGGAGGAACAGAAAAGGCCTTGGCTGGGCTGGCACTGCCCAGCAATAACAAAATCCCCTCTAAATCATCAGCCTTGTGTTTAGCACAGATTCAGAACACAGCTCCATGCCAGACACTGGGAAGGGAATGGACTGCACCCCAGGAAAACCTGCAGGCCAAGGCAGCCGGGCTGGCACACAGCAGGGCTGGCACACAGCAGGGCCCCCCTGCCCGCCCGGCTGAGGCTCAGCCTGTCTGTCTGCCCAGCACCAGGTGCCACCTCACCCCTCGTGCTCCCCACCAAGTTTCACTTCCCCCCGGGGGGGAAAAGCTGCTCCTGTGGCAACGCTTGGGTTGTGAACCAGGTTTTGTGCTTGGGGTACAAGGTTCTTGTTTCTCTGCTGATGTGCATCCCTCACCTCCCTCACTGGGTGCCTCCTTCCTTGCCCTCCTTTCACTGCAGCGTTCAAAGCAAAGTCAGAACCTTGAAACTGAAGAGTAAATCTGCAGGGAAGCAGAGTGAATTGAGATCAACCATCACGATATCTGGTGTGGCCACAGATCCTATCTGAGCGTCTGCTCAGAAAAGCAATATGCAAACACACGTGCAAGGAGCCCAGAGCTGCACTTAGAGCACCGGAATTTCCCGGGGGGGGGCCCTTGGTGCAGGGGCAGTCCCCAGCCCGGGAGGCCCTGCTTGCTCTCCCGCAGCTCCCTGGGGCAGCACACTGGGGACAGCTGCAGACGCTTCTGCTTTTACCCTTCACTGAAACCTTTTTGAGTGGGGTTGGGTTTTTAAGGGTTTTTTTAGACATTTCTTTTTCGTTTCCTTTTCAGACACTCATTCCCATCACTGGGAAGAGGCTCGAAGGGAAGGGCCCCGCAGCCCAGGGCAGAGGCGGCCAGCCCTGGAGATGGCAATCAGGACCAGGTGGGCAGGGGCGACCGTCAGCTGGAACGGGACAGACCCCTTCTTCTGAGGAGTGGGCGGGATGGACCCCGCTGCACAGGGGTCCTGGCATCTACCACACTACCAACTCACTGGGTGAAAAACGAGGCTCACTCTCTTGGTAATTTTTTTAATTGTTTAATAAAAAAATAAGACAATTAGGAAACAGAAATAAAGCAAAGGATCTTGGCCGGGGCGCCTGGCATGCCGCCGGAAAGCACACCCTGCCATTTCAGAACCTCCTTTAAAAGGATCAGTAGGTTACATATTCAAATGACCATAATGCATTATTCAAACATTCCTTTGAGCTCAGATGTTCTTCTAGTTTCACCCCCCCAACCTGCCCTCATTTCATCAAGTCAACACTTTACTACTCCTTGCAGATAAATTTCTTTGTGGCGCCACTTGGTCGTCCCATGTCTCACTCCCTGATAACAGAGGATCGATAAATTCTTCCTTTGGAGCTTTGGGGTCTGTCCCCATTATCTTCATCCAGATAATCCAAGAATGTGGGGAAATTCCTGATTACTTTCCCATTCTTCTAGGTTAGCTACAAAAAGCATCTTACATCATATAGTTTCTATTATAATATTATGCTATAACCCAAATATATATATATATATACATTCATCACACCACTTATTTCCAAGTTTCATTAATAGCAGAAAATAAAAGAAACTTTATTAATACAGCAAAACCTTCCAACATTATACATATAGCATTCATTTTAATATTTGTGAAAAGCCAACATATAATTTATATATAATGTGTATAATTTATTTATAATGTGTATCTATAACAACTGGTCACTGCAGTCTGGAGGACAAAAATCTGTCTCCCCAATCAAACAGCCTTCGGGGCACTGAAGGGACGCCCGGTCGACAAGGCATCACCCACTGCTGAAGTGCACTGGAGGAGGAACAGAAACTGGCAATCCTGTCTCACTGCACACCTTCTCCAAGTGGCGGGATGCAGGTTCTCCCGCTTCCCACACCAGCGGGCAGGGAAAGGGAAGAGTCAAGCCCCGGCCCACGGCAGGGGAAGGGATTTAAAAGCTACGCACATGTGGGATTTGGGAACGGGGTTTAGTGGTGGCCTTGGCAGTGCTGGGGTAATGGTTGGGCTTGTTGGGTCTTAGAGGGCTTCTCCAACCCAAACTGTTGTGGGGTTCAGGGATTCAGGGATTTTCCCGCCTTTGCCAAATCCTGGCACCCTGCATTAGCCTGGCAGGTATGGGCAGGGCACGCGGCTTCCCGCCCACAGAAACCGCCGTCCACTCCCTTTTCCATCGTCATTGCTCCAAAACGACCTGCCGGTCACACCCTCAGCGCGCTGCCACTGACGACTGAGACCCGTAAACCTTCCGCAAGCGACCCAGAAACGTGGTTCAATTGTACTGAATTTCACAAACACGAAAAGAAGCCGCGACGCCCCGGCTGAGGTGATGCTGGCCGGGATGAGGAGGCGCCGTTTCAGCCGATGCGGCGTCTGCAGCAGCCGCTGCCCGTCTCCCGTTCTGCTCCGTCCGGGGCAGCCCCGAGCCCGCGGCTCAGCCCGGGCCGCAGCCCCGCCGTACCCGCAGCGCCGGTGACACCGGGACGGGGCCGGGCTGCGGGGGATGCACGGCCGCGCCGAGGGCGGCCAGTCCCGGTGAGGGCGGCCAGTCCCGGTGACGGCGGGCAGCCTCGGTGACGGTGGGGAGTCCCGGTGACAGTCCGTCAGCAGTGTCGCTACCACGGCACGGTCCCGCTGAGGGGACACAGCCCCGGTACGGACACACGGTCCCGGTACTGATCTCAGTCCCGGTGCGGACACACGGCCCCGGTGCGGACACACGGTCCCGGTACCGATCTCAGTCCCGGTGCGGACACACGGTCCCGGTGCGGACACACGGTCCCGGTACCGATCTCACTCCCGGTGCGGACACACGGCCCCGGTGCGGACACACGGTTCCGGTACCGATCTCAGTCCCGGTGCGGACACACGGTCCCGGTCCCGGTCCCGGTCCCGCCGCTCAGCGCGGGCGGTCCCGCGCGGGGCACGCCGGGAGCGGGGCGGGGGCCGCGCGCAGCCGCCGCTGTCCCAGCGCCGCCCCGTCCATCTCCATCCTCCTCCTCATCTCCTCCTCCTCCTCATCTCCTCCTCATCTCCTCCTCCCGTCCCCGCTCCCCGGCGCGGCCCGATGCTGGCGGCGGCGGCGAGGCGCGATGAGCCGCCCGTCCTCCGCCGGCCCCGGCCCTAGCAAGCCCTGCGGGAAGCAGCAGCAGCAGCAGCACGCCCCGTCCCCCGCCGCCGTCCTGCCGGGGACCGGCGGGGCTTCTCCGCCGCCTCCCCCTCCTCCTCCTCCTCTTCCTCCCCCCCAGCAGCAGCAGCAGCAGCAGGAGCTGACCTCGCTCTTCGAGTGCCCCATCTGCTTCGACTATGTCCTGCCGCCCATCCTGCAGTGCCAGGCCGGGCACCTGGTGTGCAAGCAATGCCGGCAGCAGCTGAGCCTCTGTCCCACCTGCCGGGGCTCCCTCACCCCCAACATCAGGAACCTGGCCATGGAGAAGGTGGCCTCGGCTGTCCTCTTCCCGTGCAAGGTAAGGACGAGGGGCTGGGCAGGGGGACGAGCGGGCTGCTGAGACCAGCCCCGCATCCCTGTCTCCCTGTGAAAACCCCCATCTATCACCCCACATCCCTGTCCCCATGTGGAAACCCCCCACGCATCACACCTCATCCCTGTCCCCCTATGGAAGACCCCCACCCATCACCCCATATTCCTGTCCCTCTGCAGAAAGCCCCACCCATCACCCCACATTCCTGTCCCCATGTGGAAACCCCCACCCATCACCCCATATCCCTCTGTGGAAACCCCCTCATCCCTGTCTCCCTGCAGAAACCCCCACCCATCACCCCCATATCCCTGTCCCCAGACCACCCCCCCAGATCCCCCTGCAAAGGACACCCACCCACCACCCCAGTTGTTGAAACTAGAATCCTCTCTTCTTTTTAAAGAAAAGGAAAATCCAAGCCAGGACCTCTCCAGCTGATCTGGATGGATCAGATCTAACTGCAACAGCAGATCTAACTACAACTCAGCCATACAGCCCATTTTATCTAAGTGCTTGTGTTAGGAAAAAACAACCACAAAAGACAAGAAGAATCCATTTTAAGTGGAAACAAAAACTTAAGTAAAGCTCAGCTTGAATCCAGGGCTACGTACAAGTAACGTAAAATTTGCAATGAGCAGGAGAGCTCTGGTTGATCACCTGTGTTTCCAGTGGACGGGTGGGAGCAGCGAATTCTGGTGCTGGTGCCTTTCCTGACGGCTTGTGTTTGGTCTCTTTCCAGTACGCCACAACAGGCTGCTCCCTGACACTCCACCACACAGAAAAGCCAAAACATGAAGCCATCTGTGAGTACCGTCCCTACTCCTGCCCGTGCCCTGGTACCTCCTGTGACTGGGAGGGATCCCTGGAAGCCGTGATGTCCCACCTCATGCATGCCCACAAAAGCATTACCACCCTTCAGGGAGAAGACATCATTTTCCTTGCCACAGACATTAACCTGCCGGGGGCAGTGGACTGGGTGATGATGCAGTCGTGCTTCGGTCACCACTTCATGCTGGTGCTGAAGAAGCAGGAGAAGTGTGAAGGCCACCAGCAGTTTTTTGCCACCGTGCTGCTCATCGGCACCCGCAAGCAGGCCGAGAGCTTTCAGTACAGGCTGGAGCTGCACGGCAGCTGCCACAGGCTGACCTGGGAGGCCTCTCCCTGCTCCATCCACGACGGCGTGGCCGTGGCCATCCGCAGCAGCAACTGCCTGGTGTTTGACACGGCCACTGCGCACCTCTTCGCCGACAACGGGAACCTGGGCATCAACGTGACCATCTCCATGTGCTGCCCGTGACGCAGGGCCCGCGGGGCTCAGCTGTCTGGAGCTTGTGCTGCACCAGGCTTTGGTTTCGGTTCCCGTTTCTTGCGCTGTTCAACTGTGTCATCCTGTGTGCTGAGGTTTCTGACTAGCCAACGGTTGTAGCTTTGGGCAGAAGAGGAACAAGAGTGGTGCTGTAAGTAACGTGAGCGGGAGAAGGTCTTTTAAAATTCCCGGGTGCCTTAGGAGGATTACACACACACAGAGTTACCTTTTATAATTTAATTCTATTTTATGTAAAGAGTGCTTCCATTAGATATGTGGCTTAAGAGGCTCCTGTTTGGAGCACACCCGAAAGCCCTTTCAGCAGCAGTACAGACTCCCTCTGTCACTGGTGAGCTTTAATAAAAGCTTTAGTATCACAAGAGGGTTTGCTTTGGAAGAGACTATCATCTGTTCCAATCCTCCTGCCATGGGCAGAGACACCTTCCACTATCCCAGGTGCTCCAAGCCCTGTCCAGCCTGGCCTTGGGCACTTCCAGGGATCCAGGGGCAGCCACAGCTTCTCTGGGCACCCTGTGCAGGGCCTCCCCACCCTCCCAGGGAACAGTTCCTTCCCAATATCCCATCTCACCCCGTCTGCTGGCAGTGGGAAGCCATTCCCTGTGTCCTGTCCCTCCATCCCTTGTCCCAAGTCCCTCTCCAGCTCTCTTGTAGCACCTTTAGGCACTGGAAGGGGCTCGTAGTCCTCATGACTTGCCCTTAGTGAAGCCACGTTGGCTATCACCAGTCACCTCTTTATTTTCCATGTGCCTTAGCATAGTTTCCAGGAGGATCAGCTCCAAGCTCTTTCCAGGCACTGAGGTGAGACCTGACCACCTGCAGTTCTCTGGATCTTCCTTATTCCTCTTTCTAAAAAAGGGGGGTTGTGTTTCCCCTTTTGGAGTCCTCGGGACTGCCACAACTTCTGGACCATGATGGACGGTGGCCAAGCCACTTCCCCCACCAGTCCCTCTGAACCTGCAGGTGCATCTCATCGGGTCCCGTGGACTTGTGCACCTCCAAGTCCCTTAGACCTTCTCCACCCTGACCTCTCCTACTGCAGGCAGGTCTTTGTTCTCCCACTCTCTTTGCCTCCTGTGACTTGGGTGGTGTGGCTGGAGCAGCCAGCCAGGCAGGCTGAGTACCTGAGCCCTCTCCACGTCCCATTTCCTTCCATAGAGGGTCCCCATTCTCCCAAGTCTTCCTTTTACCACCGGTGCACCTACAGAGGTTGCTTTGCTTGTTGCCTTTGATGCCCCTGGCCAGATTTAATTCTTCCAGGCTTTAGCATTCCTAACCTGATCCCTGGCTGCTCACAGTCTCCCTGTGCTCCTCCCTGGCTGCCTGTCCTTTCCTAGTTGGTGAGAAAGGAAAGAAATCCAAGGAACCTCTCACAGGAGAAGCTGTGAGGGGGGCAGTTGATACTTCAGCAATGTTTCTCCATCCCCTGTTCCTTTATGGAAGGGAAGGGCACTGGTGGCTTTAACAGGAGAAAGGAGAGAGGGGCTGGGGCATGGCACATGTCACAGAGTATGGAATTGCTGGCTCCTGGCTGCTTTAGGGGGATCAGGCCAGGCACAGGAGCAGGCAGGAGGCACAAGTCTCAGACTGCAGCTGGCTGGAGCCAGTGACACGGGGTTGTCCACGTGCAGCTGCCCTGTGACACACTCTACTATTGATTATTGTGAAAGATTCATAATATAGCAGAAGCTTTATGGCCAGTGTCTTGTCATTTGCTATTTAAGTTTTGTTGCCATATTTCTTTTATTTTGCAATAAATATTTTGTAAAACCTACACCGAGGAGCTGTGCTAACACACGAGAGCATGGCAGCTGCTCCACAGTGCTGGGCCATGCTGGGTCAGCTGGGATCCCCTGGGATCCCCTCGCATGGGCTGGCTCTCCCTGGAGGGCTCCTTGCCCCTGCCACCTCCCAGCCTTGCTGCCAGACACATGAGCAGAGGACCTGGGTGGGGATGTGAGTCCCAGGGACAGCCTGAGCCGTGCAGTGAGTCCTGGGGTGTCACCACAACCGGCTGCGCCCGCAGCTCCCCCTCTGCCGTGGGAACGTTCTCCGTGAATCGCTGACACCAAATCCCGGCTCCACAACCGGCCGTGTCCGATCCCGTCCCTCCGGTCGGGGGGAGGCAGCGAGCCACGAGGTGGCACTGCCGGGGGAAGCCTCAGAACAGGGGGAAAGGACGGGAAAAGGGGCAGGTGAGGCTTGGTGTGAAGAGATTCGGTACAAAGGGGGGAAAAACAGGCCTGACTGTTCCTCCTGAGAGAGCTGTGGAGTTTTGTCCAAGCCCTAAGCAGCCGTCCCCAGCACGTGGCAGCAGCCCTCAGAAAAGTGCACAACAAGAAGTTTGGCCTCAGCGAAGGGAAGCTTGGTCTGCCTGCAAGAACTTGGAAGTGACCATGGAAAAAAACCTCCCAAGGAGTTACTCTCTAGGCACTGAATACCAACAATTAAAGGTTCTACATCTGGTCTCACTTACACTGTGCTGGCAGAGCTCCAGGAGCATCAGCCTGGTGAACTAATTACCTCCAGCATAAGCAGGATCGAAGTCAGGCCATGGTTCCAACAGCTGTTACCACCTGTGCTTTCATCAGGATTTGAGCAAGAATTCCTAATGATTTGATTAATTTTTCTGTAATTGAGAACAACTTGCAGTGGAAGGTAATTTTCTTACTGAAAATTGGGACATAAGAGGATTTTTGCATAAAGCAAAACTATAAAGTATGTCTTTGAATGTAGAAGAAATAATTAATTATTCCAGTGTTATCTATTAGATAAGGTAACACACGTTATCATAAGGTCTGACCACACCACTCAGTTCTGAAGGAGTGGCAAAGTCTTGTTAGATTTCACCGCAAAAAACCCAAACAAAAGGAACCCATCACCTCGTGTCTTTTCTGACTCCAACTGGGTGTAGGATAAGGAATACCTCAGTTGGCACTGCCAGGAAGGGAGGTGTAGCAATGTGCCTCCCAGGGAGGTGTTTCCAGTTCAGGTCACCGAGTAGACGGGTGACATCAATTTCAGGATTCCCTCAGGTTTTGGGTTTTCTTTCCAAGGCAGCTGATATGACCTCCCAAGGAAAAATATGACAGTTCCTCAAGACATTCAGAAGAGGTTATTGAGGCCTGCCTGGCTCTCTGAACAGAACTGACCCCTCTCAAGCCCCCAGCCTTGGAAGGGATGGTGCAGCATGTCCAGACAGAGCTCACAGCAGGCAGACATGCATGCCAGGCAGACCCACAGCCAGGTTACAGCACCTGGCAGGTGTCCTGCAGCCCCTTGGCTGCTCTCCTGCCCACCAGGAGCATCTGCTGTGGAAGGTGATGCCCAGGGAGCAAAAGCTGTGCCTGGGAAAGAACTTTTCTGTCGCTGGAGTTTTCTCTAAAAACTATTTTCACTTCAAACACAAATTAAAAAGCAAGTGTGCAGGGACTGATGAGTTTGGAGCGAACACAGCACAGCTCCCAGCCCTCTGTGGCCCCAGAGCCAGAGCCAAGAAGGGCTGTGGCCATCCCAGGAAGACATGGTGATCTCGCAGGGCCACGGGGAGTTCTCAGCACTGACACCACTGGCTGCACCTCGACATGCTCCTTCTGTCTGAAAAATGAGTGAGGCTGACTTACTCTGTTGTGGAACTCCCGTGCTAGTGAGACACTGCCAGTTCTTACAGACAGCACAGGGACAGTAGCACACGCCTGCTCTCCCGAGGGGAATCCAAACCTGGCTGGGTTTGCACACGGCTGGTTTTTTCTCTCTTATTCTCTGAGCTGTATGTGCAGATTCCTTAGGGAGGTTCGACACCGCCTGGGAGAGACCAGGAAGATGTGTGACAAGCGTGTGACAAGCGTGTGACACAGGTGTAAGGAATCCACTCGGGCAGGTGTTCCAGGTGCACACAGGTCGTGTCCGAACAGGCTGTCACGTCGGGTTTGGTAACGCGTGTCCCCCCAGCTCCCAGCTCCTGGCAGAAGCCGCAGCTCCGGGGCTCGGCAGGCGCGGAGCACCGGGACGGCGGAACCAGTCCCGATGACGGCGGTTCTGGACACGGCCAGCACCACGGGCCCCGCAGCCCGGTGCCCCCGGAGAGCCGCCCTGGCTCCTCTCGCGGCCGCGGGCCCGGGCGGTGCGGCGGGCCCGGGGAGCGGAGCACGGAGGAACGGAGAAAGAGCACGGCGGGGCGGCCGCGGCCCGGGGCCGGGCGGAGCGGCAGGGGCGGGGCGGGGCTGGGGGCGGAGCCTCAGGGGCGGGGGCGGGGCCCCCGAGGCGGAGGCGGAGCCGCCCCGCGCGCGATCCCGGCGTCCCCCGCGCCCACCGCGTCGCCCTGGAGACGGCGCCGCAACCGCCGGGCATGGACGGGCCGGGCCGCGCCGGCGGAGGGGCGGACGGTGGGGCGGACGATGGGGCGAGCGAGCCCCGCTGGCCCCAGCCCCCCGGAGAGGGCACAGACCACCCGGCAGAGCCGCGGTGCGAGACACCTCTGGCCCGCCCGCGGCCGACCCCCACGAGCCTGCCCACCCTCCTGGCCTACAGACCCGAGTCCTCGCCGCCAAACGTACACCACGAGGTCAGTTGGGGCTGGGCGCTCCCCGCTGCTTCGTTCACACGGTTCCATGTAGAAAACATGGAGCCGACGCCCTTTGCCGACCCCCCAAAGGAGCCCCTTCATGACAGGTTTTTCTTTGGCGAGTCCGTTGAAACAGCGCTGGCTGTGCCCGCCTGGGCAGCAGGAGGCTGTGCAGCCTCTCCCCACTGCTGCACCCTCTGTTGAGAGTTTCCCAACGGAATATTTTGTCCAAATCGGATACAAAATGAATATAAATATGTACAGCCACAGAATACAAGCAGGGCACAGAGGTCCCCCTACCCCTTAGCAGAGCAAAGTCACCAAAGAGTTAATCTGAGGCGCGAGGTGGGGAGCAAGGGAATTTTGTTTCAGTATATCCAGTACCCATCCTCAAAACACTCCCTGCTGCCCACCTGGTTTGCATCTGGTCAGATGTGACCAGCTCTGTGTCACCAAGTCTGCTGATGCTTCCTCAGAAACTCCACAACCACAGACATCAATTTTTCTCTCTGTAATGCATTCAAATCCTCAGAGTTCTGTGCTCTCAGCTTCCCTGGGAGGGAGCAGAGCTCGTAAATACCACAGTCATTCACTTTCTTTGGGGGCATTTATTCACTTATTTACAGCACATCTGCTTTTCTTTCTGGTGGCTTCCTGAACCTGTTTGGAGTTAAATCGTTCCAAGATCTCCCAGACACAGATCTGTCCTGAGTGCCCTTAGATGCTTTGTCACATTCGTTGCATTTTGAGCAGAGCCCTCTTTGGCCGTGCTAACTTGGGGATCTGGGGGCTGGTACCCCACGTCCTTCCTCCCCGCTCTCCCCGCCACCGCTGCAGGCAGAGGAGAATGCCGAGCCAACATGCGGGTCCTGCGGCAGCCTGCAGAGGCCGTTCCCCGTCTCCGAGGTCGTCCCTCTCTCCGAGGAGCAGGAAGATGTAAGCCGGCGGGAGGGACGGGCAGGGCTTTGCTGTGAACGGCCACGCTCACGGCTCCGCTCTCCTGCCTTCCAGAGGTTCTGCTGCGAGCACAGCCGAGAGCTCTATGAGCTCACAGTGGAGAGGAAGACCCCCGAGGATGCCAGCAGCCTTCCCAGAGCTGTCAGCACCGATGAATACGTCGGCTCTGAAGCCAACCTGCTGCTGTTAAAGGAGAAAGAGGACTGGAGGTACTGGGAGAACTGGGGATCAGGTCTGCGTGATGAACAACAGGGAGCTCTGAGGGCAAAAGGAGTGTTAAGAAACCACAGGGAAAGGGATGAAAGAAGAAAAACTTTTGCTTTAGACACCAGAATAGTGAAAATATTCTTGCAGATGAGCTGTTTTCTTGATCTTGTGGGCATCTGTCCTTCTCTTTCACATAAAATCCCCATCCAAACCCCATTACAATATTCAGCTCTCCTGCCAGCAAAGCTGATGCCACTGCAGTGGCAGTCTGTTCACTGGAATCTGTGTGGGTGCAATTCCTTTCTGCTGAGGTATGAGTGTTTTGGTGACACTCTGCTGCCTGTTAATTGGAATTGTGAGCACAGAGAAAAACAGATTCAGAAATTATGTTCCTAAAGCAGGGATATCCACTGCTTGCAGCTTTCCAAACACGATACATGAGGTGTCAACAACACTTCTATTTTCCAGGCAGCAGAAGAGACTCGTGGCCACAGAGTTGGCTGACCTGTGTTTAAAGCTGAGTGCCACTAGAGGCGGGACACCAGAGCCTGTTGTGAGGGCAGCCGAGCCCGAGCCAGAGCCTCTGCTGGAGAAGGAGCCCGAGCCAGAATCCTGGCTTGAGGAGGAGTCTGAGCCAGAGCTCTGGCCCGAGGAGGAGCCTGAGCTGGAGCCCCAGCCTGAGGAGAAACCTGAGAAAGAGCCTCAGCCCGAGGAGGAGCCCGAGCTGGAACCCTGGTCTGAGGAGAAACCTGAGAAGGAGTCTCAGCCTGAGGAGGAGCCCGAGCTGGAGCCCTGGTCTGAGGAGAAGCCTGAGAAGGAGCCCCAGTGTGGGGAGAAGCCTGAGCCAGAGCCCCAGCCTAGGGAGAAGCCCAAGGAGGAGCCCGAGCCAGAGCCCAGGCCCAAGGCAGAGCACAGGCCAAAGCCAGAGCCCAGGCCCAAGAAGGAGCCTGGGCCCAGGCCAGAGCCCAGGCCCAAGAAGGAGCCTGGGCCCAAGTCCCAGCCCGAGGAGGATCCCGTGTCCCGCAGCGCCCTCGGCTACGATTTCAGTCTCCTGGGGAAGAAGGTGAGTACCTGCAAGACAGCGACGGGAGCACCTTGGACGTGTCAGTGCTCTGAGCAGTCAGAGCCTGGCAGTGCCCATTTTCAAAGGGCAGCTGTGCCAGACTGCTCTCATTCATTTTATCCTTCCAATCTTAGGTGGGAAAGGCTAAATTGGTGCAGAAGTACTACAAAAATGGAAAGAAATTCCTTACCATGCTCCCAGATGGAACCTCGCAGTTATTGTATCCTTTACGGGGTTCACTTGCCTGCATTAGTCCAGGGCTGTTACTAATTTTGTGTCCCAGTCCACTTTATTACAACCCAGCTCATCACTCCCACTCGTTCTGTCTTGAGGAGCAGCAGCAGTGAAACCTGACACAGCTCCTGGGTTGAGGTTTCAAAGAAGAGCCAGCAGCTCCAGTGAGCTCTAGCTTCCAAGACCCAGCCCAAGGCAGCAGCACACTTTTAACAGTGCTCTGGGTAATATATCAGTTTTTACAGCCCAAAGTAGTACCCAGAAGTATTTAGTCTGTTGTAACAGACCAACCAAGCAAAGCAGGGGGTTACAAACACCTTACCTGGCAGCAGCTATCCATCTGGAAACCTGGCCATCATCATTACAGGAGAGAGAGACCAGCATAGTCTCATAGTACAGGAAGATGAGCTGAGGACGACCAAAATCCGAGCACTGTTTCAGTCTGATGGCAGGAGCACTTGCTATTACCAGAATGGAGATGAGTGGTGCGTTCAGCAGCTTTGCTGTCTCCTCTGTGCATTGACGTTTCAAAGGCCATAAAGGGTATTTTTAATAGCATCCAAAAATAGACAAATTCAGCAGCTCACGGGCCCTGCTTCAGGGGCCCCCAGAGCAGCAAGGCAGCCCAGCTGTGCCTTGAGAGGTGGGGGACAGAACCTGCTGTGCCTCTGACCCCTCCCTCAGGGAAACGAGACATTCTGCCACAGGACCTTACAGGGTTCAGAGCTTCCATTTCCCTTTTTTTAGGATAAATATGAGTATCCAGGGTGGGCAGTATTTGGACCAAGCAGGCAACAGGGTAAGAAGGTGGATGTGGCCAAACTTGTCACCAGAACCGCACGTCCCACTGAGCCCCATTTTCATCTCCCTGAACCGCCACGTGGGGGTCAGGATCCTGGCCCAGGACAAGATCTTCATCTCCTTCCTCGCCATGGGGCGACAAGCAAAATTCAACATGGGGACCAAAGTGCAGGTAACTGCTCCTGTGCTGAGCCACACCCCACAGCGTGAGCGGGGCAGCCAGGGAAGCTCCCATCTTGTGTTTATCCCATGGTGGATGCTCCCTATGTTGTCCCATGCTCCTTCCCCAAAAAGCAAGCTGTGGTGTGTGTGTTCCTGCCGCTCCTGTGGAGACGAGGCACTTGCCAGCCCCAGCTCTCTGCAAGGGGCCACTGTGGGACTCCAGTCCCAGGCACGTCCCTGGCTACATCCCCAAGGGTCCCCCTGGCTCTGCCACAGGGAGAAGAGCTGTGATCCATGTGGGCGGGGTGCATGGCAGCTCTTCCTCCACAGACTCCTGTTCCAGGGGCAGGTTTTCCTGTCCCAGGGGCAGGTTTGTCTGCCGGGAGCTGTTAGCCCTGTCCCCGGCTTGGGTGGCTCTGTGACACACGTCCCCTGTTCTGCAGGTCAGCGCCAGCAGCCAGCTGCCTCCTGCAGCCCAGCTGGGGGAGGATGAGCTCCTGCTGCTCGCCTTCCGCGTGAGGATCCTGCAGCTCTTCGACAGGATGCGCGGATGCCTCAACTTCCCTTCCGGCGAGCAGTGGAACAAAATGCAGCCTCCCACGTACCTCATAACCCAGGCTGTGAAGATCCTGGAGCTCTGCATGGCTGCTGACATCAGCAATGAGCTGCGCAGCTCCATCAAGGCCATAGTAAATGCACAGCAGCTCTGACCAGTGTGTGTGTGTGTGGTGTAAGGCAAAACGAGGCAGAGACAGTCCCCGGGGCTGTGGCACCTGCAGGTGCTCAGCAAGGTTTCTCCTCTGGCCCTGCCCTGGTGCAAAGGGCAGTCCAGGGCTGATCCACACAGTCCCAGATGGGCCTTGCTGAGGGCTGGCAGTACCAGCCCACAGTGATGACACCTTGGCCACGGAGGCAGGAGAGGACTTTGCTGGGGGAGAGCAATGCTGTGCTCCACAGCAGGGGACTGCTCGAGCAGCCTCCCTTCTGTCTCCAGCCCCGGCCCAGCAGTCACCTCAGCCCCGGGAGAAGGCACAAGGTAACAACAAACAGCACAGCCAAGCCAGGCCTTGGACAGGTACACGGGCAGGTGTTTGCTCAAGTCACCCACACAGGTACTGCTCTGCCACTCCTGACAAGGTGGCAGCAGCAGGAATGCCCCAAGTGTCCCTAGTGCCCACACCCAGGGCAGCTCAGCTGGCTGCAGGTACAAGACAAGGTGATTCCCTGTGCAGAGTGCGACAAATGCCCTCAGCCTGCCCAAAGGAACCTCCTAGGCTTGGCTCCAGGGAGCACCAGCTGGGGCCTGGGATGGGCTCTGGTTCAAGCACTGCAAACACAGCTGTCGGTGGGTGTTTAGAGGCCCCTGGTGCTGCAGTCAGCAGGGAGGAACCTCCCGGCCCCTCAGAGCTGCCACTGAAACTTGGGGTTCACCCGGCCAGCCTCCCCCAGGGAGGCCACGCCTGAACTGTGGCAGGTGCCTGAAGGGTGAGGCCAAGCCCCATGTGCCCCTCCCCACACTGGAGGTTCTCGGGGGCTTATACACAACAAATACAAGGTCAGTAACTTTGGAAAGTTGACTTTTTATGCACTTTTTCAATTGCAGTTCCAAGAATGTCCATCAGTGAGAAACAAGGTACTTCACACAGGAAATGGGAATTCTTTATTTCAATTAATGTTCTTGGTTTCTATTTAGGACAGCAGGAAGGCCCAGCTCATCTGTCAAATGGCCAAGGAAGAACTGCTGAGGCTGGCCTACATGACTTAAGAGTAGCTGATCTTAATTTTCACTGAAGTCACCAAATGATGTAACTATTCCGCATATAATTTTGCTTATATAATTCAGTATATAATGCACTGTTCGACTCTGCCATAGATTTTGAAAAATATACAAACCTGTTTTAACCACATTAAAGAGATTTGATAGACAGCTATCAATTACTCAACAATTTAGGACAATATCAGACACTCCTATAACTTCATTTTAAACTACAAAAAGAACATAAATTCATATAAAATACAACAGATTAAACAAACTTCTCTTTTTCCAAGGAAAAATTAGGTATCAACTCAATCTGCCATCGTGTGAAACATGAATATAAAATAAGTTACCATTAGTAATGCCTGCATTGCTGATCTATGAACTGGTCGAATGAAGTCTTAAAAAAACTATACAGTATTATTGCACTCGTGGCTGTGCAGTGTGGACTGGCCAGCACCGAAACGGGGCTCATTGAGTGTTTGTCCAGGAGGCACAACGTGGCTGCAAGAGAGGCATCCAGCCTGCACCAACAGCAGCTGTCTTCAGTGCAGGCCTTCATGGATCTGCACCACGCGGCCTGGGAACCACCACCCAACGTCTGTGGAAAGACACCCGGGTTACAGTCGGCAACACCCCTGGGCCACAGCAGCAGCACACCTGTCCTGAGCCTGGCCACACCTGTCCTGAGCCGGCCACACCTGTCCTGAGCCGGCCACACCTGTCCTGAGCCCCGCCCACACCGGTCCTGAGCCCTGCCCACACCTGTCCTGAGCCCGGCCCTGGGGAATCGGCCCTGGGGAATCGTACACTATGCGTTTTGAACGTCACAGGTGACACAGAAACGTGGAAGTGGTTTGTCATAAAACACCTACAGGAGGTGCAGCTTTTGCAGAGGGGCAGGGCAGCACAGCAACCGGAGAACGACAACGTTCTGCTCTCCAGGGTTAAGCAAGGAACAGGACAGCATCCTGCTCCCCAAGGTTGCAGAATTCAACTGGGTTAAAAGCCAGGGAGACCTTAATCCCCTGCACAGAGGCTGTTCTAAGGCACTTAACAGAGTCTTTCTGATCTCTGCACCACACACTTCATTGACATTAGGCCTTCTAAGCCTGCAGTAGCACACGTTCTCCTGCCTCACGGAACGCCAGCTTCCTGCTCTGAGACAGGCAGAACGAGCCACATACCAAAACCTCCTACCCAAACAACCTCTGTGACACCACACGTGTAAGTTTAACATGGGGGGAGCTGGCTCTCCAGGAAAACACTGAACTGAACAAACACAATCCCCACGTGCAGTCCCCAGTGTGCCTGTCTCCCCGTGGCACACGCCCTGGTGACTGGAGCAGACTTACGAGAGGTTTCAGTGCTGAAGGATGGGGCTATGATCGGTGACGGGGCATTGACTCCATGTGCACATTGAGCTTCATCTCGCTATCGAGGATCTGTACCAGCTGCTGCATGGAAGGGAGGTGGCCGGACTCCAGCTTAGACCACACTGGGACATCTGGCACAGAACACACAAGGGAGAAAAGCACCATTGCACTGGGAGCATCAGAAAACAGGCAGAGCTGGTGTCGACATGGAATTGAGGAGCTCTGGGAAGCTGTGAGTTGGTACTGATCTATGGTGAGGAAAACATCTGAACCAACAATGCTTCCAACCTCTGGCTACGCTGAACCCCAGCCCAACTAGGAGAGCAGAGCATCTAATGCTTCCATTTAGAAGTGTATCATATTGATGAAGAGGTGCAAAATATCCACTGATGTTCCTTTCAACCTGAAAAATCAGTACTGTTGTCCACCAGCACTGATGATCCCATAACAGTAACAGATTCTTTAGGATTCCAAAGGCTAAACTATCCTGCAGAACAGACAGGGAAAGCATCTAATTGGAGAGTACATGCCCCTAGCTGATGGTTTCTTATTTAACACACATCACACACACAAAAAGAATATAACAGTTATTCCAAGGGACCAAATATCCCCCTGAGTAAGTTTTTACAGAGCTATTCTAGAATATCTGTCATCTGTAAGAATTGCTTTAGAAGACTTCTATGATTTTCACCATTTTTTGTGATAGACAACATCTGAAGATCCAAATGGATGGCAACTTCCACATATCACGTTTGGGGCATAAATTTCCTGACACCGTCCCTTATTCTCCCCACCCCATAGCTCTAATATGAATATGTGACACCTCTCAAACAAAGTCTCAGCTTACCATTCAAAGTGATCTCAAAAGCCCCAGTGGACATACACTGGTTCTCAATCATGTTGCTCAGGAAGAAGACCATCATGCAGGCGTACACCTGGAAGGAAACAAAGATCCACACAGACCTCACTATGTCAGCCATCCCTGCTGCTGCTGTTCACAGGTGCCTCTGAACTCCCTCTGTGATCGCTCAAGGAATGTTCACATCTACAGAGCCCTCCCTTTCCTCCTTTTACACAGACTGTGCACCTTGCCCTCCCCAGAAAAGCACCAAACCAGCTCCAAACCCACCCAACTCAACAGCTCTGGACCCAGCACAGCCAGCTGCAGGGGGGCTGGCAGCGTGACATGGGAACACATATCCCAGACACAGCAATCTCCAGATCACAGACCAAGGGCCCACAATCAGCAGAGCAAGGCAAATCACACGTGCATAGGAACCACCAACCCTCCTGCACACCTCCAAGCTCCTCATCTGGAATTCTCCGTGTGTGTGGGTGACTAAGGAGGAAAGGACAGCATCTTCAGCAGTGCAGCTCCCCCCTCTCATTTCCTTTTCGTGTCCACAGCACACTCACACAGGTCACTGCAACACCTGGCACAGCCACAGCAGCTTCTCACGGCAGCCGGCCCAGCCGGGTCGGGGCTGGCCCATTTAATCCACCTGGGGACATCACAGCTTCTGGCCATAAAACTGGCCAGGGAAAGACCCAGGGCCCTGGCCAGCCCGGCAGGAACGTCTGTACGTTTTAGTTTAGTGAAATAAATCTGGAATAAGGTTACTCCAAATCAGAGTGCAACAGCCTGAATCTGCTGGCATCATCAGTACTGACTCATGGGGATATTCTCCCACAGTGTCATGCCAGTCTGCTCTCCAAAAACACCCACAACATTTCAACTCCATTTTTCTAACGCCCTTCTAACTGCTGCCTGATCTATCAGGAGCCTGATGGAAGCATCAACTGCAAAACAGTTACAAGACAACAAAGAAGAGATGCTGTAATTTTAACATCAACAATACTGGCTTGAAATGCTACTCTTGAGCCCTAAAAAATAAAAACCTTTTATCATCTTTGTCAGCATGTTAACCTCAGCTGCCCCTCTGCAGTAGCAGCAGCTTGGAAAGACATCACAGAAGCACACCTGGGTTTGTCAAAAGCATAAAGCACGACTGGTAAGAATTATTCGACTGCAAGGCTGTAGCATTATGGAAGGTAAATCAGTCAGAACTGAGGCACTCACAGAGCACCTCATGAAGTAACTCTGAAGCTGCTTTTTCAGACTAAAAGAAATATGTCCTTTACCTTGTTTTCCTGGCCCCACTGCCAGATGCTTGGAGCTTGCATGCCAAAGAAAGCAAAGGGGTCCTTGCCAACGATGATTAAGCCAATTAATACTAGTTTGAAGACAGACAGGAAGGATGCTATGTGCCTGTTGGAGACAACACACACCAGTGACTGAAAGGTTCCATTCCTACTTCACCACACACAACTGTAATTCACCTCACCATGAGAATTTTGACAATGTACAATCAGATGTTTCAAGGGAAGCACAAAACTTTGCAAGAAGGTTTATCTCACTATAAAAAAAAACCCAAACCAAATCAAACCAACAAAACAAAAAAGCTACACATATTAACACCCCCAGTAAGGCCCTGCTTTGGCACAGCACCCCAGAAAGACACCTTCCTGTAAACCTGGGACAGATTCTTTTACTCCTTAGCAGACCTCAAATGGGACTTTGCTTTTAACTTACGTATGCCTGAACTGGATAGCAGATAGTTTCTAAAGAAGCTGCTCCATATTACAGACATGTTTAACTGAGAGGCACCACCTCTCGTAGAGCATTTCCCTGTGGTGCAGAGCTCCCCACAGCCAGCCCACACCAAGGCACTGCGCCCTGCAGCCTCCCACCACCACAACCCTGCCACAAATTGGGCCAACCACTGCTCCAGGAGCCACCCAGTAACTATGGCATCACTCCCCAGCGTGGGCACATTGCTTTAACTAACAGCAATAACACTGGTTTGTCTTTTTCTGAATTTCTTTGGGCTTTCCCCCCACAGCTGCTGCAAAGGCCACTCTGGCAGCCTCTCCCTTGAGGTAAGGTCTCCCTGATTCAGACACTAAAATTCAACTTTCCTTTCCTCTGTGTCCATAATGCATTACAGGGATTTGTCACTAAGTGCATAAGCCTGAGCAACAAACTGAATTTATGTCCAGATATAGCATGAAGAAAAGCTGGGAAAATTCACTGTTTCAAAAAAAAGCTACGTAATTTATTTTAGCTTGGATATGACAGGCCTCATCATACAGATATCCAGATAGTGAGACTTGTATGGAAAGCTAATGCATCTGCCTGGAAGGCAGAGAATCACCATGCTTGTATGTAATCACAATAGAAAATCCCCTTAAGTTTACATTTTCAGTATCATTTCAGTGTAAAAGCATGTGTTTGAGCACTGGAAAGCAGACAGCACACAGCACGAGGTGACAGGCTCACCTATAGATAGGTTGAGGAAGGTAGTTCTCCCCTTCGATCCGGATGTCTGGGTACCGCTGGCTGATGACCCGCATGTACTCCTCAAACACCCGCCTGTAGCCTCAGGAGACACTGCACACAGACAGCACTGTCACCACAGCTCCAGGCTGCACGCCACAGGCACTGCCCAGCACCACCCACCCTCTGCACAGCCCCTTCAAGCTAAAACAGAACTAACATTTCTTATGGCACAGAGCAAACCTGACCCGCAGTGAAATTACACGTCACAAATCCCACCAGGTAAGCCCTGGGTGTGACACTGGTTTGCTCCACATCCCAGCACAGACACAGAGCCCTGGAAATACCCACTGGGCATCACATCACTCACTTTCCCTGGAAAAATCTGTTAAGTTAGGATTAATTTAGGAAGTCGATGTAAGCAATCCCCTGCTCTGTACCAAAAAAAANGCCCTCTCTGGACTGCCCAGAAAGGCCATGTCACTCCCAGCCACCCCTATGTCAGCACGACACAGGAATTTCAGGAGTTAAATATTTCCGAGCTGACCTCTGCCTCTTTCAGAAGCCGCCTCTATAACCCTGCGGTAAACCGTCAGACCCCAAACCCAGCCCTCTCCCCTGAGCACTCCTGCGGTGCCTCATGGACCCGCAGGGCCCGGCCCAGGCTCCGTTCCGGCCGGGCCGCGGTGACCAGCGCTCCAGGCCTGTTGAGATTTTTTTCCCCCCGCAAACAGGCTCCGTGGGCCGGGGCCGCCTCAACCCTGCTCGGAGCTGCCTCAACCCTGCTCGGAGCCGCTGGCACCATCGGCAACACCCCCGGAATGGTGCAAAGGTGCCCGAGCGCAGCGACTGCAATACGGGCACTGCATCAAAACAAACAGAATTACAGCAATTGCTAAGACATCGATTCCTCCCAAACGTTAGCCCCGCACTAGCATAACGCCACACACGGCATTATAGGGCCCGAAAAGCGCGGTTCTATGACGGGTGGCCGCAGAGTGGGACCCACTGAAAGAGCCGCCGCCCGCGGCCCTGTGCCGCCTCCCACGCTCCAGCAGGGCCGGGCGCCCCGACAGGTCGCCCGGGGCAGGGCGGCCCCCGGCCCTGGGGGTGGCCGCTCCACGGACGACAAGAGCGAGCGAGGCCGCAGCAGCGCTGGGGGAAAGGAAGGGGGAAAAAACGAATGAGGGAGGAAGAGGCGACGGCCCGGCGGACGCCGCCATTTTGGCCGCCGCCATCTTGGCGGGCGCCCCTCACCAGATCTGGAACTTGAGCAGCGGCCCCGTGGCGTAGGCCATGCGCAGCTTCTTCGCCGGCAGCCCGCCCTGCTCCGCCGCCGCGGCGCCGCCGCCGCCCGGTGCCGCCGCCAGCCCCGACAGCAGCAACAGCAGCAGCAGCAGCCGCCGCAGCCCCGCCGCTCGCATCTCGCCGCCGCCGAGACTCCGCGCACCGCCTCGCCACGGGCACGCGCACGGGGGCGGCGCCATACCCGAGCCCCGCCCCGCAGCGCCCCCTGGCGGACACACACAGCTCCGACAGCTCGCCCTTATTAAACGCTCTTTATTTTTATCTACATCCCGTTATTGCATAAAGATCGCTTCTCTTTTTAAATATAATAAAGCTATCAAATGTCTTTATCGCCTTCCCTTCTCCCTCCCCAATATGGATAAACAATCTGGTTTAGGCAGTATGTTCTCAGAAAAGGAGCGCATTGTTTCTCGTTGGAACAGCAGCAGAACTGGCTGATGGATACTCATCACTGGCTTACAGCTTAATGTGCCCGAATCTTCAGGAAAACTCTTTTTTAAAGGCAAATGAGCAGCAAATCTGTGGCCTCTCGCACCGTTGGTCATTTTCTGAAAGGTTTAATGAACTTTGCGTTAGCACCACTGGAGCTTGAGGAAGATTTAAACACCCAGTTCTAGGTCTTCCAGTTCCTTAAGGAGAGCAGCTTCTTTCTGAATCTTCTCCACCTAGAGCAGAAGAGCATAAAATGTCATAGACGTAGCTTATTATAAAATGAACTTGGAATAAACTGGACAGATCTCAGCCATACCTGATTCTTCTCCAGCTGTTTGCCAGCAGCAGCCTGTTCTTTCAGCTGCTCAATTGCCTTTAGTTTCTGAAAAAAAAAATACAAAAAGCCACTCTTACACAAAAATATTGGTGAAACAAGAATAGAAAAAAAGTCTTAGAAGTTGCTGCACTTGCAATTGCCTGATGCATCTGGAGGCAGGTCTCTATGGAAGGCACAACCCCATGAACATCTCCAGATGCTCCATCCAGAATTTCCCACCCATAACAGACATTTCTCTCAAGAACAGAACCTAGAGAACAGCAGTACTTCTTCATCTCTGAAACAAACACCAGGCATTGTCTCACTGAAGGGCTCCATCACCATCCCTCTTCACCACACGTTTTCCTCAGAAAGCCTGGAATATTCATCCAGAGACTATGAGCAGCAAGAGGCAGCCAAGAGAAATGGGAAAGATTCTCTGCCCAGAACTTAACAATTTCTATTCTGGAATTACTTAATGCAAGAATTCTCAAGATTGGCAGTAAACTTTGCCCTCACACCACGAGGCAAACCATAAGGCACTGTTCCCTGGCCAGATGCAGGTCCCAACAACCACAGGATGCACAGAGCCCCTGTCTGAGCACCAACACTGCCAGTGCAGCCCTGACCTCAGCTGGGGACTGGCTGCACCTTCACAGCAGCCCTGGACAGAGCCTCAGGGTCAGCTTTAAAACTCCTCCCTGTGCTGATGGCACCTTCAGGAACCCTGGCATTGCTGCACAGGGTGGGAGGGCAAAGGGAGGTGGGTACAAATCTGGAATATTACCATGAAGGTACGTGCATCCTCCTAAACTCAGCTCACCTTACACTCCCACCAGGTCTGACAGACCAGCCCATGGAGAAATACTGTCTGTTAGAAAAAGAATCTCTTCACACCTTTTTCAAATTCTTTATCTTCTTGTCCACTTCAGGATCCCCCGTGGTCACTGCAGGCACAGTGTTCTGCAGGGCATTCTGTGGGGCTTTGACCTGGGCAGGGCCCTGGTGTGCATCAGCTTTGGCCTCCTGTAGACACATAAACACAATCTAGAAAATACCTTGGATTACAAAGGAGATGAAAAACATCCTCAATTACTTTAGGAGGATCCATTTAATATTTCTTCTTTCGCCAGTCTGCTGGTGCATTCCAAAATCTGGGTATGACTTGCTCTAAGGTACTGCATTATCCATTGATCTGCTTTCCATGGACAAAGGCTTACCTGAACAGCTCACATGCCGTTTCTTGTTTAATTTCTATTTGCTTCCTCAAGACCCCAACCACACACAGCACAGGCAAACATCAGATTAAGGGTGACATGACAAACACATACACAAATACTTTACAAAGCAGACTGGGTCATTCTCGCCAAAGCAAAAGAAAGGGCTCAAAACAAGTGCTAGAAATTTTTCAAAATAGCATTTAAAGAAATTATTACTTCAGGAGTTTGTAGAAATTAGAAGGCTAATACCAAAAACTGACTTTAATGTACCCAGTCAAAGAATATAAGTCCAGTAGTGACAGACAGGCTGTCTCTGGTCTGCCATAAAAACACACCTCGGGGCCTGGACCTGCTGGGAACACAAAGCACCCAGCCTGCTCTTACATCCTACCTAAAAGCAAAACATATTCTGCAGAACATGAAAAGTCAGAATCACTCTGTCTCCACACTGATTTTAGCTAAGGTTTGCAGCGACTCAGCAAAGCTGTTACTTTTTAATCACCCTTTTGTACCTTCTTTACTCTGGTTAAACTCTGCTGCCCTTCCCACATTGCCCGCCCTGCAACACACGTGGAGGGCTCTCGGTGCACAAGTCACTGCTCTGAGGCTGATTCTGCCCTTTGGGGAAACTGATTAACTAACATTATCCTTGTAAGAATGACTTTTGCAGTACCTGTTTAGCAGCTTTCTTTGCTTCATGTTTCCTCTGATTTTTGAGAGCTGTTTTAGACAGTGGCTTATCATTGCCTCCCAGCTGGGGTTTCATGTTCTGGGGTGGCTCATCCTCATGCTGCAGGATATGCAAAATGGTTAAAATCCCATATTCCATGTTGGCACAGAAACCCCAAAATCTACCTAAGACAACATTATATGCAAAGATGAACCAGAAAGAAACAAGAAAAAACAAAGAAAGGAAGTGGAGGAAAAGTATACACTCCTTGGAAACAGCCAAAGAAGGGTGAAAAGGGTTTCAAACTCATCCACTCGAGTTTGCATGGGACTACCCTGTGTGCCCTAATGACTTCATAGATCTCCAATAAAATAACAAAATCACTATGCTTTCTATCTCAGGAAGGAAATATAATCCAAGAGGAATAATCCAGCACAAAATGACTGAAGCCTGGCATTTTGCTGCTGTTGACAGCTTTGTAACTCAAACTCCTGATGACCAGAGAGGAAGGCTGAGTGCTGGGAGGGGAGATAGGGGGTTCTTTGTGGGGGCAGTGGGGGCTGACAAGGGGGGCTCTTCAGTGCTTTTAAGATAACTTTTAACTGTGGCACTGTATTGTTTTAATGCACGTGACAAGTTTTTTTGCCATATAAATAAGCAGAATTATTTTACTGACTGTATCTTTTCCCCACTCCCTCTGCTCACAGATGGTTTGTGAGAGCAGCCCTCAGCATGGCACACAGACTGCTCGCAGGATGAGTCTCCTGCAAAAGCACCAGGCTCAAAATCAAAGCTCTCCGGGACTCAAACATTAAGGGTGCAGCTGTTACACGGAATTAATTGCTACTCAGCCTACTTTGAAAACTTGTAGAAAGAAACTAATTATACAAGGAGGTGACTGTACTGAAATGTGTTTAAGCTGCAGCTGACTTGCTAATGATCCAATCTCATTCTAATAAGTGCATTTACCTAATTAAAAACAAAACAAAAAAAAACAAACCAAACAAAAAAAGAATGCCTGTTGGGAGGCCAGTGAAGCCCCAGGCTGGCTGGGTTCAGAACTGGCAAGTCAAGTCACCCAGATGAGAAGCTTCTGTCCTAACCAGGGCGCTCCATTTCACCACAGGCCACACCTGGAGTTTAGCGTTTCAGTGCATGTTGCAAAGAGTATTACAAGTTTGCAAGTGCTCGGTGAAAGGACAGTATTTGGGCCAAACAGAGGAGGGCTTTCCAGCAGACATTCTTGCAAACAGCCAAAGGAGGTTACCAAAACCCTTCCAAACCCCCACAGCGCTGTCCGTCTGGTCACTCTTCTCATGCTCCTCCTCAAAACCCACACACACGCGAGGAGGCCAAGCTCCAGCCAGCCAGGCAAGAGGCCAGCTCCCACAGCAGGCTGCTACTCACCAGCTTGGAGCTTGTCACGGGTTTGTTCCTCAGGGCGGGCGGCCTGTAGGCCTGCGCGGGCCTCGGCTCGGCGCTGGGCAGCTCGCTGGGCACCGCCTGGTACCTCACGGCTCTCTCGGGGAACACCCCGTCCAGGAAGGGCTGCCAGAACACCTGCCACATCTCCTCGTCGCTCGGCACCTCGTGGGAGTGCAGCACCGAGCCCGTGTAGTGCCAGATCTTGTAGCCGTTGCCCACCCGTAGGCGGGGAGCGCACGTGGCCGTCACGATGTGCTCCCCGTCGGGACACCAGGCGAAGTACGTGGAGTCCGAGGCCACCGGCTTGGAAATGAGCTTGTAGTTCTTAACGTCCCACACCTCCATCTGTCCCCTGAGGTTCCCGAACCCTGCCAGCACTAGGATGTGTCCCTGGGGGCTGTAGTAGGCAGCATTGCGAGGCCCGGTGCCAAAATCAAACACGGGGTCACATTTCAGGTTAAAAACTGTGGCTTTGGCGGGCATGAAACCGTACACAGCACAGAACTCGACAGAATTGGGGCTCCAGGCGACATCATAAATAGGGCCATTTTTTGCTAAAGGAAAAGGAAAAACATGCAGCTGTTGGGAGATTGTGGTTTTTTTCAGAACAAGCCAAAATAAAATCCATAGCGATTCTTCATGCTTTGCTAAAATGCTAAAATTCTAATTATTGACAGTGAAAACTGATTGTACTAACAACAGAGGGAAAAACAACCTTGTATCTTCTGATAGCTTCAGTTACAGTTTGCAGCAATAACTGCAGTCATTCCAAATTACCTCTGCAGGGTCAGCACCAACACTTAAACAATAAGCATAGCTTGACATGTAAAAAAAAATCCATTTTTTTTTCCTCAAGTATGACCTCAGGACCTTCTCAAATTGTCCCACTGGAAACCTGCGAAAACAGGAGTTTTATACCAGCTGGATAATAGTTTCTCTTCTTTCAATCTAAGAAATATTGTGCAGTTCAGCTTTGCAGAGGTAAGCAATAGTGACCTGAGTTATCTTTGGACCACACTCATGCACAGTATTTTATAAATTGGATTTTAATCTGAGCGAGCACACAAAAATGGCTTTACACATAATGATCAAAACCTGGTACTGTTAGAAGTATTTCTGGGGGTTGGAACATTAGGAGATACTGAAGAATGATGAATTAGTGATGAAAACTCAGGTAAAATATCCAGAGGTAAATTCAAACCACAGGCCATTGTAGCTTTTCATTATCTGGGTATATTTACCCATAGCTCAGATAAATGCCAAGTGCATTACTGAATCCTTAAATCCAGAGTTGACCCAAAATGTTCAAACTGAGTTAAATGGTTCGTGCCTCTTGTCACTCTGAAGTCTCATTATCTTTGGAAACAAGGATGCATAATCACACTGTGTTCCCCTCTGAAACCTTTTCAGTGCCATTAACCCAATGCAGCTCAGACACAGAGGTGACAGAAAATGACATTTGGTGACAGCAGCAGCTGGAGACATGAGGGCAGCTCCATGCAGGCCTCAGAGCTCTGCCAGAGCCTGCAGCAGCACATCTTAGTTGAAAATGAAAAGCCCTCTGCATATGCCAGTGTGGAAAAAGCTTCAAAACTGCACTTCAAAAGAGATCCAACTCCACAGGGAATGAGGCACCTCTCACTCCAAGTGCCCACCACTTGCTTTGATCAGTTTAGGCTTTTCCTTGAAAAGGAATAGCTAAATTAAATGAAAAGTAATGGTAAACTTCCTGTTAAATACACATGAAGTAGAAATAAAGAACGTTTTAGTAAGTATGTAGTTAACCAAGTAGTGTTCTCAAGCTGGGAAACTGCTCCCAAGGAGATTCTATATACTGAGTCATAACCCCAATTCTCCTTCCCCAGTGGAGTTGCCATCAAGGGCAAATGGGGCACAGTACTCCTCCACATGTTTTGCAGCAGAAGGCAAACTGGAAATGTTCCCAGTCAGTGCTGTTGGAAATTACATTCACAGCACCTCCAGCAAAGATAGTCCATCCCCAGAGCTCCCAAGCATTCCCAACAAACTGGCCACTACAATCCCAAACAGGCCAGTTTGCACACAACAGCAAGAGCTTGAGAGAAGGAAAAAAGATGCCTACAGGGGATGTTAAAACATGGACTTGCAGTTCAAGCTGGACACTGGAATTAAGCACATTCATCTGCTGCTCCCCCATGTCACTTCTATGTATTAAAACATTTTCAATTTTACAATACAAAATAAAGGACTTCTATTTTCCAACAGACTTCAAAAATTGCTCTCACTCTGTCCTCGTTCACTGAGTAACAATATCTTGCATGTGTAAAAGTGCAGGGAGGATTATTCTGTTTGGTGACACACATTCCTGCCCATTATGGATTCTGAGACATCAACCTGGCTCCATTCCTTAGCAAACGAGCATAGTTCCCTCCCCATGCATTTGAACACCTTCCCAAGCAAACTATCAGCATGTATTAACTGGAAGCATTTGCTCTCTGCCACTAACAGGGTAAGCCTATCAAAGGTAAGAAAATTCAGCTACTGAAAAAAAACCCCAAACCAACCCAGAAAAAAAGCAGTATCTTCCTACAGAGGTGAAAAAGAGAGAGAGGGAAAAAGAGAGAGGGGGAAAAAGATAAAAAAGTGCAGGATTTTTTGTTAAAAGGATGTTGTTTCAGAGTTGAGCTGATGACAGAGGAAGCCCGTCAGGACGCTGCAGGAGCTGCAGGAGCTGCAGCAGCAGGGTACTCACGCAGCTGCACCACGGCGCTCTCCCCGCTGGCGCCCACGTAGTGCAGCGTCTGCTCGCCGTAGTAGGAGGCCCCGCTCTTGTCCACCTCGGTGCTGGCCACCACCAGCACGGCCGTGGCTGTGAACAGACACAGGCAGAGCACACAGCTGCTGAAAGCACAGCAGCCACTGCACACAACACCACTGAGTGAAACCAGCCCTGCCAGGAGCTCCTACTGCCTGCTTGTCTGGCAGTGCTGGTATCATTCTCCTTCGAACTGAGTTCTTCCTGAATGCTAACACAAAAGGCCTGAATACCTTCCTTTCTCAGATGGAAAATGTCAGCCCAGTTTATCCATTCAGTGTTAGATCACAAGCAAGTGAGCATCATTTGCAGCTATTAAAAATATATTAAATCACATTATATATTAAATATATTAAAATATATTATATAAAAATAGATTAAAATATATTAAATTAACACATTATTAAATACATTAAATTAAATTTGGCAGAAACCAAATATCTTGATCAATCCTTGAACAAAACGTTTCCTCAATATCATCTGTATGCACATCTGCTGCCCAAAGCTGTGTCGCTGTGGGGGTGCAGAGCAGGTAACCCTAACCCTGTCTCACCGGGACAAGGGCCAACCTGCCCCTTCCCCCAGTCACATGCACCCCAAAATGTCCTGAGACATCAATCCTTCCTGCCTCTCACAGTCCCCACGCATGGTTTCTACATGTGCCTAAAACCTTCCTTGTATTCTCCAAACTATGTGGGCTGAAGTAAAATGATTTGTACAAAATCATTCTGAAACAGCTCATTGCTAACAAACAGCAAAGCACAGAGGCCTGTCAGCTCACCCCAGTTAGGATATGTATGCATACAGATAATTCTACAAATTAAGATTTTATAACCGTTCTTATGTTTACAATCCAATTATATTATCGACACAGAAAAAAATAGATAGGAATTTGTCATTCAGCTGCAAAATTTACCAGTATGCATAGAATATTTTGAATTACAACATATAAAATGATGAAAGCCACAGGAAAGTACTGAGCACTCCAGGGTGTGCAGAAATGCACCTCAGCAAGGTGTTAATGGCTGCCCTCAGGATTTATCAGCATAGGCAAATTAAACACAAACTCCGCACAGTAACCAAAACCAGTCAGTCCAAAATGAGCACAATATAGAAGTTTCAGTACACAGCTGCTATACCTTTTTTGTTCCATAGCATCGTCACCTTGTCAGCTTTGAAGAAGCTTTTGTTGGCCAGTGCTGACTGTGGGCCCCCAAAGTTGGGGTACTGGTAGAGCCTGACAAAGGATGGAGCACCTTTGCTGCCTGGCACATAAACAGCAACCTGAAACAGCCACGAGATTTCACTGCAGGTTAAAGCCTTGGCAGCACACAGCATAGTTACTACCAGTACTAAAATCACAGTGGGGTTTTTTTCTTTAAGAAAACCAAGGAAAAGATTGGAAGCTGGATCAGAAGTACCTTGGTTGGCTGTGCTCCTGGAGACAACACGAAATCACTGACCTTCTGCAAATGCAGCTTATTTGCAATGGTATCTGCCAAGAAAAAGGCCACAGATGTGTGATGTTAATGATAAACCACATTACCTGGGTGCCCTAACCACACCCTTTTATGGGGCTGTCTCCTGGATGACACAGACCAGTAAAGACAATCACAAAGGATCTCTTTTTCTAGGCAAACAACCACTATTTTCCCATTCTACCACATCATTTTACCTACAAAACCAAATTGAATCAAGCCCATGTCTGAAACCCAGCACTTAATATTTGGAAGTTCAAAAAGCAAAGGAAGCCTCTGAACCCCAAGGTGAACACAGCTTGTGTTTGAAGCAGGTATTCTTCACCTTGTCTGTGCTGGATTCAGTCACATTCAGGTGCCATCACACAGAGCAGGGGCTGTCCCCTCACACCCCCAACAGGCCTGCTCTGGGCCCAGCCCTGCCCCTTCCCACAAACAACTGATGGCAACAGCATCACCCACAGCTCCACCGCAGCCAGGAATGTGCACTGCCAGCAGACATCCTGCTGAGGCTGATATTCCTCCCGTGCTTCCCACAGCTTGGTTAACATCAGCAGGGCAAATTCTCAGGAAACTGACTCTCTCATAGCCCTAATTCTTGTATCAACTTCATACTTAAAACAAAACAAAAAAATGCAAAACTAAAACCACACGCTGCTGTTCTCCCCTCAATTTCATTCAATTCCTTTACATTTTTGTTGTAAATTTTTATCTTTCTGCTTTTTTCTTCCCCTTTCCCTGTTCAACATCTATTGCCTCCAGATATTTTACCACCAAGAGTAAATCTCCTTGGTAAAAATCTTCAGGCTTCACTATTTCATTTTTGCCATCAATTTTCTAATGAGCCATTTTTAACAGTCTATTGACAGAATATGCAAAACCCAAGGAAGTAATCGCAGCTCACGTTTTCTAATGACAATTTCCTGGATCTCATTAAGTGAGAAACAACATAGAATCGGGGGCCTCTTTAATTGAGAATCAGATGCATTTTATATCATGTCAGTCAGTGAAAAGATAAATAAGAACGTGAAAACACACATCATTAAAACATGATGATTCTGAATTCCAAACTGAAGTAGAATGTAGGCAGCATTTAGAATAAAAGGCAAACAAATGAAAAACAAAGAAAAACCAGAAAACAAAAACCACCCCTCAAAAGAAGCAGCATTTATAGAAGGAATGGAACGTAGAGAAATACTTGCGTACTGAAGTTGTTGTTTTCAAAGAAGTGCACTTCATTGTTCACATTCCTGGCACAAATGCTTTCATCATCTGCCCAGCAAGGACACCTGCCCATTCAGGGAAAAGTCAGAAACTCAAAATGATGCTCATCATTAGTACCCCAGGATTGTTTTTCCTCCTTGTTGTGAACTCAATAAGTTCAAACATGATACATTTAACGTGGATAAATAACATCTGCATAGGAAGAAATATACAAGTGGACTTAGTTATTGTCTGCCCAGCTTTCTTCTGTGGTGCAAGGTGAGAGTGAATTTACAATGAACTACACACAGACACAAGTGCAGATCCTGGCTTTCAGTTAGCAGCAGGCACTGCTTTGAAGGTCAGCACCACACTAACAGCTCCATTTACCTGGATCACACTTTGAAAACCACATTTCTTTGTAAACAACTAGCATCTGGAAGGCTTATTTACCAGTTCTGCATCTTTTTCTGTATAAAAGACTTCAAGCATTTTCCAGTTCTCAGATCATGGAGCTGCAGGTTGGGCACCCCTGCTGTGCCATCCTTAGCAGCTGCAAAAAACCAGAGTGGTCTTTGAGGCTTAAATCAGCTTCACCCCCACATCCCACCTCATGGCTCTGCTAACACCCAAACATGTATGAACCTCTTGCAAACATGCAACTTCTGCCCCTGAGGGACCAAACCCATGAATGCTGATTGCTGCACCTATCAACCTCAGCCTGTTTGCAGAAAACTCACATTTGGAGGTGCAGGGTTTCTACTCCCCACTGCAAGGCTGCAACCACCCACACCTGCACAGCTTTTTAATCCAAACCAAAAACCATCTCATGGCAAACAACGGAGGCATGTTCTCCACTCCAGTGTTTTGCTCTCACAGGAATGAGGTGATTTAGTCCATTCCACTGCAGTCACAGCTCTCTCTGCAAGCCATGCAAAATGGTTCTGCTGCTTTTAAACTGTGAGTACTCTCCTCCTTACCCCAGCCTGCCTGCTGCTGTCAGTGATTTACAGCAGACCCAGAACAGCTCACTGACAGCACACAGCTTGTGCTGCCTTCTGTTATCCAACAGCCTGTCCTGGTTCCCAGTCTCCCCACAGCCTGGCCAGTTCCCACGGCCCAGCCCTGCCCAGCTCTTCCCTCCCAAGGCAGCATTTACAGCATTCCCACTGTCTGTGGCTCAGAATCAGGAATAAAGCTCTGGGCGTGGAGAACACTCCAGCCATGGGCCTCAGGACACAACTACTCCAAGACAGAGTACCATCCCTCTTGCCTGCCCCAGAACACAAGGTGCCTGCACAGCACCCTGCCCCAGGAGCACTTCCCAAAGTTTAGAACACACGTGAGTGACTGCCAGAGGAACCATGGGCTCGTGCACTCTGACAGTGTGGGGAAGGAGGACCAACACCAGCTGCTCTCACACAGAGACATCCCTCCCCCCTGCACTGTGCCCCTGACTGCCCACAGAGCTCTCTGCACCCCGTCTGCACTGCTCCTTTAGCCAACAAATGTGCCACAGACCAGCCAGGCACTAACCCAGACGTGGGCCCAGACATGCACAAAGCCTCTGCTGCCCCAGCTGGTACAACACTCACTTGCATAGGCCTGCCACGTTGCCAGAACATTATTCTTTGGCGAGAATTCAAGGCAAACTGTCTTTGGAAGATCAAAGGAATGCAGTAACTCAGCTCTAGTGACATTAACAACGTTGACTCTGGAAACCAAAGACGGTATTTCAATAAAACATGAATACACTTATAGTGGTTAATTAATAGCTGAGAGAACTGTTCAAGTATTTGACTCTTCTAGATATACCCTAAATTTGGTCAATGTAACAAAATTAGAAGAGCTTCACCCACCCTGTCTTGTTTTTACTAAAGTTTTTCAAGAACACATTTTAAAACCAGAAACCCAAACATGACAGAAAACAAGAGAAGTGACCACTGGTCAAAATATAACACATATTTTCATCTGCAACACATAAGCTCTAACCAGCAGAGTGAACTCTATAATGCACATGATCTGTAAAAGGGAACCTTGTAACATTCACAAAGTCTATGGACTCATTATTTTCTGTAGACTCTACTAATAGATTAATCCCAGAGACCAGGTACTGAATAAAAAATGAACCAAACAAAGCAGGCATATTCAGACTGCATGGGAATGAGTGCATTATAAACAGGAGAAGAACAGCAAATATTTCACCTGACAGCCAACAAACAAAGCCAGTAATGAAACAATAAATTCCATTTAAAGTGTACATGCAAACACCTGCATTAACGGCAATCACCTTTACACAGACAAGAGTAAATGAGGCATAACTGATGCCATGTATTTCATACAAGCTAAAAATTAAGATAATAAAATGCACCCACTTTTGTCCATTGCACCAGGCAAAGAGGGAGCCGTCCTTGCTAAAAGCAACAGCTTTGCAATTTTTTCCAGAATCCCTAAAGAAATAAGAAGTGCACATGAGTATCCAACAGTGCCACAGTTAAGGTTTCCTTAACAAAAAATGAACACAACAACTTTCCTGCCGTGCTCCTGAGGAGTCCTGTGTCAGGGACTGTCCCCTGGCAGTGAGAGCTCAGGCAAGTGCAAAGCCTTCCAAACCACCAATTTTCTGAAATCACTTATATTCATACATTTTTCAGTGCCAGAGTCTACCTTTACTTCTCAGAAAACAATTTCTTCCGTGCCAGTGACAGCAGTACCTTTGGAATGCCGTGCTCTCGGTGAAACTGGGGGGCCCATTCACCATGTACAGCCCTTCGGACCCTCTCACTGCAAGAGCAAACAAACAACTCATTTCAAACGCAGGAAATTGCCCAAAGCAAATGTTTTTTCTAATTTGTGAGCCCTGAGACGTGCCCATTCTTTCCCATACTTGCTCTAAGGAAATTCCAAGGCACAACCGAGGTGCCCCCGGAGCTCCCATCCCTCCTCTCCTTCAGGAAGGCTCTGTGGGGCTGTGCCCGGCCGAGAGGCACGGGACCCCGGGGATGGGGATCCTCTGCACAGTCGCACAGTAAAAGAGCTTTTCTGACGCCCAAATGCAATTTCCCAAGGCTCACGTACACCGGGGAGAGACCCCAAGAGAACTGTTAACACACCCTCAGTGTGACCCCCGGAGGCGCAGCCCTGCCGGGAACGCCGGGGCTCTCCAGCCCCTCTGCCTCGCTCCCCACCAAGAGCCAAACTTACAACAGACGGCGGCAGCAGCCCAAAACCTGCCCCAAACAACTGCAGCCCCACACACCCCAGCGAGGGGAAACGGGCTGCTGTTTACAGCTTACAAACACAGACAGGGAAAATGCGCATCCCTCACGGTTTAAACAGTGAGATTCCCAAAAGGAACGTGACTTTTGGAAAGGCTTCACCACCCGCAGCGGACACTTCAGGGGCTCCGAGCTGCCGGCAGCCGCTGCCCGCGCCCCGGCTCGGCCCCGCGTCCTGCGGCGCTCCCCATGCACCCCGTGAACGCTCCCCGGGCACCCCGGGAGTGAATCACCCGCGGCTGAAGAACGAATTCCCAACACGGGGCCTCGAGAGGTCCCGCGGGGGACGCCGGCGGCGGGGCGGCTGCTTGGGCCATGGGCCGGGGTGAGCTGCAGCACCCCAGAGGAGGGACCGGCCGCCCCCGGGCCGAGCGAGCACGGGACCCGGCGAGCCCTGACCAGCGCCGGGAGCGGCACCGGCAAGAGCTCCACGACGGGGGTCGGACATAGCCACGCCGCGGCAGCACACGGTGGGAAAGGGAAGCGCGGCGGACGCCGGCGGGCACCGGAGGGGCATCGGAGGGGCACTGGAGTGGAACCGTGCCACCCCAGCCCAACCTCGCCCTCGCCTCCCGCGTATCGGCCCCGACCTCGACGCCGCGCGGGCCCGACGCACCTGCGAGCAGCGGCGTGGGCGGCGCCATCTTGGGGCGCGGACGGAGCGGCATTTCCGGTTCCGGGTCGGCGGCGGCGCGGCGGCCGCAGCGCGCGCCACGTTACCGGGGGGGCGGGGCCCGGGGCGCGCGCGCGGGTTGGCGCGCGCGGGTCCCGCCCCCGGCGCGCTCCCGGCGTGCGGAGCGCGCGGTGCTGACGCGGCAGCGGCGGCCGGGCCGGACCGGGCCGAGCGCGGACATGGTGGCCAAGCAGCGCATCCGCATGGCCAACGAGAAGCACAGCAAGAACATCACCCAGCGAGGGAACGTCGCCAAGACCTCGGTGCGCGGGGCCGGGCCGAGCCGGGCGGGCGCGGGCGGGGGTGGCGGGGCCGGGCCGCGCTGCGCTGACAGCGGTGCTGTGCTCGCAGAGAACGGCCCCGGAGGAGAAGGCGTCGGTCGGGCCCTGGCTGTTGGCGCTCTTCATCTTCGTGGTCTGCGGATCAGGTGAGCGGCCGCGCGCGGGCGGCCGGGTCCGGTGGCGGCTGCGGGCCCCGGTGGTGGCTCGGCCCCGGCGCTGCCCCTCGGGGCCCCGGCACTGCTCCTCGGGGCCCCTGAGCCCGCTGCTGGCGCTGCCCGGCGAGCGCTCCCCTCTCCGCTCTCTTTCAGCTATCTTCCAGATCATCCAGAGCATCCGGATGGGCATGTGAGGGGCCGGTCCCGGGCCGTGGCCCGCCGGCCCCGGCCGCCGCGGCAGCTGCCGAGGAGCGGCGCGCGGCACCGGCCTTGTCGCATTCCAGGTCCCTTCACGAGTCATTCCGAGTTTTCTAGCCCGTGCCACAGTGCCTTGAACAGCACCACATGTATAAAGCAATAAAAGTCTGTTGTTGATCTACAATCGTGGACCTACTTATTCGCTGAAGATCCAGCCTGGTCTCTGTAATACGTGGTCCATAGGAACTGACATCTGTTGTAAACACCGGTCCCAGATCAGTGTCACCCTCGCTGTATAGCTGGAATGGTTTTGTTTGACGCTGGAAGCCAGGATTGCTGTAGAGGCTGGAGCCCGACCGTGCAGCATGTTCCCGAGGAGCCCCGCCGTGCATCCTCCGTGTGTATGTGTGGGGTGGGCCCACTGCAGCATGTGGCAGTGCTCGCCCTCCTCACGCCACGGCACCGCTGTAGCTTTGTCCTAATCCACGCGAAATGCTTGTCTGTGTAGGGCTAGGGGGGGAGTGAGGACCCGGCGCGGCCGGCGGCAGCTGCTCCCGGCAGGAGCCTGTGCTGGAGCTCCGTGGACTGCGGGAGCACCGTGGCCACACCTGCTGCTCCCCGAGCTTCTCCCGGCCGTGCCCGTGCTGTAAATACTTCTTGGACAACTTTCAACAAGTGGTGATAGTTTTAAATTTGACGATGTTGTGTGGGAATATTGGGTGCGGGGGGGGGACGTGCTGCCCCCCTGCCCGCAGTTCTGCTTCTGTATGTGCAGCCCCTGCAGAGTGTGGTGTGTCTTGCAATATATATTTAATCCTATTTAAGGTAAAACCTGCCTTCAACTCGATTTCTTTTAACAATGGATCCAGTACTTAACTGCTTCCCTACTGGTGATCACAGTTCCTTCTTCTGTAGACGACTGTAACTTGAGATCACGTGGAAAATGCTGCTATTGATCATATTTCCCTGCTGATGGCCCTGACTCCTGCTGGCTCTGCTGTCTGCGTGGTGACAAAGGTGGTGGGAATTGCTCTGCTGGTGCACGCAGTTGCTAAAGGAAGATTTCTTTTTCCCAGGTTTCTTAGTAGAAGACAAATTTTAAGTCTGGTTACACTAGAAATAATAGAAAACTAAATGGGTTGAGGTTAATGAAATGCCTGTTAGCTGTGAAGGAGCAGATCTTTTGTATGCGTTGTATTTGCATATGGAATCATTGGGACTGGTGTAAGCCGGGGCCGCCCCAGGGCACTGGGACCTTGTGCTGGGACACTTGTGTGCTGTGGCGGGGGAAGTCTGTATAATCGCTGATTTTAAATAAAGTTCTTTTCAAACGCAAGTTGTGTTCACTCTGACGTGGGCAAAGCAGGGCTCTGCTGGGTGTTGAAACTGGGCTGTTAACACCACACGGATAAATTGGCATTTCCCTGAGAGGAGCCGCGGTGCCGTGGGGCACCCCCTGCTCCCCTGTGTGGGTGCTGTGCCATGGGGCCTGAGCTGGGGCTGCCAAGGCTCTGGATGTGCCCAGCTGCTGCTCCCCTTCCCTCTGGGGACCAGCCATCCCCCCAGCCCTTCTCCTCACCCCTTGTCTCTCTGCCTGCTGGGAATGCCACAGACAGCCCAGGGGTGTGAGCAGCTCCTGCTGTTGCTGCAGGAGTCATTGGCTGTGCCAGTACGGCAGCTGCTCGAGGGCTGTGGGAACCTGCAGCGTGGTTTGTACAAGATGGTGTCTTCAAAGTGCAATAAGTCCCTGCTTTGGGACTTTGCAAGCTGGGCACAGAGGTGTGTGCAGTGCTGTGCCCTGCGGTGGCACTTGTGTGAGGGGCCATGGGCAGCTGCAGTGCCAGAGCTGGGGCTGGGTGGGGGCATCGCTTCTGGCCCCAGCTGTGCTCTGGCTCCGCACGTCCAAGTACAAAAGCTGCAAAACACCGCACTTGTTTCTCTCCCAAACCTAACACAGCAATACCCAAGTTTATTTCCCCTGGTGAGATGCAGCTTCTCATTTCCAGGCACTGGCAGCTGACCCGTTCTGACGCGCTGGCTGTGCCCTGTGCCACAGCTGCAGATGATCACCGTGCTGAGCTTGCTGAGGTGACGTCATTAACCACCTGCAACACACTCGGATCTCAATTTTTTAATTTTTTTTTTCTTTTCTCCCGTGAAGCCTTCTCAACGCTGCCTGCAGGACTGCGCTCCGGTAACGCATCAGGAGGGGCACATGGTTTGCTTCCCCAGGCGAGAGATGCCTGCTCTCCTGCCAGGCCTTTCACAGCTGCTGGAACCGCACAAAGGGCTGTAGCCACGTCCCCGGCGCTGTGTCCGTGTCCCGCCCATCTGCGCACACGCAGCACACGGGGGGACGCGGCCGCGACAGGAGCCACGCGTTCCGCAAGAACAGGTGCGCGGGGTGAACGACCCCGTGAACAACCCCCGAACGGGGGCGGAGGCCGGGACAGGTGGCGGCAGCGTCGCTGGCAGGGAGGGCGGGAGGGGCCGAGCAACGGGGAACCGGTCTGAGGCAGCGCCGGCGGATTCGGGGCTGCGGGTACGGCCCGAGACCGAGACCGAGACCGGGACCGGGNCGGGACTGGGCGGCGGCGGCGGCGCCGCGGAGACAGCCCCGCCCCGCCCCACAGCGCCGCCCTGCGGCCGCCACGGGCCTCGCAGGCCCCGCTGCGCCACGGCCGGAGCCGCCGGAGAAGGGTCTGGGGAAGGGTTCGGGGGAGGGTCTCTGCTCCAGCCGGGAAAGGGTCCGGGGAAGAGTCTCTGCTCCAGGCACAGCTGCACAGCGCCAGCCGCAGCCGGGAAAGGGCCGTTCTGTGCTCACCTCACCTGGCACCTGCCCAGAGCCGCCTCACTACTGTGCCAGCCTCCGGCACACGCTCCCCTCCGAGCCAGGGCCGCGACCTTGAAGCTCTCCTCAGTAAGCATTTCCTCCGCATCCTCCACTGTTTCCGTAGCTTTTCGCCGCATCATCTTGTCACATCGTCTCCGACACGCCGGGCCGAGCTCAGAGCCACCTCTGCCCAGCTTCACTGCATTCAGGCCGTTCCGTGGCACCACGACCGCAGCCGGCCCCAACCCGCAGTAAGGCACATGCAGCACCCGATCTGTTCCGGAGAGCCGGCTCCCGCCGCCAGGCAGACCCCGGCCGTGGGGATCCCGCGGCAGTCCCGAGTGCCGGGAGCAGCGGGGCAAGGAGGGCTCACGGCAGCGCACGGGGCAGCACCGAGCCGGGCTGGCAGCACCGGCCCTGTGCCACCGAGGCTCTCTGCCATCTGCCGTCACACATCTGCTGACACCACGGCGGTCTCACTGTGACAACTGCTGCTCCTTTTCCTCAGGCTGCCTCTCGAGAACAGCCCGCAGCATTCCCAGACCCTTTCTGCCAGTTCACCGTGCTCTCACAAGCCGAGCTGCTGCCCAGAGCTGAATATAGCTTATCTCTAGGAGAAAACTCAACACAAACCTCCCAAAAGCAAACCTGAAGGGAGGAGAGCAAAGCAAAGGCTTTCTAACAAGATCAGTTCAATCTTTGTTTCATTCCCTTTTTCAGATTTACTGAACGGTTTTGGCTTTTGGAGAAGGGGCCTGCCTCTGCAGCACCCCAGTGTGAGGGACATGCCCGTCACTGCCTCACCTCACCGGGGAACAGCCATTCCGAGGGCAGCAGAGCTGCCCCAGGACTGTCCTCATGGGCTCAGTGCTCCTCTGCTCCCGGCAGAAAAACAAGGAGCACCTGAATCAGCTTCAGATGTCTGTTCTGTTTCACTCCAAAGTGAACTGACAGTGTATCCTCCATAGAAGTTTTAATCAACTACTCACCTGAGGGATTCTTGTTCCCAGAAGACCTGGTTTGTCCCTTTTTTCTTCCTTTACCAGCATCATCCTCACTGTACGGCTGGAGCAAACCACTGATGGCACTGGAGAGGAAACACACATAGCTACTGGAGTATTTTGCTTTCTAATCTGTGTGCACTAAGGTCTCACAGCCGTGCTCACAGCACAGGGGTGCAGCAGGCAGAAAACACCAATCCACACCTAATGGAAAGATTATTTTGGTGTTATTTCAGCAAGAACTTTTTAATAAGCACACAACACATGGTTTGTTTGAACTCTGCTGACCTGATGCTTACCAGGAAGGAAGAGATGCTTCTCAGTTTCTGGGCCATTGACACTTCTTTGAGATCTGAACACACCAAAACTTGCAGTTTCCAATGTTTCTTCTATTTTACCTTAGACATAAACCTGAGCAGAGTTGGAGCTGCTAAGGGCTCAAGTCAGATGTGCTAAGGTGCTGAAGCAGACATTCACAGCACTGACTGAGCAGGCCCAGATGTTTATTTAGAGCCATCAGTGCAAACCCAAACCCCCAAAGCAGCCACTGACAGCATCAGAAGATGCTTCTCCTGGAAGAGAAGAAACCAGTCTTTTGCATGAGAAGTGGTAACCCTGGCACTGGTCTGTTACTGCCTCACTGACACTGCCTTTCTCCATTTTGCTCAGAAAAGAGCTACTGAATTTAATTATACTGCAACAACATCTACAGCCAAAAAAGTCAACAAAACTGGTTTAATTTCAGAAAATGTGTTAAAATATATATATATTTGTACATCAATTTGACACACTGCATTAGTTTACACAAATGATGGTCTTTCTTGAAACTGTATTTATGAAATGTACATTTTAATTTAAATACTCAGTATACACTGCATTTAATCTGCATGTTGCATTTATTAAATACATTAAATCTGCAATGTAACAAAACGTTTTCTGCATACGAAATTCAAAACACCATTTTAAATGAACAAAAGATGGCTCACTTCATTTATTTGTTTTAACAACTAGTGCCTAGCACACTAGCTTAGCTCCACCAACACCAGCTGTTCTTTCTCTTTATTGACATTGTTCACAGACTAGTACATATTACACTAAGAGTGCTGGATAAAAACATGAGGTACGGAAGTGGTTCAAAGATTACAGGTCATGCAGATCATGCGAGACAGCAAAGAAAGTTGTGAATGAGAAAACACTAAATAAAAAATACATAAAGAATGTGCATTATAAAATAAAAAAAAAAAAGAAAGAAAAACCAAACCAAAACAAAAAACCAACAACCAACTCAATTACACAGCTTTGCTTCTTTGGTTACAAAGTAGGTTGAACAATTTCACAGCTTTTTATTCCCACCCAGAAAACCAAACCAAAAACGAAATGTCAAAAAGCAGAGGAATCATGGCCCCTTTCTCTCTATTAGAAAGTAGAAACAGAAATGAGCAAAGTTTTCTTCATCAAAATAGCCCATCACTTATTTATTATATCACAAGGACTGGTGACTACCTGTACAGATGCACTATGGTCTTCATACTTACACTCTATACAAAATTTACATTCAAGCTGGATCTTTACTACCGTAAATAAATACCAAAGGTCAATTGCCATTAGTGTTAGAAATATGCCAGGATTCTTTGTTCAATTATTGCCTAGACATCGTATCTATTAACGCAACCCCATCTATCATTTTACCCATACAGACATTTATTAAAAAAAAAAATTCAAAAGTTCTGTGACATTGTTCATGTACATTATGAAAATAGCAGCCCTGTAATAAATAAAACAAATAAATGAAACTAACATAGGCAAATGTTACTTATATGAGAAGAACAGTGGCTCTGAAGAGGAATTGTTGCTCCTTACCAGACAGCAAGGCTCAAAACAACCCCGGAGCAATGGGAACCTCAGAGAGCCACCCGAGCTCCACCAGCCCTCCCTCCCGGAGCCCGGTGAGGGTGCCAGGCTCCAGGAGGATGTGGGGACACGCCCCACCCTGCAGCCACAGCGGCGGGGCGGCTCTGGGAGGGTGATTGTCTAATACTGAGAAGGCCAAAGACACAGAGAAGCAGGCTGCTGGCACAGGGACGGGACGGGCTCACGCCGAGGAGACGTTGGGCTGCGCGGGCTGCGCCTGCGACGTGCTACTGGGGGCGGCCTGCTGGCTGGACAGCTGGGACAACTGATCGTTGTTGGAAAGGGATTTTAACAGTGCATTTTCTCGTTCAAGTAAAGAGTTTCTTTCAACTAATTCTTTTATTTGTTCCTTCAGGACTTCCACTTCTTCTCTCACTGCATACATCAAATGGCTTTTCACTAGATCCTGCAAAGAACGAGCGCACAGTTATGCCACAGGAAAGGACAGTTTCCTTCACCCCAGCCCCAGGACTTACTGTTACTGCTTCCACTGCAGTAAGCACGGAAAAACAAAGCACTCATCACCAAAAATTTATGATTAAATCAGCCTTTAAGCACAAACAACCCAGCCCTTTTGTGAAGTGGGCCTGATATCAAAAGCTCTGTCTCCAGCACTCCAGTTATGTGGAAGCCAAGGATGAGACTGACACCCCAGCTCCTCAGAAGGAAAGCACCAGCTCTGATGCTGTGACCTGGGGCTATGGGTCTGTGGTACACAGGCCCAGTCACTAAGGTGTATGAGAGACAAATCAACAAGAAAGTTTTTACATCATCAGAAGCAAAAATCCAACAGCTCTACCTGAAGCTGAGCAGCGTGTTCAGGATGCCACACCTGACCCTTCAGAAAAACTAGAAATGAACTTGGCTAGAGTGACAGACTAAAATATGCACTATATTTTCAGCACCCCTTCAAGTTCAATCACCTTCTTCACAGCAATTTGTAAGAAAATTAACTGAAAAACATTTCTGAGCCAACAGTAAAAGCAATAATGGTTTGTGGTCATTCGTAGTTCATACAGAAAATACTTTTTTTCAATTGATGTTCTCAGTCTGACCCACCTGGAGGGATATCACAGCCTCAGAGAAACACAATACAGCAGGAAACTTATGCTCAGTGATGAACCACATTAATCCTATTAGAAATAAAAACTTATATTTTACTTACCATTGCCTGTTCTATTTTGTTGTCAATGGCAACAACACTTGCACCAGACGCACTGTAAATACAATGAGAAAACTCTGTGAGTGTTATTGTATCACTCAGGTAAAACTATGCACCCGAAGGACTCCGGGATCATGCTGTCACTGGAAGGCTGAAACTGAGAGTCAAGAATTCAGTATACATTCATAGGGGGGTGTCCTGTGTCCCTCCCACCCCTCAACCCCACCCAGCTGCCCAGTACAGTTGTGACTCACAAGCAACACTGCTCCTTCAGTTTATACCTTCTCATACTGGGCTTATGACACCATAAAAATGCATTAGAATAAACACTAAATCAACTGCTTTGATTCCTGGCCTCATTTTCCAGCTTTCTTCACTGAGGAAAACAAGAATTCATGGGATATTAATGGGATTCTTACCACTAGCATTACTTCTTCCAAACTGTTTTTCTAAAGCAATGAAGAAAAAATCCTGTTATAATATTTTTTCTCCGGATTCACTTGAGTCCACCTTCCAAGTAAGGTGCTGCTCCTGGCTCAGCACTGCCTTTGCAGCCTGTGGCAGCAACCACAGGAGGGTGAGACACGACCAGAACTCTGAGCCCTGTGGCCACCTCCTGGCTCCCAGAGAATTGTCCCTGGATTCTGTCTGATAGCTGACAAACACATGGCCGTGGGTCACAACTGGGGCCAGGCTTGTTCCACACTGGTGCAGAATGTCACCAGCACACCTCAGTACACAGATGTGTGTATCTACTGTGCCAACAAGATCCCAAACTGCATCTCTGAATCCTGCGTGACAGAAATCCAGCCCTTAATAGCTAGGGTCTGTTTCCAAGTCATGCCACAGGCACACAAGCCAGTCCCTCACTTGCAGCTCTGGAGCTGGGATCTCGGCAGGCTGGGGTGTCCCTGTACTCCCACAGCCTCAGGTCAGTCTGTTCAGAGAGGAGCTGCAGCTCTCTGCAGTTCTCTTCAGTCCCTGTACTCCCACAGCCTCAAGTGTCTGTTCAGAGAGGAGCTGCAGCTCTCCCCAGTCCCTGTTCAGAGAGGAGCTGCAGCTCCCCCCAGGGCACACAGGGCTGCAGCCCACAGCAGCCATCTCCCCTCCCAGCCAGGCTCTCAGGGTCCCGTTTCCCACCCAGCTCCAGTCTGACACAGGCAGCAGTTCCTGGGCTGTGACAGTCAGAGCAGTGAGAGCTGCTGATAACACTCCCAGCCATGGACATGGCTATCAGCAGTGTGCAGCTACATTTAGTACAGTGAACATGGGGAAAATGCAAGGGTTGCAGTCATGCCAGAAAACTTGCCTCACTGGAACTGTGCAACACACCAAAATCAAGCGTTAAGGAAAAAAAACACTCAAGGCTTTTTACAGAGTGTGCTCTTTGCTCAGTGTGTTCAGCAGTACTAGTCAGTACAGATGTGAAACACAGCTCAGCTCCTGAGGAGTGATACTGGTCAGAGAAGTTAATTTTAAGGGCTCCCACAGAACCGTCAGTACCAGCGCTGGGCCTTTACAAGCAGGGGGCATCCAGTTTGCAGACTGAGGGAGTAACAGCCTCTATTTCTATGGAGTCAATCTTGAAACCCAAACCAAAAGTGCTGAACACCCATTTCAGAAGAAAAATTGTTCCAGTCTCTTACTGTCTTCTAAGCCTCTTTCAAACCCTAAACCTCCTCAGAATAAAAGCTATTTGCAACTCATGCCAAGGGAAGAATTCCTTTCCATTCTGAATTAACCTGCATCAGACTCATCTGGGACAGTCAGAAGTATCTGTGTTCATGAACCACAAAATCCCAAGACTCCATGTCCTCTCACAGTCCTTCATGGACACCACTCTACAGGTCAGATGAGGCAGCTCTAAGAGGTAACAACAAGAGGAGGACAATTAAAGCCAACACCACACTTGGCAGTGGGATCTACTTCCCTATCTTTGCAGCACAATCACACAACTTTTGTCAATACTCATCTAGTCAAACTTGAGATTGGAACTTTGTTCTTCTATCCCTGTTTCAGCTGTTTTGTAGTGTGATTATTTAAAAAAATAAACCCCAGTACATCATTCCAAGTAAAGGCATTCAAGCAGATAAAGACAGGCAGCCTTCTCTCAGCCTCCCAAAGGGCTGTACCTGTGTGCCACCTTTCCCATGTGTACCTCGTGCTCTGAGCTCCCCTCTGGCTGCTGGGTGGCTGCAGGAATTGTCCCTCCCTGCACTGTGACTGGAATGAGCCAGGGAAACCACTGCTTTACCACACACAGCCCACATGTGACATGACACCAACAGTGCTGGAAGCTCTAAGTAACTTATACACTACTTTGTAATGTTCTTGTTGCCCTCATCCCCAGAGCAGCTGTGCTAAGACTGAAATGCTGACTCTGGATTCCAGCCCTGCTCCCTGTACACATCCAGGCACCCCTCCCAACTTCAGCAGGCAGAGGCTGGGACCACACAGACCCCCGCTCACCACCCAGGAGAAGCTCCACACTGACAGAGGGTGCCTCAGTTTGCCGCCAGGAAAAACTCAAAAGCTGACTACACCTCATGTCACTTTCTAAAAGCAGATGAGAATTAGCTGTTATGGTAACACAATTCTCATACAATTTTGTTTTTATTCATCTGACACTGCTCCCAACACCAAGCACCTCCTGTGGAACATGCATGAGCAGAGCCCTCCAGAGAGCAGCTACTCTCATGGCAAACTCCAAATGTGCTCCCAAAACTTAAAATGTTATACTTTTCTCAAATCCTAAACTCTTGACATCAAATTCCAGTTTGCATAAAAATATTTTATCCCATGGCTGTAGAATGACATTTATGAATACAATCCCGTCCTTATGAAAAGGCCAGGAAGAAACCCAAAACATCTCTTAAATAAGCCTTTTTGGATGACTGAATAGAGAGAGTCTGACACATTCTGTGAGTGCACCATCCACTGTAGAGCCAATGCCCCAAACTGCAAATCCTGGAATTAGAAGAGCAAAGACACCATTTAGCTCTTGTAAAAAAAAGACCAATTACTGATTGCTCCAAGAGCTACAGAAGTCTGACAATTATTGTCAAAACTGCAAAAAAATCCACATCAAGTACTACAGGGCAGATGAAGGGGTGCATTAGGCATATAATATTTGTTTTCAACAGTAAAACCCCCAGCCCACACTGAGCTTCTGCAGCCCACCAAGTATCAAACAGACACACTGAACAGTCATTTTGACTTGGACCTCCCAGTTAAGGTCATGTCAACGAAGGCTCTACCCAAAAAGATGTTATATTGGGACACCAAGTTCACACTGAAGCCCACAGGGTACATGGCAAGATTTACTGTCAGCAAAAACTTCAAAGATCCCCCAAGCACAGTTTGTCATTCCCAGAGATGGATGGTAAACCCAGTGTCTTCCTATCTCAAACACCAGGTAGACAAAACCCCATTTTGTCAGAGAAATCCTCATTTCAGTGGTTTAAAAAAATCTCAGTGGCTTTTGCTTTACCTATTCAATTGTCTTTATCTCAACTGACAAGTTCTCTCACTTTTCCTCTTCTGGGAGGAGGGGGAGCTGAGAAAGTGGCTGCATGGGACTTTAGAGCTGGCAGGATGAAACCAAGACAGCCCTTTCTTGGTACCCAACACGGGGTTGGAAGGGTTTGAGATAAGGACAGATTTGACTGGGATGTTCTGGATTGAATGGATAGCTGCTCCTTCTGTGCAGCTATTGCCTGGAAGCTCCTGTGCTTGCCATGGGCTTGCCTGCCTGAGTCTGTCAGAGTCCATCGCTTGTTAGTGGCCACACTTTGCTCTCACTGCTGCCCCATTGCTCTTATCACCTCACTGCCGTGCCTGGAACACTTGATAACAGCCACTACCGTGTGTCTGGGCTGGCAGGTGCCCAGGGCAGCCACACTGGGCAGGCTGGAGCTCCAGCCAGGACTGTGGCCATGGATGAGTCGAGGGGCAGCAGAGACGGAGGCGCAGCTCCTGGAGAACCCCAGCACCAGAGCAGGTGGTGCCCGAGGGGGGCCAAGCTGTCCCGGGACATCTGCACTGGAACAGGCTCCTGGCAGAACCTGGGGCCCAGGGGAAAGAGAAGTGCACACTGGAGCAGACGTGCTGGAAGGATCTGAAGCAGCCTGTTCCTGAAAGATTGACCCTGTGGAAAGGACCTGGTGGTGCTGCAGTTCACAAAGAGCTGCAGCCCATGGGAAGGATCCAGACTGGAGAAGTTCAAAGAGGACTGTCTCTGTGGGTGCTATGCCAGAGCAGGGGACAGTGTGAGACTGCCCTGCAGGGTGTGGTGAAGATCACAGTGAGGAAGGCTGCAGGACCCAACCTGACTCAGCTTTGGTCCCCAGTAGAGCTCCATGTACCACAAACACACCTCCTGTCCTGAGTAACCACCGTGAGAGACAGACACCCCCAAATCAGGTGACCACCCCCAGCTCTTCTCTCCCTTTTGCTGTTAATTCTTCAAATCAAATTATCAACCAACAACCTTTCTGTAAACACCAGTACCATACGCTGGAATGTTCCCACTTGTTTTGCTTACAAGTGAGCTAAAGCCCTCTGGTCATTTATTCTTTCCACTCACTGTTTACTCATGAGCTACTGTCTTACCACTGGTTGAGCTATTCAGTCTATCCAGAGAAATCTCTTCTGCTCTTGAAAGAGTCAAGGCCTATTTAATTAGCCTCCATCATAAACAGATTTTATACTGATAGCATCCCAATGCAATCCAATCACCTATCCAGTCTGAAAAGAGGACCTGTCTGAGTATTGCAGACTTCCATTATTTTTCTGTGTCAAAGCTGTTTGAGAATGTGTGATAACCTGACGCAGTGAATTCACCACCTCACGAGTTCCCACACACATTTTATGAGTTAATTTGTACTGTAAAGGTATAATGCTTCACACATAAATTCAGTGGAAACATAAATCCTACTACTTTAAATTCAAATTTACCAATAATGTCTGTGCTTTAGGCAGACCCACCTAAAAGCTGGTATGACACCTTTACTGTGCAAAGACAACCCAGGCCCAGAAGAGCAATCACCCAGACTCACATGAATATGCCAAGAAGCCACTACTCCCCTTCTTAAACCAGCTGAAAAGACCAACACATGAGACTTGTGCCTTCAGCAGCACCTGTGTGAGCACTGTGCAAGAAAACATCCCTGCTAATGTGTCAGCAACAACCAGTATCTCCTTAACACCTACTGGTTTGAGTGTCACCAGCACTCTTCCTGCCACAGTGTGTTGGTGAAAAATAAAATAGTTTCTATTCACTGGACCAATTCAGCAAGCTCTTGTTCTCTAATGAAGCATCACGCAGCTAGCTCTGCTGATTTCATCAGGTCCCCAGACACAGCTACTCGTAGGGGAATAATCCATATTTGTTAGAAAAAATACTAGAATTACACAGAAAGATTTTCTGTTTTACACCAAGATCTCCTAAGTCAAGCCCCTCGGGTTCACAAAGTACTTCTGAAAGAGCTGCAAAATGTGATTGAGAGTTCACTGCCAGCAGACTCACAGTCCTGGTGTGCTCTGCAGTGTGTCATGCCCCACATTTTGTGATGGGCAAACAAAGGATTCTGAGGAAGTCACACGAGCTTATTGTTTCCACAGCAGCGATTTTTCTTTCCCAAAGCAGAATGACAAAAAGAAGCCCCACACCATGCTGTTGTTCCAGCCCCTGCTGTGTCCTGCCCAGCTCCATCCTGTGAGGGCTCCCACAACCAGCTGCACTGCTCATTGATGCCCCTGGCATTCCCTCCACTAGCTTTTACTGGAAGTTTATAGCTGAAAGCTTCCCAGTGTCAGTCATCCAGTGAAGGAAAGCTGCCTAATGTGATCTCAAAATCCAGTAATTGCAGTATAAACGCAAAACCTGCAAAATTCTGTCAAAGACTTTAGAATTTGAATGGATTTTAAGTCAAAAACATGCATCAATTCTCATGATGTTCATTCTATGTTCTCACAAACACTTGTTTCTACCACAAAGAGTTTACCAGCAAAGATGCAAGGTTATTTTAAAGGCAACCATTTACATTCTTCTACCTGAATTTAATGTTCTTCCATATCCCACATTTCCAGCATTTGCTTCAGGCATTGTACATAAACCTCAGATTTGTGAAGCCTCCATCTTAATAATTCATTATTTGATTTTAGGGTTTTTTGAATTAGCTTCCTCATCCTAAGACTTATTTTGGGGCATGAAAGTAGAGAAACAGCTAAAGGCTAGAACACAAAGTGACCTTTTGGTCTACAAACCAAATGTGTACTCTAAGCCCTGAAGTTTGTTCCAGTGAAACAACAAAGTCCTTGAAACCTAAATATCAACTCTGTCCCATAAATACAGGGAAGTGGCATCACCCAAAGCTTAAAGCAAAAACATAAATTTGTCCAACTTTCTGCTGAAAAAGGAAGATGTGCTTTGAAACTAAGCTTAATGCCAGCACCCCAGCAATACAAAATAATTTTTTTTAAAAGAGCAGGACACTTAGCATTCCTTATAACCTTCATCATTGTGCAGTATACAAACTGTTGGCAAGCAAACTTTAAAAGATTCAGTTGAGCTGTGCAAATTGAGAAGCCCTTCAAGTCAAATACAGCCAGGACAGTGATGAAATGGTTATCAATACTTCAACAGCCAAACAAAATTCACATTCTACACAGCTTGTTAAGCAGAAGTTTTGACAAGCCAGAGCAGCACAAAGCATTAAATCACATCACTAGGACTTGGACTTAATGCTGACAAAAAAAAAAGTCCCTCAAAACCATTAAAACACAGGAGAGAAAGTCTGCAGCTATTGATGAATTAGTAATGCACTTCTTTCAAGTCCTATCCATGCCACATAAGACTGTTGCACTTCACTGCAGTTTCTCACCATGAGTTCAATGCTAACTTTGGAGATTTACTTTGTCCTTGTCACAGTTCACCTATGTTCCCCATACAGCTTCACTTTAGCAGAATGAAAGGAAACCAGAAAGCTTCTTTTCCTGGTTTAAATATAGAAATATCTTAACTTTGCCAAAATTGTGTTTAAACAAGTATTTTCATTATGTGTTTTCTGATACAGGACTCAATGCCAAAAAGTTTCCTCTTCTGGAAAAGGAAACTATCAATATTTTGGCAAAGGTCAGCTAGGAGCCGACTAGCATTAAACTCTGAGCTTACACATCACGTATGACACATGCATAATGGAAGGAGGAAAAAAAAGTCACGTCATATTTTAGAGTTTAGTTCCATGTTTCAGCACAAATATTTCACTTCCATGACCGCTTTCACCTCTTTGAACTGCAGCAGCCCAACATGGAGTTCACAGGCAGCAGCTGTGTGCAAACACAAACAATGAGAAACTGCACAGAGCAAAGCAGGTCATGCATACCTCAGCACGTATGCATTCCATACTCAAGCATCCATACCTATCCCAGGTGGTCTTTGACTCGTGTAACTTGTTGAAATGGAACGCTTGGTAGAATGCAGTTGACGGATTCCTATGAGATCCAAGAATCAGACAGACATATTGAAAATGGGTACGTAATCAAAATACCAACTCCCTTAATTCAACCTGCATTACAAAGTGAATTAGCTGTCCAGACAGGTTAAAATAATGTCTCTAAGGCCCTACTGTTCCTATGGTTTTGCATTAAGGACACAAGGATCCAAAACAAAATAGTAATGCTCCAGCCCTATGGATTTTCAGGCTATATCAAGCTGCTCTTGTACAAAGATGAGACTGTAAGGCCAACAACGAGCATCTCCCATCCTGCTGGCAACGCCGTAGAGGTTTAGCTGATCACTACCCTAATGCCAAACACACCTAAACCCAAGAGACACCTTTGCCATTTTTGGTATGTCCCAAACTACCTCTGCACACAGTACCCAGTGTTTCCATCCTACTTAAGCCCCCGCTTTATACCCAAAACAGATGATTCCTCCAAGGGGACCTGGAAGTTGGAGCTCAATATGCCACATTCAAACTACAACAGATCAAGTTAGAGCTAAAAAACAGATCCAGCTAGAAATGAAAAATGAAATGTCAACCACCTTTGTAAGCACCTCTCAGTCACCTCCCCACTTCCCCTTCCCGAGGTGCAAGAGGGCAAGAGCTGATGGAGGCCCTTGGCCATGCACTCCTCAGTGGGCTCTCACACCACAAGTCCAGAGCACAGTAACCCTGCTGAAAACCCTACACGATGACCACATTCCAACACCAGTGCCAAAGCTCTGAGGCAGCCCCACAATGGCAACTATACTGACAGTGTAATTAGAAAATCTTACTTCTCCAAAGCCTCATCTGAAGGTTTGTTGTGAATCAGACACTGGATGATGCACACAGCTCTCTGCTGCAATGGCTGCAGCAGCGTTATACCGAAGCCTAGAAATTCCCTTCCTCAAGCTGCTCATCCTCATGTGGGCAGAGCTACGCCAGCCCTAGAGACAAATGCAACAACCTTGCTGAAAAATTTTCAGAAATGCAAGCATGAGTTCAAATTCCTTTTAGAACCAGTTTTAAAATGAGAAGTTTATATCAGCATTGAAAGTACAGGTATCAATCCCTTTTCTAAGTTTATGGCATGAGTAGTTCCAAAAACAACTGCCTTCAAGTTACTTAATTTCAACTGAAGTACAATTACTATGTAGTAAAAATCACATAAAAAACCCAAAAAACATCACAGAAGCAGCGCCATAACAAAACACTATCAGAAGTAATTAGATTCTCATAGCAGGTGTATACCAAAAATCTTGCAAAGGATAGCAGTATTTGTTTATCAGCAATGATCAGGAAGTGCCTGAGTTTAAAGTGTCTGTCACTCCTTTTCCCCCTTTTAGCACTGTACTCTTAAAAAAAAAAAATCCATGCAAGTCTGGAATTTAGCTTAAAACCTGTTACAGAAGTTGCTTGATCAAAACTGATAAACACCATGCTCCAATGTTGGTAACATCCACATTTTCCAAAGAAGCACTGTACACAACTCAAGTAATTACAGGAAGAGCAACACAATAGCTAAAGGACTTTTGTGTAATAGGACTTCACATGTGGAAAACAATTGGCATGTGTGTATCAAGAGAGCACTCCTCTGCTGAAAGGAAGGCCCAGGCTCTTCTCTCTAATGCAGCTGTCAGGAGTATGTACAGTCCCTTCCTCAGAATGAGGCTGTAAAATAGAAAGTCATTTAACTTCCAAGACAAATTTACCTGTAGCATATAAAGCCACATTGCTACTGTTAGGTATAAAAAGTGGTTTATAACCACACAACAGGCATTCCATATAGTCTATTTTTATACTGATATCTTCTATGCTCTATATTTTTGTACTATTCTTAAGCAAGCATGTAAAAAGATATGAAAATTTTTTTCTTTATTAGATTCTCATTTGTAACCCCTACTGTTGAAATTGCTTTTGCATTACTTCAGACAAATAAGAGAACCTTTTCTACTCCATAGCTATATATTTGAAAAATAATTAATGGGGGTGTGTGTACCTAAACAGGAAAAGCAAATCCACAGAGGCAGCATGAATCATGCCTCACACACAGATCTGAACTAATATGACTGAGTTTCAGACTGTTGAGGCGTCTAGATTAACCATAAGAAACAGTGAAAGGATAGAGAATGGCTAAAAATGCCTTTCTGTTTGCAGAAACAACTGAGAAAACAGCTTACAGAGCAGTAAAACCTAGCCTGCTGCTGTCGTGCCACAACTAGAGCCCCACCAGTCCTCCTGACACTGCCCTAAAGGAATGCAGGGACAGCCTGGACCAGAAAAGCAGATTGCCTATGTCTCCTCCCTGGCAGACTGCCAGGTCTGAGGTCAAGACTCAGCCCCAGTCCTTGGCAGATTGACACACTGGAACCGAGAGCCAGACAGGACAGGAACACCCCAGATGCTGACCCAGAGAAAAAGCAAACACCTACCCTTCCACAGAAGGTACTCCAGAACCTCTCATCCTCCATCTCTGGCGAGAGAGACCAAATATCCCCAAGGGTACCTGGGCTGCATCTCATTCCCAGACTATGACAGAGAACCAGTTCAGTACACTTAAACATTCAAAGTGCATCTCAGGTGGCCAAAAACATCTCCATGTCTCTGTAGAAAGTCCTACAATACATACTGCATTTATGTCCTTTAAAAGCTCACGAATGCCAATATTCACAACTTACTCCCATGCTCTGGTTTCTAAGAACAGTTTTCAAGCAACAGAAAATTTGACCCAAATTTAAAGAAGGAGAACTTACTCAGTTCTCTGCGTGCCCAGGACATCAAGCTGTCCCTTTAAAAGGACCTCATCCCAAATCTTACATCACAGCTGAAGTGTATCCTCCCACTGCCATTCATCAGGACAATACACCAAATACAAACTTCACCCTTGAGAGCTCTGTTCACAAGAAACCATGCCTGGGAAAGCTGCTAAACCATCAAGTATACAGACAAATGCCTTTGGGTTCAAGTAATGATCCTGGCTTTGGACTGGATATCAGCCCAACATACAGAGGCTGCTGCACAAATGCCTTTTTACCAGCTACTTCCTTTGAAAGAAATAGTAACATCATTGTTCATGAACAAGTTTCAATCTTCAAACTACTTACCAACCTCAGCAATTGAGGGCAACAACAAGAACACATGAAAAATAGCACTTTTTTCCCCAAATAAAAGATTCATACCACCTCAGACAGTTCTCTCTCAACCTCACTGAGTTATTTTCTTTAGGTTTGAGAACAGGAATGATGCAAAACATTCAAAAGGCCTAAGCACCTGTCTTTGAAGAACATGAAAACAACAGGTCAGAGACAATCCATGCTCAATACCTCTAAGGAAAACCAAAGAACAGAAGCACAAATTTATTACCCAGACAGCAGCAAGCTCATATGGGTAACCTTTACAGCTCACTTCAGCCAAAATTATTTCTGACAACATTAACAGATCTCATACAGAAAGCCACAGGAGATGTGACCATGGCATAATATGAGCTGAGCTTTTAACACCACCTTGCATGACATTTTTGTTGGTAAGAGCTCGACTGTACAAAGCCAGTCCACCACTGGCAACTACTCTGTGCACATGACTCTCCAGGGGTGCAGGGGAAGGATCGTCCATCAGTGCTCCCCCAGGGTCTCCTCCAAGTGTGTTATGGGACACTTGAATCCATCACTTGGGCAGTGGAGTACAACTATCTCTATACCTGCAGATGATCTGCAAGCACTCTGGACAGTAGGAATAGAATTCAGGAAGATCTTGCCCAATTGGAGCAATGGTCTGAAATAAAAAGGGTGCAATTCAATAAGGATAAGGGGGAAGCAGTAAGCTCTGGTAGCAATAATCAGCTGCACAAGTAAAAAACATGAGCAGCTGACTGCAATTCCACAGAAAAGAATCTAAACAGAATTTAAAAAACAAAAGCCTTGCAAGGGTGTCAAACCCCTACACAAGATGTACAGAGAGTAACTGAAATCTTGCTTTATTCAGCCTGAGCCCTTAGCTTCAATTTCATGGCCAGGTTTGGACAGCAGCTTGCATAGCAGCAGAAGGATACATGCCACCTATTCTCAGAACCCTGATCCTAGAAGTAAGGTCATTAATCATGCAGTCAATGCATCAGTAGGATGGGGAAGTCAACACCAGTCTTCCAGCTCCCATCCTGTGCACAGACCTATAGGAGCTGGGCATTTTGCCCAAAAAAGTGTTCTTTGGTCATATTTATCAAGGGAAGCACTAGTGGAACTTTGTACATCTGTGTTGCTGTTACAGAGCTAGAACTGAATCAAGCACTTGGAGAAAGAAGTGATGCAAAGACATCTTGAAGAGGGAATCAGCAAACTAACATATTCAGTCTTTTTTAACATCAGAATTACTACTGAATAGGTAAGAGACCCAACAGTAAGGTCAGCATGCATTCTGAGCTCAAGAGAACTGTCACCATACATGGATGTGTCTGTGCACTAAAGGACAACAAATTAATCCCTCCTTAGTATCTGAAGTTTATAAAAGATTGGATGTGCTTTCAGCCAGAAGTATTTCAAACCCAAGGTAGTTCTCAGTTCTGTGTCTCAGTGCTCCCTCAAAAAGGGCTGTTTACTGGGGTACTGACTATGACCTGCAACGGGGACTGATTACAGCTGGTCTCAAAATTACAGCACTTGGCAGGGTTCATGTGGGACCAGGGACTTGATGGTCACTTGATCACAGTTTACCAGGGAACTTGCAGCACAGTTTATGGCATTTTGAGACGATGTTTACACTTGTAACAGAATTCCTTCTCTATCCTTCTCCTTTTAAAAATAAAGTTTCACTTTATTTTTAGCAACTACTATTTAAAGCAGCTGCAACTCAGAACGAGCATTCTTTCATAAGACTCAATCTACAGAACAGTAACTGGAGCACAAACCTTCGCAGGAGAAAAGTGACAGGGACTAAATGTGGGGGAGTCAATGCAAAATTAAGGAAAATAACATCTCAGGTTGTGAAGTGATGTGTTTAACTGCACATTCTGTTCATGCAGTTCCCTAAAGCCATTGTACTTGCTAGATATACCCTAAAAGACCAGCAAGAATTCCACACTCTAACACTCAGTTTTAGGTGCATTCCAGCTACAGATAAGAGTAAAGGCTGACTCACTGACCAACCCACATGACAGTTTTAGGGACAGTGGCTCTCAAACACCACAATGGATTTAAAGGGGTTTCACAGGCTACTACAAAATAAAAATATTGTAACAGCATAGAGAAAGCACACTGCAGGGAACTGACCTTCATTGGAAAACCCAAAAGCAGTAGCCCATACTTCTTCGCCTTGCTCTCAAAAGAAGATTTTGGAAAATAATTTCCAGCAGTGGCTAGAAGTCTCTAAGAAGAAGGAAATGCAGACAACTGTCTCAAATACAGACTGTGAGTCTGGGAGACACATTTCACTGATCACTTGCCTGCTCTGTTGAAACACGGGCATCATCCTTCCCCTGCTCTTGGTGGGTTTGAGTATGTAAAAACAACGGCAGGAATATTTTTAAACCCCTACCAATGCTATTACTTGTTTTATGTAATTATGTGATTTCAATAATTAAAAAATAATTTTAAAATGATTTATTATTACCTGTACTGGGTAATAACCAAACAATTTCTGAAGGACCTTTGCTGAAGAGTTCAAATAGTCAATTCCAGTATGACTATTTAATACGAATCACAGAATACAACAATCTTCTAAGTATCTTCTCATTCCTGATTTCAACAGCTGCAGCTCAAAAGTCTGGAGTCCAGTTCTCTTGGGTCACACAGATTGGTCCCCAAGCCTCAGGAGTGCTGCACAGACTGTAATCAAACAGCTTTGTGGTTTCCAGGATCCAGTGATGACCCTTTCCATCCTCAACATGCTGTCTTCCCACTTTCCAAAGCCAGGCTTGGTGCACTCCTGTCCCAGGCAGGTACCCAAGGCTCTCATGCTCCTCCTGTCCCAGACAGCACAGCCACAGACTCGTTAATTAACACACCACCTGCTAATGAAGCACGGCTGTTCTGTGAAGGCTGTCAGGGCTGTCAGTCAGGCTGAACTTTAATTACATCATCTTACAAACTGTCTGAGGACTAATCTGAGAACTTCTGTTCTTAAATCAAAACATGTAACAAGCCTAAGGTTCCTTGTACTAATGATTTGTCTTCTCACTGGATGTAGTTAACCTTCAGCTCTCGGAGGGAGGATACAGAACAAAGTAGTTCACATGACACACAGCTTGGCTTCCAGGCAAAAAAAAAAACTGCAGCAGATCACACTTTCAGAGAGACTTAGTGATTACAAGCTGATAACAGCAATGCAGAAACTCTGCCTGATCTAGTCAAGGATTCTTGACTTTATCAAGCAGCTTTCAAGAAAAGCCACAGAAAAACTCACCAATATTATCCATTCGAATGAACCGAGACAAGTTAAAAAAAAAACAAACCCAAAAAACGCCAAAGCCAAAAGCAAAGAAAGCTTATTGAAAATAATACCCATGGTCTCAACAAACACCTTGAACTTCACATGGGATGGAGCCCTTCAGCATCTACTGATATCTGCCAAAGAGTATCACTATGCCATGACACTCTCCTGCACATAATCCCATTCAAGAGAGCAAGCTCTGAGCGCTCCTACCCAGCAGACCCTGATACGCTGGCATAAAGGAGGGAGCAAAATAATAAATTCAGCATTTCTGAAATAAAAAAAAACACATTTGCTAGTACTGCATTATAGAGCCAAAAATCTGCAATACCCCTCAAAAGTATTGACTTTTATACAATATGGCTGGTATGTATGGACATGTTATTGAAGATGAACAGGCTCCTGCTGCCTGTGATGCCCACAAAAACAATTTTTCTCAAACACAGTGATGAAGAGAAAGCTGCCTGTGATTTCTGGTGAAAGTGGCCCTGCATAGTAGAAGAGGACTCGAAAACTCATCCTCAAATAAAACTGCACTAAAATGAGATTTTTTTTTTCTCCCACTAAGTTGCAGTTACAACACTTTGAGCTATTTCAGTCATCTAAAAATACAAAAGGCTCCTTTTTTTTGACAACAAAATATTTCAGTATCTGTGGGGGGGAAAAAAAAGTGGATAAAACGGCTTCATGCAGACTCAGACAAATCCCACCTGTCCTACTCATGTGATAATGGTCAGGAATGCATCTATGAGCAAACGTTTCAAATTACACACTTAGCTTTAAAAAAAGATATTGGATCCCAGGCCATGTATGGCATGGTTATTTACACAGTATATTATAAACCTGTCTGCCTTCCCACATCATTTACAAAGCCTCTACCACTCAAGTTTCAGGCCAGCCTATACTGTCGGTGGGTGCTCACCACTTAGTTTACAGAAAAAGTATTTTTAAAAATACATTTGTAGGGTTGGTCAAGGTATTTACAGGCCTTGCACTCACCAAAGAGTGTTCTACATAGGAGACATTCCCAAGAGTTCTCATCTACACCCCTACAAAAATAGCTGAGGTAACTTGATGGAGAAGCAAGCAGGGTTTTTTAACCCTCATTTCAGACCACCCCATCCTCTACTGGATATTGAATCTGCTTGAGATGGCTGCAGAAGCTTCAGACACCTCACTGAAAGCAGCACCTCATCTCCTACCCAATCCACACTTCTCTCCTGCAAGCTCACACACCTGCCACACTCATCCCCTCCCAAATGGGTCAGGACTCTGCCCTCTCTGCAGAGGGGTGAATGGTATCCTGGGCTGCACAGGGCAAAGTCCAGCAGGTGGAGGGAGGGAATCCCTCCCCTCAGCACTGCTGAGGCCGCACCTGCAGGGCCGTGCCTGCATCCCCATTCCAGTTTGTAACCTTTGTTTGTACCAGACAAAGCCGCCAGCTCAGTGCGACAGGCAGCTGACACCTCTCCAGGGCACTAATTAATATTTCTACCTTCCCTCTGCACTGACAAAAGCACTCAAGCAAGCTGTCACAATCCAAATGCATCCTTCATAGCTTCAAAGGGAGAACAGATATACACATTCTTGGACTAATTTGGCTTTGCTTGACAAAGAAAATTAAGACAAGCATCCAGCTGTCCTTCATGTGGCCAAGTAATTCACCTGCTCTGCCCGAGTAAAAATAGATTATCCCATAAGGCAAAGATTTCCTGGAACTTAATACACATTTGTATTTATGAAGTGTGAAGTTTAAAGATAGAATAATTTTCAAGAGGAATGAAAGTACAATCTTACTCTGCACTTCAAGTGACCTCTTACGTCTGCAGAATCTTCTCAGAAGACAGTGGCTTTAGCAGTTACTATAAATACTTCTATCTTTATACTTTGTCAAATATAGGAATAAAAGCAGACACCTGTGCCTGACAATCTGGATTTATTGAACAGAACCATCCAGATGTACTTTAGCAGGAGGACTCTCACAGAAGTTTCTTAAGGAATCATTGTTGACACATAAAACACAAACAAGGTTTGTGTTCTCCTGAGCAACAGAAACTGCTAATTGCCAGCTTTAAAGCACGAAAACTAATATACGGCCTCAACATGCAACAGGCTGGTAACTCAAATATCCAGTACAGTAACTGGGAGCAACTCCTCTTTACTATAGTGTCACCTGAAGTCATAAAAAATTATCAGCACCTCCCATAAAAATGCAGCCTCAGAGAACTTTCAGCCCTTCTGGAGTCTGAGAGCAGTTTGGTAGTCCTCCCTTCTCAAAACACCCAAACACTTCAGTATTCAGCTTTTAAGAAGAAGTTTAAAATAGCTTCCATAAAACACATACTGTTATTTCTGCCATACAGACAGCATTCAGAATCAGCTATGGAACATTTGCACTCTCTATAGGAGACGAGGGAAAAACTAACCCCCAGCAGCTGAGCAGAACACCCAGGAATCTGAGACACAGGGAACCTCTCCTGTCAGGGCTGGTCATCACAGCCTTTAAAACAAAGGCTGTACCGCTGTGAATTTCTTTCAACTGTTTTCCCCATTTCCTCTTTTTAATAACTCTCTCACCTGAAACACTTGTACCTCATTAATTTTAAGAATGTACTGAGTCCTCCTTAACAAAGGCATTTGAATGTTTAAACTGGGAAACAGTACTGTCAAGCAAGTAACCACAGTTTTGTTTAGCTATCTTGCACCACTCCAAAACTGACTGCACAGCACAAAAGGCTTTCTACCAGTCAGAAACTCATGCAGTGCTGCAGTTACCTTTGGTAATTTTTGTTATAGAAGGTACAGCAACCAGTGAACACAACCAACTGGAGTTTCACTGCGTTAACTGTCATGTGCTGCCATGAGCTGCCAAGGTCACCCCAGAAGTCCTGGGTCAGTTTTCAAACTGTCTGTCAAACCAAAGGCTCTGCAGGCTCTGGAGTGTGTCTGTCCAGGTCTCATCCTCACCTGCTTCCACACACACTTGCAAACACAGGCCTTCAGGAGGAAAGCAGAGAACAAGTCTGCAGCTGTAGGAGAGCTCAAACCTCTACAAAGTTTATAACCAAGGTGAAGAAAGAATAACACTGAGTACTAATGCAATTCAAGTATCATGTGCTGGTATGTATTTGCAGAATACTTACTATTTTCTTTAGGAGCACAATAAAATGTGTATCTAGGGCAATACCTAAGTGATCTCATGCCCAGTTTTGTCCTTATATGATGAACACGGTCTCAAGAGCACAGCTCTCCCAGCAGTTAGTGCTCCGTACAAACGTGTGATTTAGCTGAGCTGGGAGACACACTGCAGAGGGCCCTGCACAATCAGGTTCTCAACAGCTCAGCTGCCAGAGCTGCCAGTTCACAATTGCAGCCATTCATTCCTGTTCCTGGAATACAGCCGGAACAGTTCAGGGCGGTCAGTTATCTCTGGAAAATGATCTATACTCTGCTCCTTTTCCAACAGCCCCAGTAATATTTTGCCCCAAAAGTCTGCCAAACGTGTAGGAGGCTTGAACAAGCTTTCTCAGTAACATTCTTTTAACAGAAGCAACATACTTCTTTTCCTCCAAGAGCCAAAATAAAGTTATTAAGCCAGCCGAAATATTCTGCTTGTCAATTACAAATTTGTGTATACATGGGCATAAGCGTAAGCAGAGAACCTGACACACATCGATACCAAAATCCTCTCAGGTGCTCTAACTGCCCTCCCTCCAAAATAATCAGTACTAGTGCTGAAGTCCAACAAAAGAAGAGTCAGAGCAATTTTGAAACCTAGTTCTAATTGTGTTTTCACACAATTAGAATTTTTCAGGCTCCCTGTTTGAGGCAGCAATAACTCACATCTGCCTCAGTATTTGTACTAGTTCCTCCATCCTTTAATACTGCTGCAGTTTATTTTATTTGCAGCCACATTTAAAGAGGAAAAGAAAATAATACTGGGTTATGCTGTAAATATTTAATAACTTTCACACAACTATTGTTCATTTTTAAGAGCTTAGCAATTTGGACACATCAACTGAAATACTGGCTTTGCTTTTCAAGGAAGGTAAGACACACCAAAGACCTTTTTCTTTTTCATTCTTCTGGACTACCTATCCAGCCTTTCTTCCCCCCCAGACAAGATTTTCCAATTAATTGATTCTTCACTATTCGTCAGGTCAATGCAAGAAAACACAGGTTTTTTATAGACTACTATCAAAGTGTACTGGGCTACGGGAACAGGAAATTAAAAGTCTTTGGGCAATGGCTTGGAAGAAAGTAATCTATGAACAGTTTTCTTTATATATCAGGCTAGATCAGCTCCACCCCTAGTAACCTTAGACGTTGATTGGTTTAAAACAGCAGACTATAAAACAGGAGTAACAAAACACTTCTTTTCAGAAATACATTAACTGACCAACTTTTTACATCATGTTTACTGTATTGCTGACATGTTGCTTTCAAAGAATTTCCATCTTAACTATTTTACCTTTAAAACAGTTCCTCCTCATATTCAGAATGGTGAGTGACTTTCCAGATAAATCCAGGGTGTTGAGAGCTATACACTACTCCTTGATGAGTCACTGTTTTAGTAGATGACTACAGAATGATCTACACAAGTCTGTGAAGCTTCAAGTAGGTGCAAATATTGAAGTATAACTGAAGGTGCCAGAAGAAACGTAGATCCCTGCCTACGCACTGAGCCCCCTTTCTGGGAATGTTACACATTCATAGTAAGAAAGACTTAATAAAAAAATGCTTTCCACAGATTTATAGCTTCAATGACCACCAAGTAACCCCTCGGAACTGAGCTGTGTGCTAACTTCCTGGACCAGCCAGCACAAACCATGACTCATGATGTAGCAGCTCCCTTTGTGCCTTAATAGCTTTATCAGTGACAACCCCCATCCTATTAATGACATTTGAAGGTCTTCATTAACTATTTCACCACTGATTCCAGTAGAAAGGGCAGATGGGCAAAGCCCATGGGAGTAGTGGCACAATTTAAATGGCTGGAAAGAGGAAAAAAGCAGGAGCAAGAATAGAACAGCAGAAAAGGAGGAGACAGTTTTACAATAAAGCCTCCTCAGACAGTAAGGCAAACAAAACCAAGAGGAAGGACAGCCTTAACAAGCTGCCAGGTTTTCATTCTCACCTTTCTGTCTGAAGCCAGTGGAAGTCAGGCTACTGTTTGAGGGGAGCAAAGAATAAACTTTGATCTACTGCCTCTGTATCTATCTCCTACGTTATATATGAAGTCTAGGTCCGTTTAAGGTGAGTTTTCATGGCTTACCAGGATCACCTTCCCAGCTGGGAAAGACTCTCACACCATAAGTGTGCTCCTGGCTTTCTGACAAGGCAGCACACGGCACAGTTTTATCACCCAGTGCAGAAGCTGACAAATTACACATAGGCGCTCCTTCACTGATAACCACATTAGTTTCTCTACCGAACACCACAGCATGGCCTGTCAAAAAGAGGACACTGCATTCAGATCCCAGATCCCATCCCCATTTCTTACTCAGTTCTCATAGCAAAGTGTCTGAAAGAGTCTCTTCAGACATGAACACCACGTAAAGCACCACTGCAAGGTGGCAAGTTCAAGGACTAAACTAGAAAACTAACTTTAAAAATCACTGTTCTGGTAAGAGCACCAAGAATTGGCTCACTGGAGTGCCACACAAAGTGAGATGCCCTTAATTTGAATAAGCAGGACAAGATTTGCTCTATCTTTACACAGAAGCGATTCACTTGTCATCAAATGCAAAATGCATTCCTTTCTTTCTCATTCCTGAATCAAAAGAATGATTAAACACCAGACAAATCATCTTCTCAAAAAACACTGAGCTATGAGAAGAACCCACCAGCTTGAAATCTGACCTTATTTGCACAAGGCAGTTTGTCAGCCAGGTCAGCAATCCTCCTAAGATAGGCAAACTGTGAATAAATTTTAAACTTTTTCTTGTCAGTCCTTTACCAGTTTAATCAGAACCAGCACGGGTTTCCAACCACGGCTTTTCCTTGCAGAAAAGCACAGCAGTTCCTTTCTCAGACACAGTGTTAGCTGGCTGCAGGGAGCACAGGCCTGTACTAAACCTGCTCCCTGAACTCTTCAAGCATCCACTTTGAGGTGCTCTCTCCATCCACTGCACCCCAAACCCACAGACACAGCTGCTTCACTAAAACATGCTCAAAGCAACACTGATTACATTATCTTAATGTCTGGTGCTATCCCAAGGTGTGGGAAGACTTACAGAGAAATTCACCATGAGACCTGCTCATAAATGGCCCAATGCCTGCTTTTAAAAACAAATGTATTCCCTTCCTCCAAACAGCAGCAATACTGACAGTAAATGTTGGAACTTAAATTCAGTGCTCAAACACTGTGTGATTCTTCTTTCCCTCAAAGAAGTCAATCAAGTGGTTTTGGACTTCAGAGCAGTCTGACTGTCTATGGGAACAGCAGCCACACACCCACTCCCTCTCTCAGGCCCTCTTAGGAGTCTGCTCACACCACACCCCTCCGCTACAACTCACAGCTTCAAATCACTTTCCAATTTCAAAAAAACTCACTGTAAGGTTGTACTTCCAACCGTGTCCACATCTTTGCCCAAGCAGTGTCTGTTTTCCCAATACAAAGGACCATTCTCTGCAGAGCTTTCCCTGTATACGGATTTGCACACAAATCCACATCCAAGTGCAGACACTTTACTGACGCTATAGTGCTAACTCCAAAGCAGGATAAAAATCAAGAATTTGTGTTAAAAGCCCTGAGATAGCACCACACAGATTTAACACTGCAATACAGTGTCATTTTAATCCAGCTGTCACTGAAGTGTTTTATAATGTATTCAGGAAAAAGTAGAGAACAGCCCTTCTCACATCCTGAGCCACTGGCTACAGAAAGAGAGTTTTCAGTCTTTGACTTTGAAGAGGTCATATTATTTGGGCATTAAGCAGTTTTCAGGATACTTTGTACCCCATTTTGTGAGAAAAGTAATCGCACTCACACCCTGCAAAAAACAAGTACAATTCACTACCGACCTAAATGCTTTGCTACGGTTTGCACTTTTAAAATACAGTCCAGATGAGCCTCAGCATGACTTTCGGAAAATATGAATTTACAAAAATCACTTGGCAGTAACTTTTTTCCCCCTAAAAATACAGACCTTTTTTATGGCATTATAAAATAATTCATACCTGTCTTCATCACCATCAACAGGAATGGGTATGCCAAAAACAGAGCTAGCAAGACTGTTCATTGGAGTACTTGCAGGTAACTGAAGAGGATTTGCTAGAGTGTCTGGAATGGGAGGCTTCACAACAGGTTTATTTTCAGCTATAAGAGAAAGTGGTGGCTGAGGTAGGGGTTCCGATTTTCTTCTAGTATCATCAATCTGGCCTGCCAAGGACTGGGCCTGGGTCTGAAACTGTCCGAGGTTGGCCTGAGGCAGACTGGCGGGGGCGCTGGGCGCACCTTGCATCATCGAGTGTCCGACGTGCTGGGACTGCACCGCGCCGGCGCTTCTGCTGACAGGAGGGTGGCTCGTCAGCTGGGACTGCACCAGCGTAGCAGGGACGTTTGGCATAGTAACAGAAGCTGTGGTGGACACACTAGGCACACTTGTACCGGGCACAACCGCAGGCACGCTCTGAACTCCAGGGACCACAGCGTGGGGAGCGCCAGGCACTCCTGATACTTGACTGCTCGCCCCCATTGGATGCTGAGTCACAGATTTCTGTTGCACAACCCCCGTATGTCCAAGGCCTGGCTGCACCACACCTCCTGGCTGCGGGATGGCAGGCTGGCTGGCCTGTGCCTGGCCACCCTGCAACAGCCCCGACCCCTGTGCGACCGCTTCGCCGGGCTGCGCTGACACCCCCATCACCGGCGCTCCCACGGGTGAGGGGTTCTGGCCCGTCACCTGCCCCACAGGAAGGCTGGAGGCCACAGTACTTGGAGCAGAGCTTGTAGTAGCCTGCTGAATAGCTCCTTGAGACTGCATTATTGTCATGTGCTGCATGTATTCAGCCTGCCCAGGAGGCTGCGTCGGCAGTAGATGCACTGGTGGAATCTGGGACTGAGAATAAGCAAATTGTTGAGGCTGAGTCACTGGTATGTTTGCCTGCTGCACCTGCTGCTGGGCCACAGGAATGCTCGACTGCCCTACTGTCACATTTGGAGGTGCCATGCCTTTCCCGTTGGGTCCAGCCTGTGAAACACCCTGTGGATTTACCTGTGGCTGCTGTGGCACTATCATTTGCTGACTTGCTCCTGAAGCCCCAGAAAACACAGGCTGAGCAGTACTCTGAGGCACGGCCCCACCTACGGGCTGCTGCGGCTGCTGCTGTTGCCCAATGACAAAATTAGGTTGCTGTAGAGAGGACTGGTTCATTTTCTCTGTCTGAAGCAGCTGTGACACAGCAGCCAGGGAGCTGTCAGCTATAGAATCGGGGCCATGGGCTGATGCTGGGACAGCCGAGATCACAACAGAACCTCCCGTGGCACCGAGGCCACTGTCCCTGTCTTGAGCAGCCTGCTCGAAGGTGCTGCTGTGCCTAATGCAATCTCCAGTCCTGCCCAGAACACCACCATCCGAGTCCCGGTCATAGTACTCCATACACGTCCATCGGCCTCGCCTGTAGGGCTCCCCAGTACCATGGTCCAGCTTGATCACCCTGAAGCGTGAGCTGCACGCCGCCGCAGCCGCCGTCTGAGACATGGCCCCGGAGGCGGCGGGTGCAGGAGGCCCTGCGGAGGGCAGGGCAGCCTGAGCACCGCTGCCTCCCCCCACGGCAGTGCCAGCGGCAACAGCTGGCAGGGGCACAGCCGAACTTTTGGGCACAGCCCCGCCGTTGGGGCCTGCGGCCACCCCGGCAGCAGCCACAGCCAGCTGCCCGTCCAAAACGAGATTGGGAGAGACGCTGCTGGGAGTTTCGGCCTCGCCCACGTTGTTGAGAGTCTCTTCGGAGGAGCTCCGCTCGCAGACGTCCTCGGGGCCGTAGTCGGTGGCTCGGGAAACATCAAATATTTCAGAAGACACGTCCTCGGTGCGGGACTCATCCGGGTCATCCAGGCTCTCCGTGTCCTCGGTGATGCTGCTGGCCACCTGCGCCGTGGTCACGCTGGTGATCTGGAAGCAGCTCTTCTTCTTGGCCGGCATCTTGGACATGTTGCCTCCGCAGGAAAGGGTTCGGCCGGCCGTGGCGAGGCGAGCGGGCTGCTGGGGCGGGCTGTCACGGCGTGCCGGCCGGGCCCCCGACGCTACCGTACATCCTCCGGCGGCTTCCTGCGGCGGGCGGGGGGCGGCGGGGCTCCTCCTCTTCCTCCCTATCCGCAGCCCTCTTCCCGCGGCCGGGCCTCCTTCTCCTCCCTGCCGCCGCTCCGAGCGCCCCGCGGCTTCCTGCGAGCCGCAGCAGCGGGCCTGCGGCCCGCCCCGCGCGAGGGGCCCCGCGCTGGCCGGGCGAGGCCCAGGCGGCCCCGTGTCCCCCCCCCCGCGCTGTCTCCGCGCTCTACCTGGAGACCAGCGCCAGGCGCATCCTGCTCGCAACCGGCCCGCGGGCTCGCCCCACGGGCAAACCCCCGCCGCGGGCGGAGTGCCGGGGCCGCGGCGGCCCGGGGAGCGGCGCTCGGCGGCCGCGGGCGGGCGGACCCGCTGCGCTGCGCCGGCCCCGGAGCTGCCGGAGCGCGCTAGGGCCGCGGCTCCTCTCGCCCAAGATGGGGCTCAACTTGTGCACTGCACCCTGGGAGCGACGTGGCCACGCCCCCGGCGGGTGACGTCACGGCCCGGCGCAAAGCTGCGCGGCGCGGGGGTGGCGGGGGAGCGCGGCCTGCGGGGGACGGTTGGGATATGGCGGCGCACGCCCAGTCCCCCCCTCCTCCCCGGAGGTTGGTCGCGCCCGGCCGCACGCAGCCCCGGCCGGCGGCGAGTGCGCGGCCGCGCCGGAGCGCGGGCGAACGCGAGAGAGCGCCCTCCTCGGGCGGGGCCGGGTAGCGCCGCCGCCGCAGTTGAACCAGCCCCGGAGCCGGGGCAGCGCCCGGGCCCGAACCGCGGCACGGCGAGGGCATCGCGGCCGGAACCGACCTCGGACACCGAACTGTGCCCCATCCCCGCCTTGTCCCCAGCCCAGAGCACTGAGTGCCACCTCCAGGAATTCCTTGGACACCTCCCTGGGCAGCCCCTGCCAAAGCCTGAGCACTCTTTCCATGGGGAAATTCCTGCTGGTGTCCATCCTGAGCGTCCCCTGGCCCAGCCTGGGGCCGTTCCCTCTCCTTCTGTCCCTGTTCCCTGGGAGCAGAGCCCGACCCTCCCGGCTGTCCCCTCCTTTAGGGACTTGTGCAGAGCCACAAGGTCCCCCCTGAGCCTCCTTTTCTCCAGGCTGAGCCCCTTTCCCAGCTCCCCCAGCCTCTCCTGGGGCTCCAGACCCTTCCCAGCTCCATTCCCTTTCTTGGAGTCGCTCCAGCTCCTCAATGTCCTTCCTGAACTGAGAGGCCAGAACTGGACACAGCATTGGAGGTGCCCCAGCAGTGCCCGGGACAGGGGGAAAATCCTGATCCTGGCCGGGATACCACTCTAGTGAGTGTAATGAGGAATGGGCTATTGTGACATTAAGTGTGGTCTAGCAACGAAGAAAGGGAAATTAATAAAAGGTAAAATATTTAAAGGATAAGGAACAGGGATGAATAAGGTGAACTGATTCACTAACAAACCAGAAAAGTTTCTGAAAAGTCAGGTATGAAAATTCCTCCAGTCCACGGCCAGGTTAGCCAAGATCCACACAGTAAACCACACAATGGCCTTGTCAGCGTTACACTGATATTTTTGCAACGTTGAATTAGTGCTGAACAGTATTCCAGTATGTTGGACACAAACACACTGATATTTTTATTAAGTGTCAAGCATGTACATATTCCTTTTTTTCCTTCAAGAAAAACATTTGCCACAGTTAGTTAAAGGAATTCCCACGTGCCTTCTGTTTGTGTGTGCGAGCACCAGCACTGTGGGACCCTCCTGGTGTCCGTGTGTCTGGGTTTTAAGAGCTGAACAGGACAGATGGAGCAGGCAGTGGAAGGGCAGCAGGCTTCTTCTCAGTGCTGCTGTGTCACCTGACAGAGGTTTGGGTAATTCTCCCCTACTCTCTGTCACCTTCACCATTACACTCTTCACTAGGAGGATCCACACAGAGGTTTCAGTGGCAGTGAGACCCTTGGTGGTTTTCCCTGTGGTTCTCCTGTTCTCACTGCAGGTGATTTTACATATTTTACATAATTTGACATTTAAAGATCATGCACCAGTCATGTGACAAATATCTCTCACACAATCCCTCAGCCTCCAGACTGAGGGCAGAAATGCACCCACAAGTAATAGAGGACTGAAAAAGAAGCTCTTCTGGAGTGTGATAGTTGTGTGTATCCAGTGAAAATGGCACTACAACGTTCTATTTGTTTGTTTCTATAATTTTAAATGGTCAAAAGGTGGTGCTTCCCACTGATGGTGGCTGAAATCTGTGTGTCACTAGCATGCACTAAACCCCTAAATGCTTATGGAGTGCACACAGTCACACATGTGCTCACACCCAGAAATGAAGGCATGGCTGGAGAAAGATGTATATTAATAGGTGTATGTGTGCATTTAAGCTTTTGAAAACCCCTGATGTAAACTTTAAAATTACAAGGAACATAAAAGGGAGTCCATTTTTAGTATCTAGAGTGCATGGGTTCAGATATCTCAGCCTTTAATAACATTAGGTGATTACTGTTGGAGACTAAAATCTAGCCTGGGGATGCCATTGATCTGACAAGTAGGGATCTACCCAAGTGTCAGGAGTCCAGACTGAGACTGATTGAGGGGAAGGCAGTAGGAAAAGTTCAGGGGATTGGTTTTTTACCTTGGCTTCAGTCTCACCCCTCAGTTGGTATTGATCTGCAGTACCGCCTTGTACAAGTTGTTTTTCATTCTTTGATCTTCATTTTTTTCTCTCCCATCTATCATCTGCCTTATCTGCAGATATGGAGAACTGTTGAGGGCTCTACTTTCCATTCTTTTGTGTGTTGAGTACTGAGACCTAAATTTTGGTCAGGCCATGTGATACTGTCTTAGCAATAGTAACATACTGGCACAGTAATGAACAAGTGATAAGCAATTTATTTATCCCTCGGGTCTTTTCAAATTTGAAGGGAAATTTAGGAGTTACTAAAAGCTGGGTACTCTAAGAGTGCACTCTGTTTCTGATGACTCTTATATCAAATCCTGCATTAATGTTATAAATTCTAAACTAAACAGTAGCATCAGAAATTCCTTTCTTTTACTGCAAACTGTACATTTTCCTTTTTATGAAACTCATGGTTCTAGACAGTAAGACATTTACTCAAATTATTCTTGTTTTGAAAACTCCTCTAAATTACCCCAAATGGTCTCAAACCCACTGAGAGGCAATTGTAATTTGAATTTCAAGCTGTAAGACACAAGACCTGGGAGACAAATACCAGGTTACAGACTGCTGGAGGGAAGAAGGGCACAGAAAATGGCAAATTAGCTATTCGAATGTCTAAGTGGGATTTTTGCATTTATAAAGGCCACTAACTATCCAGAGAACCATGAATAGTAGCTGCAGTATTTAGCTTCAGGCTCTGCTTAAAGTTTCACGTGACAAAGAGCACAGAATTTTCCTCCCCCCCCCCCNACGCCCCGACTCTAAAAAAAATTGCTCTTTTTGTCTTTGTAGTGTTTGTAGTCTTCTACATGGGAAATAATAGGCATCAAATGCAACAACTAATGAAAAAATCATAGGAGTGACAAGTGAGAAAAATGGACACTGTTTCACACATTGAAATACATTGAAAGTGCAAGCAGAAATGAATAAATGTTATGAAATACCATCCGCTGTTTGGCTGATCCTGACCCCTTTCAAGTCAATGGCAAAACCCATCAAATGTCAATGGCAGCTGTGTTTTACTTTACTGAGAGATGTTAAAATCCAGGATGTACATTTGTACAGATCAACGGACAGGCCTTTAGCATATTGGCTCTTCTTCATGATGGACATCTTCACTTTTCTGTAGGTCTTGTGCTGCACCCGGTTGTGGTGTTTGGGTAGGAGCAGCTCCTCCAGTCAGAATAACGTGTCAAACACCACTGTGCACACCTGAAGGATTCTGTAAATAACGAGGGAAATGGCAGCGTTCTGTGGAGCTGGAGACTGCTGTTTCACTGGGGGAGTCTGAGGTGCTGTTGGCAGATGAGTTACTGCCAGTACCTTCTGGGTTGTATAAGCCCCTGCATGGTTTTCATCTGTGTGTTTTGGCTGCTCTTATTTACACAGTTGTTCTCAGCCTTGCTGTCTGCTGTATTTTGAACCATTTGTGGTTTAGAGGCAGAGGGAAGAGAAGTATGAACAAAATCTGAGCTGCAAATCTAGTTTGGGTTTGTAGCGTGTTCTTGATGCTGAAAAAGAACTGTGGATTTGGAAGTCATCATAAGGCAACTACCATGTTTTGTCACTAGTGATGAATTACTGCTGCAAGAACAAGGCTTTTAGGGAAGGCACAGAGCAGATCTGGGTTTGGGCCACAGCTTTAAAGCCAGGAAACCAATCCTGGCTTTAGGATAAATGAGACAGTTGGTCTGTCTTTTCTTTCCTGGTTTGAACGTGAAACAGTTTGTAAACTGTTGCTATTTAGCTAATACGCTGGAATGCAGTGAAATTTAAAGACATGCAATGTTTCTTCAATTTGATGTATAAATAGATTATGGCATTTTCAGCATTCCAGTCTTATGATCAAGTGGAATCCAGATCAGGTTTCATTTAACCTAGTAAAGAGAGAAATGTGAATGGTTTCAGATAGCTCATGTGGCATTCAGCAGCATATTCTCTCATATATTTCAAACTCATATTGAGTAAAGTGTGGTATCAATATTGGAGAAAATCTACATCTCTTTGATAGACTTGGTCTGTCTGAAATCTTTCTGTTTGGAGTGGTTTTATTTTAATGGACATTTCAATAATGCATTGCTGGATTTCCTGGAATCTAGAGTGCTCATTTTCTTGAAAACCTCTTTTTTGAACAGTAAGTAGTCACTTTTCTTTGTGTATAAACCATTCTTCAGACTTTTCACCAGCTTTGTCAATTACCTCTCAGTGTTAAAAGCATGAATAATAACAGGGCATTTGTTTTTAGTATGTTTCCTAAGCATAAAGGGGAACATACACAAAACAAACTTCAGAGAGCTTGTCAGATACTTTAAATAAGTACTATGTGGTACAATTTGATCTGTAGTTATAGATCAATTTTCAGGACTGAGTTATGTAATACTTGGGGTAGAAAACTAAGAGCAAGTGTGGAGAGGAAAGATGGTCTGCTTTTAAGATGAGAGAGCAGTCACAGAGTAGACATTAAAGCCATTGCAATTCCATAATAGTAATGTTTAGATGGCCTCTTTAAATAGACTTCCCAGAGAGTCCTGGTTGTTTGGAGCAGTGGTATCTGTGCTAACGAGCTGAGACAACATCCACTTGGTTCAGGTGTGTGGGATCCTCAGGTTCAAAGGGGAATGTGTTCCTGCACCCCTGACATTTCAATTCCAGAAGGGCAATGCCCTTTCTTCCCCTTTCACTGCAAAGCAGGAATTCAAAACCAGAGATCAGAACTGGATAAATAAAGGTGTGGGGAAACTTGCACATATTTAAGTTCTGAGCAATTTTTGACAGATCTATTGCTACGAGATCATGGACATGAGACAGCAATCAGCCAAAACTGCTTCCCTGGGCTTTCTTGCATAAACATGCTTCAGAAAACTTACGGTCTGGATTAGCTCTAATTTTTCCACAAAAGCACAAATGTGGGGTTTGTAGCAGATAGTAGATTGATGGGTTCTCTGTCTCTACATGGAAACTGTGAAAAGTGAAGATTTATTGCCTAGTCCTTTGGTGCCAAGGTCCGTTGAAGCACAGAGAATGGCCATAAGAAATGGGTTTAGTGTTCTTTTGTAGTGTTCTCTACAAATGGCACCAGGAATGAAGAAACGTGTCTAATCCTTGTATGGGCATCAATTGACTCAATGGTATCGAGTGAGTTTCTTCATCTCATTACATCACGGTTACTCCATTTTTGAAATCAGGTTGATGACTATCAAGCCTTGTTCATTGTTTGAGATCTGCAGCTATTTAATAGGAGCAGCATAGGCAGAGTCAGGATGACAGATGCCCCACATGCAGTTTTGGGATCCTGGCCTGTGGCAGGAGCTGTGTGCTGCCCAGATGGGTTATCCCATAGCCCACAGCAGCTGCCAAGTGACCACCGGAGATTATGAAAAATCTAATACTCACAATTAAAACTGTGGAAAGATCCAAGTTCACCACAAGACCTCTCCCAGGACTTCCTTGTAATTCCGTGTTTGGGGAACATTTTAAATTCATCACCAACATTATTTTTATGTTGCTAATTCCCTATTCAAGTTTTATGCATCAAAAAAGATAATTATGTTATCCAAGTAGGTCTTCAGAAATTGGCTTCTTTGTTTGATACCCAATAGCTGCACTCACTTGTAGGTGTTTGAGTTTGGCCATCAATATAAAAATCTGGCCAATATCTATTCAGCACTTATCCAGGTCCTATGTAGTTTACAGTGAGCAGAGGTGTTCGAGATGGAGTCTGATCCTTTGGCTATTGCCCAAGGAACAGCATTTAAAGTTATGCTTGACCCATGCCAATTCTGAGCAATTTCCACCCTTATGGAAATCTCTGTATATGACATTTGTTTTCTGTAATCCAGGATGTGCCTTTGTAACCATAACTTTGTATTGCACACATATGTATGCCTCTAAAATTGTCAGGTTCTGTGTGACAAACATAAGAAATTTTCAGAATTATATTAATTTTGGGGACATGCACTTATATTTTGGACGAGACTGAATTTATAAGCCTTGAGGGTGTAAGGTATGGCCTTCATCCTAAATTTAGTTTTATTTTCAATTCTGTTGATAAATTTTCTGTACTGATTTCAAAGTCATAGGGCATGTTAGCTGGATGGCTAAAATTTCTAGAGAAAGGGGGTTGTGTATTTATAAGGATAACAGTAATATTCAGAGTGACATCAGTAAGGGTTATAAAAATAATTAAAATAGTTTAGTTTAGGAATTAATACATGACCACACAGAATAACAAGTGAGGAGAAGGAAAATGCAGTTCCTCTGTTATGCTCCCCTCTCCCTCATGGCCCGGCAGGGTCGGACACCAGATTGGATCCATTACTGTAAACAGAATACCTCTTCAGTGCCCCAGGTGAGCAGACACCCAGTGAGGATGGGCACTGGGATCTTGCAGTCCCTCATAAATACAGTCTGGTTTCACTAGGGAACATTTATATGGCTTTGGCAGTACACACTGTGAGCCTGCCTGTTTCACGCTGTGGGAAAACCAGTGTGCTTGTTCCCCTCTGCATTCTTACCTGGAGATTGCCCGTGCCAGTCTGTTCCTCCCAGCCTGTTCTCACAGGTGCTGCAGCAAGCCCTCCGTGCCCTCCCCCAGAGCAGGAGTGGTGTCGTCATGCCTGGCAGTGACTCTGCAATGTGGAGGAACTGGCATAGGGATAAGATCACGCTTGTTCTGTTCTCTGACCTGAAGGAATGTAAACTTGCTGACCTCATATATCTGCTGATGTTGGCAGATGCTTTTATTCACACCACCCTGTAATTCAGGATTATGCCTGTTCCTGTGCTGTGCACAAGCTAACTACACGTGGTCTTAGGAGATGCCACCATTGCATTGAGCAGAAAAGCAAACTCCTCAGGTAGGCTGACTGAGGGGAGAGATGGCCCCGAGGTGGCCCAGAGTCCCTCATTCCCTGGGCAGGCCCATGAGAAGGGCCCTGGCTACTGTGGTAGTTTCTGCAGACAATGCCTCAGAGGCTACAGTGTGATGGACAACAGAGTCTCCAGGCCCACCACCTGAGTCCAGGTGAGCTGTGGGGAAATTCTCTTGAACATCTGAGACACCAGACACCTCCATAGCTGCCTCCCTGCAGGGTGGGAGCCCACATGGAAAGTGCCTCATTAATTCCCTTTGGAACATATTTATTACTGGTGTGACTTCCACATGGAAGTCTGCTGTCAGCAAACCTCACAAGTGTGCAAACTGCATGTGCTCTCTTACCTGAAACCTGTCTCCTCCATGCTGTGTTGCAGCTCAGGTTGGCCCCAGAGGCAAATGTGACATTCCAATTGAACATGGTTCCACATGAAGGTGACATAACCCTCTGTTCCATCGGGGCAGAGAAGGGGTTTCTGAATAGGATCCACCTCTGGGCAATGCATGGAAGGAACAGATTGTCCCATAAAAAACTGCAGTCACCTTTGAGGAAGTGAGAAGTTGGCACTAACCTCTTACCATATATCCTCCTTTTCTCCTGTAAAATGGGGGACTGGAGCACCACACTTCTGTGTTGTTAGGGAATGTGTCTGTGCTGGGGTATACATTATTTGGCTTTACTTTCATTTCAGAAGCTGTAGCAATGCGGCTCATGATTCACATCTGTGGTAGGTTGAACAACTGTTCTTGTATTTGACATTGTAAGTGCTTTTTAGCAATGTTACTATCCAGACAAACCAACATTACTTTGAAAGCTGCTGTGGAAATTCACAAACGATAATATAGCCAGAGACAATTATAAACATGTAAAACAAACAATGGTGGCGTTTTCTAAACATGAGTCTAAGGGTTGACCACTGGCTCTGCATCATATGCATTCCAAAGGGCCCACAGATGTGCTATAAAGAGTAAATTTGCATATGTAGCAAACTTTTAAATATAGGTCATAGTTACATGTAAAACTAACACTTCTCCTTTAAGGATGACTGGCTGAGAGCCACATCTTCCCTCACCAACTCCAGTGAGGATAGCTGTGGGAGCAGAGGGACCTGAAGTCAGGTCCAATTTTTGTTTGCTTATTCTAGCAAAGAACTTTCTTAGAAACATAAGAAAAAGCTCTTTATTCCTGCAAAACTTGTGGCATTATCCCCTGTAACCTTCTGAGGGTGGGGAGTCACTGCCAGAACCTTTGCACCTCTGAGGAGTCCTCACAAACCCTGGCATTTCTCAATGCACAACCAAGTTACACAGACACCCCCACTTCAAAATGCAAAGGGATATTGCTGCAGGAATAAATCCTCTTTCTTAGAAAGAGAGGCATAGAATGCAGCAGGGAAATGGAAACATTTAGTCTTGTTCCTGCTGCAAATGCTTGAAATGCATAAGACAATTATCTGGGGAGCATGACGAGGGTCTGACAAAACCTGGCAGTTTTAATTAATAGCCTCTATTCAGCTGTCAGAATCCAGTGAGTCTGCTGACAAGACAGAGTGATGACAGATCAACCTCCACCGACACCCTGTGTAGATGCCTTTAAAGTAGTAAAACATACATTTAAAAACTTACACTTAGGCATGTGCACAAAACTTGAAGTCTTTCACAGGCACTCAGATGTGTATCTCAATTACAAATTCCCTTCAGTGAGGCATGCAATTTAAATCCCTAAACCAAGTCAAACATGACACAAAAATGATTAATTATTGAACAAAAACGTATCATCATGACCATCTGTGGGTAAAAAGAAGAGGGGTGTTTCACCACTGCAAATACAAAATTCGCAGTTGTAAGACCTAGAGTGAGCTTGGAGCTTTTTTAATTAGCCAGAGGAATAATGGATTTTGGAATCACTACAATGATTTAACATGGCTTTGGATGCTGTTGTTTTGTTTTGCAGTCACAGAGACTTCTGCAGGAGAAAAATGTGTAGTCCCAGCCTGAGATCTCCCATTGCAGAGGTAATGTCTTTAATCTCATGTGGAGCCAGGCCTGGCCAGATGCTTGGGAATGCTGCTGGAATGCAGCACCTTTCACTGCAGGTGTGCCAACAGGGATCCCTGCTGGGGCTTTCCCAGGGGGTCTCAGAGGTCCCTTTGGTAAGGAACCTCTCTGTTCCTGTGAGGTACATGCATGGCACCTACAGGGCAATGACTCTGGCTGACCAGACCGAGCCCTGCAGTGCTAGGCTGTCCCAGAGGGTGTGTTCCAGTCTGTGGGGCACAGTGGGTGCACCTGAGAGCAGCAGCTCTGAGCTGTCGGCACCCCACGGCATCCTCACTGCAGCTGCCTTCTTGCTTTGGAGGAGGTTCTTGTTCAGAGAAGGTTCCCTGAAAGATCTTTTCTTTGTAGGAGAAAATAAATGTACTCAGGCCAGCCTGGGGACCCCTCATTTTAGGAGAAGCCTCAGAGTCTTTGGGAAACAGCCTTCACCTATGTTCTGCAGGCTGTGGATGAGAGTTTATGTGTGCCTCTGACAATACGGGGAGAGATGTGCTCTCACAGCCCTGCAGGAAACACGGCAGAGAACACTCCCAGCAGGGGCTGAGGGCACCACGCTGGGCATTCCCTCCCTGCTGGGGAGGTCTCCATGGCTTGCTCAGGGACAGGAACCATGCCTGACTTGCACCACAGCTGAGTGTGCAGCCAGTGGGAAAAGCACTCCTGGCAGCAAAGAGAAAGCAAGAAAGTGAAAAGTGACAGAAACAGGCCCTCAGGTTAGCACTTGTCTCCATATCACCCCTGAGAGTGAATTCATATGCCCCCAGCTGATCCATTCCTGAGATCCTTAGGGTGAACTGGGTTTCCTTGTGCACATACCGGGCCTGTGTGAACACTTGTGCAGCTGCTGGCAGATTTTGGAGGCTCTGAACTTATGACCAAAAATAGGTGGGTCTGTTTCCCTAGTCATCCTGTTCAGTGTTACACATGCCATGATGATGAAGCACTGTAAATCATGAGTCTGCTTGCATTCACTGATAAACCAGTCATGCAAAAGGTTCCTTGGAGTAGGAATTCAGCAGAAGGCATTTCACATGTCAGAAATAATTCAAGGGTGTGGAATGACTAATTGGGAACTGCATGAATAATCAGGACTTCATTTTCAGCAAGACAAAGCCATGAACTTTTGTCTGGCACACCAGTAGGGAATATGTTCCCTTCATTAAGGCCCATGTTCTGGGGACTGATGCTAGCAAAAATACAAGAAGGAGGGATTTTTGTGATGATCACAAAGTGTCCACTTTAAAAGTGTAGCTCGTAAGTCTAGTTAAAGGACAGAGCTATTTGAGAAGCAGTTGATGCTATGTAGACCTTAAAAACAAAGGATTAAACAAAAAGTAAGGACATGAAATTGGAGAGTAGAATAAAAAAATGGACAATGAAGTCAGCCTAAGCCGAGGTGTTTAATATTAAGCAAGGAGTCAGATCTTTTCCTTGGCCAAGTCTAGAAATTTGCCAGCCACTACTGGTTCCCACTCGTGTGGAAATGCGGAGCTGGGTTTTTGTGTTTTTTTGTTTGTTTTTTTTTTCCTAGACTGCAGAGCAAGCAACAATAGTTGTGCTGGTCTGAGGTTTTGATTTGGTATAAGAACAATGATGAGAAAGGGGGAGATGGGATAATTTTCCATCTGGCCTGTGCCAGCTTCAGAGTCCAGGCAGCCTCCAGGGTCAAGTGCTGGAGCCCTCAGCTTGCTCCCTCAGAGCTCCCAGGCACTGCATCCCTGCGCACAGAGCTGTCTGTCCCAACAGCTCTGAGAACTGTAAATACTGGCAGCACTCAGGGACTGGAGACTTGCAAATGTGATAGATGGCAGGGAAAGCTTTATAAGATGAGCACAGGCTGGGAGAAAGCTTGTCAACTCTGGTCACAGGTTATAGAACAGACCAAAGCATTTCAAACAATGGACATTGCAGGATTTCTATGTGTACTGAGGTCCAGAGATTGTCGCTACAGATAAGGTATTTCCAGTACATTTTTTCTTTATACAAATTGTAAAATACCTCCCAAAAGTACTGGTTAGGTGACAGGATCCATTCCTTCAAGGACAGGGCTAAATCCATCATGACCACAACTTGCCAGCACTTCATATAAGTTGATCCTGTGTGAATCACACGGTGAGTGAGAGCCCTGAGAGCTGAGTCCATGAACAAAGCATGTCTTGGAGCAGGGTGAGGAATGCAGAGGCGTGTGCTGGAAGGTGTGGCAGGTATGTGTGAGCTGTTAATGACCATGCTGAAGAAATCCTGGTGATGCAGAGGTGAAGGAGTCCAAGAACTGGAGGTGTCCAGAACCCATGCTGTAGGATCAGCTGAAGGATGGATCCATAGCAGCTGAGGCAGGTTTCTGGCATGGAAATGCTGTTCAGCAGCAGCACTTCTGAATCTCCCACGCTAGCAGCAGGTATGGGCCTGCACTGGTATTATTTTAATTTTCAAAGACTTGATCATGCTTTTCAGAGTCATCCTATCTTTCATTTGAGACTTCACTGGATGGGGCACTCCATGAGTTTAATGGATGAAACTCTGGATGGAGCATGGATAAACCCAAGAAGTTTAACAGATGAAAAGTGGCAAAACCACTGACTAGCATTTGTAAAGCTGAAATGCAAAAAGCTTAAATTCTGCGACTTGAAAAGTGCAGAGTCCATCTAGTTGTGAGTCAAAACTGTGGCAGGATCTGACCTTGCCTGCCCAGCCCTGCTAACTGAGGTTCTCTTTCTCCGTGTTATGGGCTTCAGCTCTGGCACAGCAAAGGAACCTGCACCATCCTGACATGAACACTGCTCTCCCTGCAAATAGTGGCTCTGAATTATGGCTGGGCAACATTCACCAAAATTGATTCCCCCAGAAAGTTTGGTGCCATTCACCTTATTTTGTCCATGGGCTTTCTCAACCCCCTTGAGGTCCCATGCCACTGGGGAGGGCTGTAACACTCCTGGAACAAGGTCTGCCTTGCTGGGGAAGTGACCTGTGGGCAAAAGTGGTCTTTCCTAAGAGCTGGCAGTTGTCCCACCCAGCCTTTGCATGCATCTCCTCCAGCCAAAGGAAGGATGCTGGGTGAACAGCACAGTCCTGGCCCTGTGTCCAACTAGCCCCACATGACCAGGCATGCACCACCAAACAAACATTCCCAGGAATTCCAGGCAGGAGACATGCCATGTCCATCTCATCTTGATTTTTGGTATTTTTCTACCCTAAATACTTGGCTAGGTGATTATTGCTTGACTTTTTAGATTTTTCTGTGTGGTAACTGAAGATGTTTACCACCAGGCAGGGTTCTTGTTTCCTTTAGAGCTGCAGCCTCAGCTCCTGGAAGCAGGCAGCTTCAGTGCCTCTACTGGGCATCTACTGACCTCAGGCCTTATTCTTCCACCTGTCTTGTCACCAACCTGTGTCTGCTGGTGCTGAGGGACTGAATACATGATGCCAACAGCCCTCCCCTCTGGGGAGGTGCAAAAGAAGCACCAGACGTTGATTTCCAGTTCTCTGTTTACATTTTGTACTGGAAATTCACTGATAGGCATTCAAGCATGAAACGCAGTGATTGTTTGGAAGGTGTCCAGAGAACCCTGACATTCTGGGAGTGACTTATCTTTCTGTGGTTTGTCTAGCAGAGAGGCAATATGGGTCAATGAAATTTTTCTCCCCATAGTCTGAGGTGATGCTAGTTGCTTCAAGTCATAAGGAGTGAGATCTCAGGGCTGTGAAACCCTCCTAGCCAGCAGTGGCACCTGTGTTAATACAGAAAGATACAGTTTGTTTCTGACCCATTTCCATGCCATAGGATATTATAATTCTGTGCTGTTAAGTTGTGCTGAAGCTAGACATGGTTTAGGGCGGCGTGAGGCAGCTGGGTGCTCACTGCAGGAGGAGGAGGAGGAGGAGGAGGCTGGTGTGGCAGGGGCAGCTTGGGGCCCATCACCAGGCTTGGCCTTATCTCAGCTGTCACTGTGAACTCTTCAACCCCTGTGCTGAATGGCTGAACATGTTCAACAGCTTCACATTTCTGCTCTCTTTCACTGACTCTCTTCCAAAAATTCTGACTGCTAAGGGCCACAGCCAAGCTGGGTGCCCACTGTCCCCTGGAAACTCCAGGTGGGGACTGAGCTCTCTCCATTCCTGGGGAACCCTGGGCTGGCAGCAGGTCCCCTCTGTCCCCTGGGGGCCCCGGGCCAGCTGTGCAGGGCAGAGCTGGCACAGGTCGGGTCCGTGCTGCTGCAGGTGGGATCAGCTGCTGCACTCAGCAGACACTGAGCCTGTTTGCCCAAGGATTAAGCAAGGTAAGCCTCTGGGTTTGTCCATCCCCCGTTCAGGGGGCCCAGTCCCTTTACCTTTCTCTGCCCCCGAGGTATTTAAAGGCCCTGGTCCCCTCAGGAGGACACTCGGGCTGGCAGGACGTGCTGTGGCCACGCTCCCCTGCTGAGCCTCATGCCATGCTGCTTTGGGCAGGCACAGCTCTGGCGTCTGGTGTCTGCTCAGCTTTACTTTGAGATATTTAAACTTGGCAAAGTAGCTTTTTTTTGGATCCATATGAATAGATCAGGTGGTCACCTGTGTCAATATGTTTATTCACAGATCCTAGCTGCCTTCAGGGACCAGCCTTCTCTAAACATAATTAGGGCTATTTAAGTAGTTGCTCACAATTACCTCTGGGTTCACACAAAACACCATGAATTCCCTCACTGACCAAAAAAACTCCAGATGGCAGAGGGTGAAAAGCAACAAGGATTTTGCTGTTGAGTGCCTCAGATATTTTTATGATCCTACTGTAAATGGATGTTTACTTCTGAAGAGCTGCCCACTGTGTCTACTGTGCCACTATGTCAGTGTTCAGACCAGCAGCTTTACCTGTCAGCCTCCCTTGCCCTGGCTCATAGTAATTAGGCTGGAGGGATACGCCGCAAAGCCTGATTTGGGGCTGGATGTGAATAGAAGCTTTTCAGCTTTTGTCCTTTTGCCTGCCCTAAAATATTTGATTTCTGGGATTCCAGCAAGGCCATCACACTGAGTGTGTCTGTGTGAGTGTTGGTGAACAGAGCTTGGCCCCACAGCCGGCCCCAGCAGGCGCTGGACTATCGGGTTATCTGGAACATGAGTCTCATTTTCAGCAGCGCACAATTTTCTCCACACTGATGTTATCTTTGCCATCGGCTACTGGCACGCAGCAGCTCACATATGCCATTAGCAGGTGGCAGAAGACATAAATGGAATTTTCTCTCGGAACATTTCTTCCATTCTTCCTCCCAGACTGATGAAGTGCAAGTTCAAGCTAAAGGCATGTAGTGACTACAGCCCATTCCAAACAGGGCCATGCAGAGCTAAAAGCAGGCTCCAGGAGAAACTCACATCTTTCAGTCTCTCTGCCATGGCTGGCTCGTCAGCACACTGCCCTCAGAGCATGGGGAGTGCAGCTGTGTGTGGCTGCTCTCCTGGCACCCTTGTGGCAGCTCCTCAGCTCCTTTGGGATCAGCCTGCAGAGAGGTGGGCGCAGTCCCTGCGGGAAGCTGAGGCACCTGCCCATGCTCTCAGCAAGCTGCTGGCAGCTTGGCAGGGCTCTGGGCCCTGGAGATGAACACAGAAACTTAAGAATCAGGCAAACAAATTTCCAGAAGAGGCATGAATTCAGGAACACAACGTGCACATTGTGTGGCCTCCAAAAGGAGGAGGCAGAAGCCTGAGGAGCTCCTCATCATCCCACATTTCTGCTGCTGTGAGCTCAAGCTGACCTGCCTTCCAGCAGAGCCACAGTCAGAAGAGCCTGGAAGCTGCTGCTGGAACTGTGTGCACTCCTGACTCACCATTCACTTTTGGATCTGGATGTCTTATATAGGAAAATAAATGGCTTTTTGAAAAATCTTATTCAGGGTTCTTTTATTTTTAGTATGATTTTTTTTTCTCCCTCAACTGCAGCAAATGCTGCTCAAAGTTGGTCCTGAACTTGATGGAAAAACGTAATAAAGACCATGGCTCAGGAACCCCTCAGTCTCCAGACCTGACATGAGCATTTATTTTTCATCTATTTTGTTTTGAGGACAATTTCATTCCAGGTTCATGAGCTCTTACTGAAAAAGAACAGAACATTTCCAAAGGCACAAAATTCTGTGGAATCACAAGTCTAATGCTTTGGATGCAAAGTTAAACTTTGGTGTTTTTCCCCCACAAAGATAGTTAGATACTTGACCAAATGAAAAGTGCTTCAGTGCTACACCTGCCACGCTGATGGTCTTGTCTGTCTGACCTGTCTCAGGGACTTTGTTTTGTCAGATAATGCAGATGGGGGCAGAGACTCATTCGCTTTTGTTCATGAAAATCTTTACGTTCCAAGGTTATTTAAAATATTTTTTTTCATACAAATATCGTTTCTATTGCCCAGTGTGCTCTCTCATCATATGTGGGAATCCTATTCCCTGGTTTCAGAAAGTCTCTGGGTTTTTGAATGCTGCTGCTTTCCCCCGTGGGGGTGGTCTCTGCCCCCCTTCCCCTGTGTCGCTGGGGCTGGGAGCAGGGTCCAGTGAAGAGAACACTGACCCAGTGAAGCCTGCTGTGTGCACCTGGGCACAGCTGCCACTGGAAAGGTGCACAGGAGAGGCACTTTTGTGCCAGCCATAGAAATCGTTTCCTTAGGAAAGTATTTTGCCTAAAGCCCACTAGAGATTGCAGCCCCAGATAACTCACTTGCTTTGGTCCAGGATCAGAGCTGGAACTCTGCAGAGGGGGCATGGCCAGCCCCTGGTGTGAGCACTGGTGGCCACACAGGCAAAGGATCTCTTGTACCAGGTGACCCAGGGCAGAAGGAAAGAAAAGGAAGTAAGGAAAACAGGGGTTGTAATAATTCTGTTGTACTGGGAAAAAGAAAAAAGAGCTTGTCATCTGGCTAAGAAAGCAAACTCCACAGGATCCTAAATTTCCTACCTATCTCCGTAGAACAGCTTCTGTCAAGTCCTGTCAATACCTCAGAGTTCTCCCATGTTCCTTTCTTTTAAAGTTCAAAGTCAAAAGATGACTTTGAGGTGGAGGCATTTATTTGCCCTTTTCTTCCCTTGAAGCAAACAACCAGTAAATTTCCCTGGCGTATTTCTCTCCTTTCTGAAGTTGCTTTCCTCCATTGCCTTCCTCCATAAAATCAGACCCCTTTTCACACATGGGTGAAGCTAGAAAATCATTTAGAGTGGGAAGCACGTGAACCACTCAGGTAATTGTATATTAGAGGCCTTTTGAAAGGTCATCTATTTCTGGGTAATTTTTCCAGCTACTTTCTTGGTGAACTGAAGCTCACTGGCACCGAGTGAAGAACAGGGTGGCTTTGCACAAGTCTGCAGCTCCCTGGCCCTGTGCATTGCCCTCCCCGATCACTGTGTGATTCCTTGGATGTTTTCTTTCCAAGATGCCCATCCCCACCTGTCACCTGCCTGTGCCATGTTTGTAGGGCTCACCTGTGTCCTGGGAATGGCTGAGGTTTTCAAACACACTGCTCATTAGATTCTACGCTTTTCTAAAGAAGGCTGACTTTTCAGTTGCATCAGGACATGAAAAATAACCTGAAAATCGTGAGGCACACAAAGAGACACACAAACAGACAAACCTCTGGAGTGCTGGTGAACCTGCCTGTCTGTGGTTGCTCCCAGGGCATTTCCCCTGTGACAAGGATTCCAGGTGGGCTCACACTGCAGCTTTACCATCTCGGCATCACAAATTTGGGTGTTATTCCTAACAAACCAATAAACTTTGCGATAATAAATAAGAAACAAAAATATTAATTTAAATGAACTGACAAGTGTTACAGCCACAAGATGGTCACATAACCCCAACTTCCATTCAAAACCAGACAAAAATCATCAAACAACATTAAAGAAAATTTATGTTCTTTAGTAATGCAATTTTGACTACAGAAGTAAATAAATTTGATTTATACTAAGAATGGAAGCACAGAGGGACTTCTCTAGATAAAATTTCTATTTTAGGAGAGATTTAAATTTCCTAAACTGGTCTTTTTTTATGAAAAACAACCCAGAATGGAGAAGAGAACAATGACACTTAGGCTGTACATTCATTAAAGCAAAGGCTTTTTTAAACTGCAAACCTGGCAATCAAGGCCCTGATTTGTCCTCCTGGGAATCCAAGACCAGCCAATAACAGTGTGGTCAGCTCCCAGTCCCAGATTCCTAACTGCTGCTCCAGACACTGCCCAGGTTCTGCCAAGTTTTCCTGTGCAGGGTTCTGTTCCTGAGGCTGCATTCCTGGGTTCTGACAAAAGCCACCACACAGCTTCAAACACGGCGGCAGTCACGGCCAGACATGTGTGCAGAGAGGCATGTGCAGAGGCAGGAATAGCTGAAATTTTAATTAAGGGAAACATAAGTGACATATCTGTTTGAGAAAGTGATGGTTGTGCAGTGCATCAGTGCCAACCTGCAGAGCTGCAGCCAGCAGTGCCTTTGCTGCAGGAGAGCAGGAGCCCAGCTCTGCCCCCATGCCTTATAATTGTATTTATTGCAGTTACTGCTGGCACTTCACTGTGGAAGCAGCAAAGCCCCATGGATATTTTACATGAAAGAAACATTGATGTGACTCTGTTAAAGAGAACAAAAGGCATTTTGTGGATTTCTGGATTTGCCCAAGTCCTGTATATTTGTGTTTCTTGATACTACGGCAGAGGATAGGAGAAATTAAGAGCTGTGCCTTGGCCCCAGGCAGTCTGTGCCAAGGTCACGGCCGGCGGCCCCAGAGTGCCCGTCAGCACCTCACTGACCCTGCACTGAACTGCCTTCACTGCCACACAACATTAATCCTGACTTAGCCATGAAAATGAACGATTTTCCAATGGCAGAATGGACTCAAATTGGTGATCTTGGCAGGCTCCAACCAGGTGAAGGTTGACCCTGCTGCAGTCTCGTGAGCACAAAGGAAGGACTCAGCCATTCTTGTGAAGTGCAACGGGGCCATAAGGTGGCTCTGACCCCATGGCACTGCCAGAAAATCCCTACACCAACATGTCTTAAACCACTCTAGGCTGAGCTTGTCGTAAGTGTCGGATCTCTGCATGTTACTCATTCCAACGCAGACTCTAGGGCTAACCACAGTACAGAGAAAAACAGCTGAGGACACAAAGCACCAGAATAATTTTAAGCATTCACTACTAAAATACTGTATAAATTAAAAAACCTGTCAGCATTTACATGAAAATCAAAAGCATCCCTGGTTTTAGGTTTTGTTTTACATTTCATGCTGAGTTCAGCAATAAATATTCCATCACAAGAACTTATTTTGAAAGTTCAGCAATTTTTAAGACCCCTCAAAGAGAGTTTAAAATGACTCCCCAAAGCAAGGGATCTTTCCCAGCAGCCAGAGCGTGCAGAGGGGCTGTGTGGAGCATGGACTGGCTGTGTCATCACAAAGCCTGCCTGTGACAAGGGGGCTGTGGAAGGATGAATCCATGAATAAGCCAAGGTCGAGGTTTGCTGTGCTGGCTGTTCTCACCCACCGAGGGCCCAGCCCAGCACGGATCAGCCACAGCTCCTGTGGCTCTGGCAGAACCTCCCTGCCAGCCACAGACAGGGCAAGACTCACCCAGAGGCTTCATGTGGCAACATCCAGCAGGATGGAGCCTGTCTGGTGCTCTGCTGCCCAGGCACCCAGAGCCCCTGGACAGAGGCTGCAATCCATCCCTGTACACCGTGCATGGGAGAGATGTCTGAGCTCAGCAGGTCCTGAAGCACCTCATCACCGGTTTTGCTGTGTAATTAGTGCTCCCCAGCCCCAGGAAGCAGCAGCACTTCACTTCCAGGTGAGCCAAGAGCACACAGCACTGTGGGTGGGACAGGGGCACGTGGAACACGGGCACTGCTGCAGAGGGGACGGGGGCACGTGGAACGTGGGCACTGCCATGGGTGGGACACAGGCAGTGCTTCAGCTGGGACGTGGGCACAGGGGACGTGGGACCACTGCAGGTGAGTCATGGGCATGTGCCCATTGCTTCCCCGGTAATTGTACTGACCTGCAGTACCAGAAGTTCTCGTCCAGAATGCCAAAGAGCAAATCCCCACACTTTCCTGCAGTAGTTAAATCTTTTCTTTATTTATCAGAGCAATATCCTTCAGAAATCAAAAGCCCAGGTCCTTCCTCCCCCACTGCAGAGTTCATGTGGTACCAGCAGCAGCCAGAACCAGTGACTGCTGTGCATCACTCACCCACAGCACAGCCGTGCTCCCGGGGCTGGCAGAGCAGGCTCCAAGGCTGGAGAGTGACTCTTTGGGGAGTGTTGTCACTCAGAAGGGTGACTGTACCTGTCTTACATGTTTGCTGACCCCTGAAATGAGAGATGAAATGAAACTCATTAAACAATTCAAAGCAAGGACTAAAATAAAATTACTCCAGTGAGGAATACCTGCATTTTAAAGAAATTATATGGGTATTATCAGCTAAAGAGGCTGCTGTCCCTTCCAGAACATGCTGCTGCTGACAAGACTTGAACATGTTGGCTGGTATCACCACTAACACCTGAGACAGCAAACAAGAGCTAATCCTTACACCCTTCTTGTGCTAATGACTGCAGGAGATAACTGCTGTCCCTGGCAAGTGTCCCATTTAATTCAATTAACTCCAGCCAAGCCCTGTTGATTGCACTGGCAATGTCAGCGAAAGCCAGAAGCCAGATCTGGAGTCAGATGGTAAAACCCAGGCAGCCTCCACCATCCCTCTGTGGCCCAGTCCCCAGCAGCCAATCCCACAGGTAGCAACCGACCTGGCATCCGCAGCAGCTTCTACAAAAGGATGTGGAACAGCATAATTTTTTCCTGAAAATGCTCATTTTTTTTTTTCTGAGAAAACACCGGCAACTTATTTCATTATATATGTTGCTTATTAGTTCTGAAATGCTGGGTTGTGTGTTGGTTTAAGCAGCAGTTTCATAGTGTTTCCACCCCCTTCCACAAGTTCAAGCCAGTGGGAAGATCATGTTTCTCCTAACACAAGGCAGATGTCTGCCAGCTGATCTGGGGGCACACAGAGCTGCTGGCCCCCCCAGGGGACCCTGACACTGCAGAGATTGAGGTGTCTGAGGTATGAACTGAAACATTCTGATAAACGTGAAAAATAAACTAACCATGGAAAACTAAGCTGCAAGGAACAATTGGTATATCCCCTCAGTTGATACAATTTCCAAGTCTGTTTGATAGTAAAAAAAATTCTTTCCAAATATTTTCTTTTCCTTTTGAACATTCTTCAGCTGTGAGCTTCAACAGGCAGTGATGTATCTGCCAACGCACATTATTCAGTTAAGAAGTTCTGAAATAGAAAGAGATATGCAGAGAAGTTTCCTTGGTGGCACTTCTGAAGTGTTAGTCTGGGATAGCAGGTAAAATCCTGAGAAGTCTGCCAACATAAATAGAAAGCGTATTTAAAGACGAGAGATTATCCATTCCCTGACAGGGCTGTCATACCTACTCTGTTGTCAGTTCTTGGTAACAGTTTTATTTGAAGGCCAGTCCAGAACAAATAACTTCCAGAAGAAGCTCTTCTTCTGGAAAACAAAGCCTTCAAACCCTCAAAAGGAACTGTAAGGACTCATATGTGACCATCAGCTTGGACATGTCTCAGAAGCAGCATGAGCCAGTGGAGATTTCTGAAGCTTCATTGAGTTTCTTTGTGGAAAATTTGTTGTGGCATTCCAGCCATCCTCCATCCTCCAGGATAGCTGAGAGCACAAGAGGGAAGTCCAAACAGTTAACACGTCACTGTGTTGCACCTGCAAATCCACCGGAGAACAACAATTCTCTGCAAATAAAGCTCAGCTGCTCTATGTCAGCAACTGGCAAGAAAGTCAGAAGCCCTGTGCTGTGGGTCCACTCATCAACACTAAATACATGTTTAAATAAACTTCTACATCCTATGGACATTTTTCCCATGCTGTGGCTCCACTGGATAAAAGTCCTGAGCTCCTGGTACTGATGTAGGCACTCATCTCCCATTTGTTCCCATCTATGTGTTTGGTATTTTCCAGAAAAGAACCAACCTCTCTGCTGTGCTTCAAACCCAACTGTGCCCAGGTGTTTCCAGACAGCCCAGGCTACTCTGTCAGGCAACACTTTTACACCAGCTCAAGATCCACGAGGAATAACATGGGGAGACCAGAGCTGTGCAGAAATACCTGCAAGCAGAGGAATGCCACAAAGTGCAGCCACAGTTGGAATTCCCAGCCCTGACAGTGCTGAGGAATCCTGGGCAGGCTGACCTCAGTGCTGCTGCAGCCATGCTGCAACCCAGAGCAGGGGTGCAGGGAGCACAACACACATGTCCAGGAGAGCACCTGGCTGCATTCTGACCTTGTCAGCAGAAGTGGGGCAGAGCTGACCATCGTGCCTACTGTCTCCCAGAAAGCTGCAGGTGGCCACTGCCTAAAGAAGATTCCAGTCCTTCCTTGCTGCTTACAGATACAGGGTGCATGTCCATGGCATCCTGTAATTAGCAGCCTCCCCTCTTCAGATCTGTGAGTGAGTGAGCCCCAGCAGGACTGTGTTGAACCTTATCTTTTGCCAGGTGGGGTGTCAGCCAAGGGAAAATTGTGCCTCATGAGGGCTGGTGCGCCTGTGGGCCATGTGTGTTGTGGCAGCAGTGGGACAACAATAAAAAAAATTGTATAAAAACCCCAGGGCCTTCCAAAGCATTTCCAAATGCTGCCCCAATTTCCCTGCCGGGTGTCAGGTTCTAGGAAGCCACCACCCACATAAAGCAGCTGTAAGAGCCACATCTAAAACTGCCTCACCTGTGGTACAGAAAGAGCTGACAATGGCATTAGCATGAAACTAAAATTAGAGGCTAATTGGGTTCTGCAGTCAGTGAAATTGATGACAGCTCAGCAATTAACATCCCTGAATTTTCTTGACTAAAATAAACCTAAAATGTGCTCCCATTCATGCTTTTCCCTGCTCCATGAGCAGGCGCTGTGGTGGCCTGGCACGCTTTGCACACAGGGGAGTTCTGGCACCTCTGCCAGGGCCTGGGGGGTTCCCAGCAGTTACTGGGGCAGGCATAGGTGTGGGAAGAGATTTGTGTATCTGCAGATCAGCGTCATTTCACAGAAATGGGATGTGGTATTCAGTGTCAAGGCATGGGAACATGAGCACACACACGATGCCATCCAGCAGAAAGCAGAGGCCATGGCGCGGTGTCACCCGGTCCTTCCTGCAGGATGTCTGGCACTGATGCCAGACCAGTGCTGCTGCTGCTGCAAGCAAAAGAGGGAGATACCAACAATACAAAGTGAGGGGCTAAAAGCATCTGCTCAGGGTGTCAGAGTGGGACACAGGCACACTCTCTATCAGTACTTCTTGTAAGTGAATCAGAACATCTTCTGTTACGGTGGGCAATAACACCTACCAAAAGGCCCATGAACCTTTCCCTGGACCTCCCTGGGGTGCATCACACATTTGGGGCAGAGAAAAACACACTCTATTTGACTGTACATGTTATTTTTAAGCTGAGGGGGCTGTCCTCCAAGATCCATAATGAGAGACCAAATGCACTGCCATTACAGCTGCAAGCAGCAATTGCTCTGCCTCTGCTCAGACAATGTGCTGCAGATTTGCTGTGCAGGAATATGGCCACGTGCAGCCTCCGTCAGGCTTTGTGTGCTGTGTGTGCCCATCTGGCTGTGGTATGTTCACCTGCCCTGTGCTCACCTGAAATTTGTGCAGGAGTTCTATGGTCTCATTTGTAGTTCATTGTTCTGTACAACATTTGGAGTTATTGATCCATAAAAGCATCTTATGGTGGTACATTTGGAAAAAACATGGCATGCTTCTGCCTCCACTCACAGCTGAAGTCTCTGCTGACAGAGCTGAGCTTCCAAAGCCAGCCCCTTTCTGTCCCCTCCTTCAGCACCTGGCTTGATTTTGCTGTGGCCAGAAATTTCATCTGCACTCTCTGGTCCAGATGTTGCTGTGGCTCTTCATGAGAATCTCCCAGTTCTGCTGTCACTGCTGAGGCAAGGAAGGGGCATGGTACAAGGCCTGTTCCTCACCTGAGCTGTGATGAAGACCAGGTCACAGCTGGGCCCCTGCTGCTCCTGCTTGCAGACTCACTGCTCACAGCTCACTGCAGTCGCTCCACTCTCCTCCTCCCTTCTTCCTACTCTTGCTGCAGGCACAAAATGTTCCCAGGCTCCCACAGCCATGCCTGGGGCATGCCAAGTCCATATGCTGCTGTCCCTTTCACACACATTTCCAAAGGGCAAAAAATTCCCTCCTTGGAGATCCACTTCTCTTTGCACAGTTCATCAAACAGAAAGAACAAACCTGGCCAAGATGGCCACAAAACCATCTCATTGTTTAGAAAGGCTTCACTTGACACCCAAAGATATCAAGTGTATTATTTTCAGGTAAAGTAATATAAGCAGTTCTATTTTCAGTGCAGTGATCCTAACTTTTTCTTAAGTAAATCACTTTTGTTCTCATTTGGTTTAAAGGTCTTGGTGTGCCAGGAAGAAAAATGTCTGCATGTGTATTCTATATATTATACTACAGAAATTATAAACCTCTGCATTATACTACAGACATCCATTCCTTTCACCATTTATATCAGAATTTCAGGCTACGATCAGAGCGCTCTTGGCTTATTCTAAAACTCACCCCCACAGGTTATGAGCAAAGGAGTTTCTGCATTAGGAGTCCACAGCTGATGGCTGTCCTTGGCTGTCCCAGGCAGTGAACCCTGCTGGAGATGCTGCTCCGTGCTGGCACTTGAGGGACTGTGATGTTCCATGGTCTGTGGGCTCAGGGGCTGGAGCCCCTCTCTGTGGCTCTGGGGCCATCAGCCTCATGCCCCACTCTGCAGATGCCACTGGGCTCTGTCCCCAGGAGCACTGCCACAGGAACGGGGGCTTCACTTACAGCTGGCTGCAAAATACAGACTGTGAACAGCATGGATTTTCAATGGCACATCTTTTCTTGACTGATGCTCCCAGCTGATGGTAGGTTTGTATTTCAAGGTAACATCACATTCATCAGTGTCACAAATAATTGCTGCCTTAAGAATCAACAAAATCTTTCCCCTCATTAAGTCTCACCTGAAGAAGCCCCACATGCAGGAATAATGTCTGACAGCTCTCTGGTACAAGGTACAAGCAGCATAAAGACCCATGTGCTGGGTGACAGCTCAAACCTGGGGCTGGAAATGTCCTCCTGAGCAGCAGTAATTGCAGCTCATGTCACAACAATCCCGATAACAACAGCTGAAGATCCCTGTTTCAAAATGACTGAACGTTATAGCCAAAGCTGAACCCTTGAACTCATCACTGCAGCAGCTTCATGGGGCTCATTGCCCTTCATGGGGCCTGTCCCCTAATGTATGTGAATTATCCTCCCAAATAGCTATTTGTCTACCAACAATATGCACATCTTTTCAAAGGCAAAGCAGAAACCCCTGCAAGCATTTCTGGTGCAGCTTCCAGTCAGAAATAACCGTAATCTGATCCACAAGCGAACTGCATTTCTGTTGCTGAATTCCTTTGTACAAGTATCTTTGCTTTGAAAGAGTTTGGCAGCAGTGAGGCACAGGCTAATTTTACTTATAAGGTGTGAATCAAAGAAGATCTGCAAGTTTGTGAGTCACAGAAAGGAAGCGTCTGTGGCCTTTCACCACTTCTGTCAAGAGAAAATGTCACGGTTCAGCTATTTTAGATGCGACTTCAGACCGCTCACTGTGCCCTGCAGATCCCCAGCTCCCACCACCGTCACACTCTCCCCAGGCAACCGGGACAATTCCAGTCTTCTCTTGAGACATGGGGAACTCCCAGCCTTCCTTAAACCTGCTGCTGTTAACGGGATGCATCACCATGGGCTGCCATGCGAGAGAGTTGAATAAATTATTAATTTGGCAGAATTCAGCCAACACTTTGTGGGAAAAGGGATGACCAAGGAAAGGGAGAGCTACTTCCCACATCACAGCACTGAAATCCCTGACAAGCTGAGGGTCTAAGCTACAAACACTGCTGCAGCAGCAGCAAACTTCCAGGGTCTGCACCGTGCCTACAGTCGGACTCTGCTACCACATAAACAAGGGACGACAATCAACCAACCCCTGTGCTCCTGTGCTGCCATGAGAGCTCCCACCCAAGGCCAGGCTGTCCTGGGGGTGGGAACAGCTCTGCTGCACTGGCTGTGGTAGCTCCAAGGAGAGCATACAGGTGTCCAGCTCTGCTTCCTCCAGTCCCAAAGATTTCATGGCTTCCAAGATGCTGCTGTGGCCACGTTTAGCCAGCAGCTCAACCACCAGGGCAGCTGGCTAATCCAACCATGGGAGTTCATTCTGCCCAAGAGGTGAGGTGGGACAGCCTGTGCCCACAGTACCTGGCAGCATGGCCTCCCTGTGTGCATGAGTGCAAGTGCTCCTCTCACTTTTTAATCTCTTTATTTGCGGCTCGTGACATACCTGATCTCCTCCAGGCCTATAGGGATATGCCAAGGACTGGCACGTTACATCATGTCATCCCACTGTCTCCCACTGTCACCACCTGCAGCTCTCCAACCCCAACAGATCATTTTGCTGTTCTGTCCCTGACTGAGGGACATCTTCTGCCTTAAAACAGGTCCTCAGGGTTTACAGACAGCAGGAGTGGTATCAAAACTGCACAGCCGTATCTGCAGGAGTGGAGAGTCCTCCACCTTCCAACTGTCTGTGGGATCTGCCCATTGAATATCTGGGTGAATTCTCCCATAAAAGTCATTGGGCATGCTTATCTGGATTGATTATTTCCATTCACTGCCACGTTCAGCCTGGTCTGGCACAGCTCCATGGCTCCACAGCCACTGTCAACCCAAATCCTTCCCTGATAGTCTGTGGAGATGTGTATTTGTCATCTGCAATCTATTCCTCGACTTCTGGCATGTATTTTCAGTGCTTTCTCTTGAAAGCTTTTTCAGATTTTCCTGGGCTTCTCCCTAACCTCTCTGAGCAAAGCCTCACACAGTTTAATTGTTGACAGCTGTGTCAGGAGAAATTTTTATTTTTTTTTGAATTTTTTTTTTGGTTGCTCTTGCTGCAGCACACGAGCTACTACACAAAGGGCTGCCTGGCTGTGTAATGCACCATAATGTGGAAAGCAGATCGTGTCTTCTGAGGGAGGGGTTTGGGGGGTTTAACTGTTTGTGATGTTTTCCAGAGATAATTTCAGCTGTTCACAAGAAAATGCTGACAAATACAAGGCAGCTGAGCAAACAGATGAAAAGCTTGGAGTACTGGGTTGGATAAAAGTGAACCTCTCCTCCTTTCCTGGAGCTTGCATTTCAGTTTCAGGGTAAAGAAAGATCCAGTTAAAGGGAAAAAAAGAAACTCACTTCTGATTTTTTTTTCTCAAGCAAAAGATGGGAAATGCAGGGGACTAGATTGATTTCCCTTTTTTGCCAGGCTGAACTCAAATCTGAAACATCTGTTCACATAACTTGAGACAAGCTCTCCAAATAACGTAAGCTTAAACTCTTCCTGCCATCAGTGCAGAATTATCAGTTAAGCTTTTTGTGGAAGCCTAAGAACCCAGACACTTCTCATGTTCCCTGCAAGCACTGAATAACCATGGGTTCTCACTAACAGCAAATCACTTGCAAAGAAAAATTAGCACCTTTTCCTATATTCGAAATCCTAAAATCTGGGTTTTTTCTATAATGACACTGTACACATTATCCTTCAGGAGTTATTCAAACTAGGCAGTACCAGCTATATAAACCAGTATCTCACCCAGCACAGTGGGATTAACTCAGGTGATTGCAATGATCAAGGACAGCAGAAAGTATTCATTTTTCAATATAAAATCACAGGCTGGTTTGTATTGGAAGAGACAAAAAACCATCTTGTCCACCAACCTCACCATCAGCAGGGTCACCTTCCACAAGACCAGGCTGCCGCAAGCCCTGTCCCACCTGGCCTTCAACACCTCCAGGGATGGGCAGCCACCACCACCCTGGATAACCTGCTCCACTATTCAGCTAGTCTCCAAGGCAAAGAGTAGGATTTTAGCTGAAAGTATTAAGAATTTGCTTGCAGAACTTGCATACAGGCCTGGGTTCAGGGCTCACACCCCTCACTGCATCCACAAGCTTGGCAGAAGAGGACCCACAGCTCATGCAGAGCTCCATTCTGATCTAAATGCCTTTTTAAAAGGCATTTATAGTAAAGTGTATAAAACTATATAAAAGTGTATAGGTATCAGAAACAGAGCATTGGCAGATGAAGCAAGAAGCTACAGAACTGTGCACTATCCTGACCCTGTTCCTGCTCCTGCAGCCCTCCAAGAACTCTCTGTATTCAACATGCTTAGGAGCATGAACCCCTTCCTGTCAGAGAAACAGACTGGAAATCAGGGTTCGTTTCAGACTCTGCTTCCAATTTTCTGCGTGTGCACAAGTCACTTTGTTTCCCTGCAGTTTTCCCCAGCCTCACAGGACATGATGTACAAGTGAGGACTGTCCCCAGCTACAGACCTGCACAATGTCCTAATCAGGGAACTGGATTGGAAGTGAGGGGTTCTGGAAGCCACAGGCGAAAGGGAAAAGAAAAAAAGAAAAAAAANAAAAAAAAATAGAAAAAGAGAAAAAATAGAAAAAAGACCAAAAGAAGAGGAAAGCATGTGTGGTTCACCGTATGCAGTATCTTTCCCGTGTGGAGGAATGCCATCCTGGCTGTTTTTGCCTTCTCCCCACACAGCGGTAGATGGAGCCCTGCCTCCCTGCTCTGGCCAGCGCGGGGATGCAGCAGGACCAGAGATCAGCGGCAGTTACCCTGTCAGGACCTGCCGGCACTGCTGCGGGGGACAAACCTGGGGGGGTCACACAGGAGGGACCGCGGGCTCACAGCTCCTGCCTGACTCATGAAATTTGCTGAAAGTTGTGACTAACAAAGGTATTCTACTAATCACAGTATTGCCTTTTCTTCCATTTAGGCATTGGGTAATGTTTCTTTCTTTTTAAAACTGTCATCTGGATTACATGGAATTCACCAGTTTTATTTCTTTTGCAGAATAAGGAACGACAAGTTTTGCTTGCCATATTTAGAACATATATAATAGTTGTATCGTGGCTGTGAGCACTGGAGACTACATTATCCAGAGGATTTTACAGGAGCTAAAGGTCAAGGGATCCATGGCTAATTTCTCAACCACTGCTCACAGCTCTGATGCCTGCAGCTTATGTGTGACAGCAGGACAGGGAAGGGATGAGGGAACACTGGCCAGAACTACTACTGCAGTTCCCTCAAGACATGTCAGCCAGGTCTTCTACAGCAACAGCGGACAAATGGAATGTGTCAGAGCAGTGAGAGCAAAATCCACAGGATCACAGATTGTGCTGAGTTGGAAGGGACCCAGGAGGATCACCAAGTCCAACTCCTGGTCTTGCAGAGTCACACAGCGTTCCTGAAGGTATTGTCCAAATGTTCCTTAAACTCTGTCAGGCTTGATGCTGTGACCACTTCTCTGGAAAGCCTGTTCCAGTGCCTGACCACACACTTCTTTTAATATCTAACCTAAACATCCTCTGACAACTTCAGGCCATTCCTTCAGGTCCTGCCACTGGCCACCACAGAGGAGAGATCACTGCCTGCCCTATCTCCTCTCCTCATGAGAAAGCTGTAGACTGTGATGAGGTCTCCCTTCAGTGTCCTCTTCTCCAGGCTGAACCCTCAGACACTCCTCATTTGGCTTCCCCTCAAGGCCCTTCACCATCTTCATTGCCCTCCTTTTGACACTCTCTAACAGCTCAATGCCTTTCTTGTATTGTGGTGGCCAAGACTGTTCCCAGGACTCAAGGTAAGGCCACCCTAGAGCAGAGCAGGGCAGAGCAGAGCAGGACAATCCCCTGCCTTGCCCAGCTGACAATGCTGTGCCTGATGCCCCCTGGACACAGTTGGCCCTCCTGGCTGCAGGGCACTGCTGACTCACATTCAACTTTCCATCCACAAGGACCCCAGGACCCTTTCCAGGGCTCTGCTTTCCAGCATCTCATTCCCCAGTCCGTCTGTAGATCCAGGACTGTCCCATCCCAGGTGCAGAACTGGCACGTGCCCCTGTTGAACTTCATAGGTTTGGTGATTGCCCAGTCCTCTCATTTGTGGAGGTCTCTCTGCAGGCCGTCCCTGCCTTCAGGGGAGTCAACAACTCCTCTCAGTTTTGCATCATCTGCAGACTTGCTTAGTATCCCTTCCAGTCCTGCATCCAAGTAATCAATGAAGATGTGGAAGAGCACAGGGCCAAGGGTGGAGCCCTGCACTAAGGGACTGGTGCCAGTCTCATGTCACCCTTTTCCCCTGGCTCCTGAGCCAGCTGCTCACCCATCCCATGCCATGTTTATCCAGCTGTGAGATGCACAGTTTGTTCAGAAGGATATTAGGAGAGACAGTATTGAAAGCTTTATTGAAATCTCAAAAGATTACATCAAGTGGCTCCCCTTGATCAGCTGGCTGGGTTACTTTGTCATAAAAGGAAATCAGGTTCGATAAGCAGAACTTTCCTCTCATAAAGCTGTGCTGGATTAGACTGCTCTCTCTTTTTTCTGAATTTTTTGGAGGTTGGTTTTTTGTTTTCATTGGTTGGTTTACAAATGCACCATGCTCATCCTGCTTCATTCTGCTGCATATCCAAGTGCAGGCTTGACTGTAAATAACAGCAATCCATGCTGCCAGGGAAGGCTATCCTCAAAGCTGGTGTACAACCTGTTGTTCTCTGGAAACATGTACTGGTAGACAAGCAATATATAAACCCACATTTTTCTCTTGTTTTAAATTCTTTGAAGAAGACCATATTATGCAGGTAGGAAAACTGAGAATATTGCAGAGTTACATGAGATGCTGGAGATTATATTTGCCATCAAGGTAACTCAATATACATCTATTCTGGCACTCAATAATTAAAGAGAGGCCCCCAGCAGTGAATTGCAGAATGATTTGCTCACAGCACAGCTCTTCACACTAGAGAGGGGCCAGAACTTTCAGTTGGGCACTCACAACCAAACACCCCATCTGCAAAATGTGGGTGGGCAGTGGTTTTGGCAGTACTGATTTTTCATTTCTCCAAATAGAAATTAACAGAAGAAGGGAGATTAAACACCCATCCCTGAAGACAGGGAGTTTCTACTGATTAGCCTAGAAGTGACCAACTTTCTGAATTCAAGACCTTATGCTGCCTCTGATCCTGCCCCTGATCCTGACTAGATATAATAGGTTCATACAGAATCAAGCAACAGCCCATACTAACTAAAAATCTAGGTAAGGACTTTGGCATTTGATTTTTACAAAGCAGAAACTAACAGCTGACAAATAAAATACTTCAGAGCAGTGAAAATTAAACAGTCCTGCAGTCACAAGGGTTGGCATATGGAAAGCTGCCACTAAGCTAATAATGGAATTGTCTACCACAGCAGAGAGGGAGGTCCCGGCATCCCAGAGCAGCCACACATCTGGAGACTGGGAACACAGCCATTAGCAACCTATGTTTAAGTAGCACACTCTTGCTACCTCCCTGCCAGCTGCTCATCTTCTCTCACCACAGGCCAAGGGCAGAGGCCCACAAGCAGCAATGTGGCACTGGGGACAAACTGGAGCAGCTACATGCACAGAGGAGGGTTCCTGAGTAGAACCCAGCCCGTCTGTGTTCACCTGCTTTATTCACTTCACAAAGTATGGGCAGATGGTTCATTTGTCACACACCTGCATTTGCACAGTCAGGACAGCAGCCACTTTCACTGGTTTCTTCAGGTATCTGTGAGGAGTGTAGAGCACTGGGGGTGACCATTCCTGGCTCCCTCCAGCCTGGCCCTGGCACTATTTTCTTGTGTGCAGCAGAACCATCCTGCTTAGGAATGGGAGGAGAGTCAGAGCCAGGAACTGGAAGATGAACCAAACATGCAGATATCACTCACAACCGGAAACAGAGAATAATTTCCAGACAGGTGGGTATGGAGCTTGCACAAGGTGTTCACCCAATAATGAATGACAGAGAAAACAAAATCAGGACAGTGGATGCAGCCAGGCATTAAACAGGCTACTCACCAGCAGCTGCCTGCAGAGGAGAGCCCAGGCAGGGATGGGAAGACCAACACAAGGAATGTGCCACGGGAGCCAGCAGCAAGAACAGAGATGTATGATACAGCTGTGGGAGGAGAAACACACTCACATGAAACATCCATCACCACATGCTCCTGGACATGCCAGATGAGGCTGATTCACAGCACTCCCCTCAGTGTCCTCCCCTCTGCAGCACAGAGAGCTGACAAGAGATAGCAAGTGCTAAAGAGCACAAGGGAGATAAAGCACTAAAGAGAAGAGGGACATAAAATGCTGGAGAGGAGATATGCATGAGTGCCCAAACACACACAGGAACAAGCTTGAGCATAAAGAATGGGCAGCTTTAGCACTGAATTACTGCTTCTCCTCCTGAAGTACCTGCCTTGTACTTGAAAAGACTTTCAAGGTACCAAGCTGTAGAAAGCTGTATCGCTGCTGAGCAAGCTGGATAGCACAGGGTAGACCAAGTGGAAACAGAGCAACCATGCCTCCTAAGGATCCACCATTCTGTAGAAGAGCAGTTCATGCTGGCTAAGGGTGGCTGGGAGATGTGCTCCCAAGGAAGCAAAAGGAAGGGAAATTCCAAGAAGTTTCTTGGCAGTATGGTTCTGTACCCATGACATCCACAGCAAGGGGTATTTGTTGGCTCAAGAGATGTCCCATCAGTGCTGACAATGACTACAGCATAGTTAATTACGCCATCTTCCGTCTTTGACAATAAAAGAGACCCAAGTATCTCAGATTCACCAAAGCAGATTTCTGTCCCAACTGCCCCTTTCAGAACACCTGTGAAAAAAAAGTCTTAGGATCAATCAATATCAATATCTTGTTCTCCAAGTTCGTGCATAAAATACACCTGGTGCATCCACACAAGCTGCTGTTCAGTCACCCCGATACTGATTGCTCATAGCAGTGGCAGATGTGCACGGGGCTCTCCACTGCAGGTGTATGCTCCAGAAAAATCTAGTCCTCTTTGCCTGCAATTGTAGCAAGAAAATAAAACCTCAAAAAGAATCTGCAGGTTCTTCTATTTAATGTTTCAGCGCCTCCTGGTCAGAGGGATGGTCCTGCACCTATTGGTTTTCCCAGCAAATACAGCTGCTGTCTTCCATGTGTGCAAGGCCCCCAGCAGTAGAATTCAGCTAACAATTTCATCCCTTTCATCACTTATTGGAACTGTATCATCTGCCTGTGGAATAAGGCTTTTACATCATGTCTGATTGGGAACATGAGCTTCCAAAAGCCCAGAGCTGCATCAGGTGAGCTTGTTGTTGGCCTTTTGATAATGTTCCTTTGAGCTTGCCAGAGCAGGAGTTTGACTCCTGCAGCACAGACTACAGGGGACACACCTGGGATGGATATCTTCAGGACTGGCCAGGTTTTTCCACCCGTCAGGAGGAAGGGATGGTTTTTCCTTGCTCAAGCTATGGACTACTGTGGCCAGGCATAACAGGGAACACCTCTGGACATGCTCTTTCCTCAGCACAGGGTGCTGACCATGGCCAAAACAAAGATTTTTGACAGCAAGGATGGCATCCTGGTCTTCTCTACCTGTGGTTCGTGCATTTCTTCTCTCTTTGGTCCCTTTATGCTCTCCTCCTCTGCTGCCACCTTGGTCTCCTGCCCGTGCTATATCTCAGGCAGTTCACCGCACAGCAAACTGTGAAGGGCAGAGACAGGAGGAGGGAGCACTGGGAGGCTCATGCACTCTCACTCCCTTCATCCATTTCTGGGAAGGTGACACTGGACCATGCACAGCAATGGTGTTAATACCACATGGGGAGCAGCTCATGAATAGCTGTACTCACCAGTCTCAGAAAAGAAAGCTGATGTGGACCTGGCTTGCTCATCTTTTCCATGACAGGAAACATTTCAGCCTCTGTTATCAGCACAAACATTGTCTGCTCCCATCACGCCGTGCCACTCGCCATACTCCATGTTGGGACCACATGAATAAAGAATGCCAGAGTGTTACTTTTGCCTTCCACGGACTCAAAATGCAACAAAACTCAATCCTCTGTTGTGCTTTGCAGGCTCCAAAGCATTCAGCTGCCCAGTTTATCATGTCACAACCCATGGAGGTATCGGCCTACTAAGTAGAGCAAGCTGGTCATCCAGAGCCAGCTGCTGCAAGGACCACAGGACAAGTCCAGGGCCAGGAGCCCTTGGGCCAGTGGTGGCCACCAGCTGTCAGCCAGCCTGCCTCAGCCAAATCTCAATCCAAATACATAACAACTGAGTAAAGATGCAAGGAAGAAGAAGGGCAACCAGCTCTCACAAGTACATACACAGCACTGTCTTCAGCTCCCATTTTTCAATTACTTTTCTGCTTTATGGCCCTTAACACAAGAGGAAAAATGGAGATGAGCTGCAGAAAGCAATCGGTCTCTCAGCTTTTCATGCATTCACACCAAAGCAGAGCTTGGAGCAGGGACACTCCCAGGAAGTGCTGGAAAACACATCCAAACATTTATGAAGAATTGCCTTTACGGGGCACAGGTTGTTCTGGAAATCACAAGCAAAAGGCACTGAAGTGTAACAAGTTTTGGAAAGGTCAGCAGAAAATTCCTATGGCATTTTAGACACAATAAAACCTTATGACTTCACAATGTTAATCAGGAATACCACAAAGAAACCTTACCGGAAATCACAAGCGAATCCCAGGGACTTTGATCTAAGCTGGAATCTGGCTACTTCAAATCTTGCTGCAGAAAGGTTCATAGCCCTGAAATCAACAGAAAGGACACAGCAATAAAGTACATGTAAGAATAAGACCAATTGGGTCTCATTTGCCCTAAATTTAATTTAGTAAACCAGGATAAGATAGGATGTTAGTCTTGGCTTCCATGGCTCTGAGCTGTCCCTCAGATAGTGTTTGTAGTAAAGGAGCTGTACTCTAAAATTAGACAATGAATTAGCTATATTTTTTAAGGATCAAATTCTTTGTACACTTCTCACTAAAAGCTGACACAAACAGCCTTCTCTTTAGTGACTGCGCAGTTAGATTTTGAGGCATTGTGTATTTGCATTGGGCCAAATTGCTACAATTCACCTCTTTATTCAAGTGAAGGTTTTCTGGGGAAATAGCAGTTTCAGTAAAGAGCCATGCCTGGGACCCCAACAGCACAAACTGTAGCTCACTCTAACATACCAGCCATTCCAGATTTCCTTCTAACCTACATTACACACAGGTAGAGGTTTCATCGGCTGTAATTTCACTTCATGCAGAAGGTGATTGTCTCTCAGGCATGCAGCACCAGCCTGCACAATGGCTCAGCAGCCCCTGGGCTCTGGCTTTCAAGGCTGAGAGAGGGCTCCAGTCCTGGGGTGTCACAGGTATCAGATATTTGTGTGCATGAATGAGGTACACAGTTGTGCCAAATCTGATATTTGTATGTGCACCTTGGAAATATAAAATCAAATTTTTTTTATAAAAACTTGGCCATCAAAACATGAAAGCAAAAGAATATATGGGTAGAAATCTAATTTCAAATGACAACCAATGCATGTTTTTTTTAATGGCTATCAGTTATCTACATAGGCTTTAAAAAGCATTCAGAATAAAGGAGGGATGTCCCATGGTTTTCCTTTTTACCCAAAGACAACCTAAAGTGGCAGCTCTGGTCATTTGCTTTCCAGAGTTTCTCAGGTTATGATATAAGGAGACAAAAGACATCTATGACTGATCCCTGCCTCTCTGCCTCTCTGTACTTTATCCCTCTCTCCACTAAGTGCTTTTTTTACCTTTTCTCATGACTGACTACCTGCTATGCCGGTCCTGGTTTTCCTCCCAGATGGCAAACATCCATCTCCTGGCTGCACTCACTTGCAGGAAGCAGGAAGCCTGCTGCCTCACTCCCCACATCACTGAAACAAGTGACATGAGACTAAACTTCACTATAACCACAAATGTACCTAATCCACTGACAAGTGTGGGGCCAAGCTTGCATGATAGGCTGCTTGCTGAAGTCTCAAACTTGGGGTAAAACAGAGCACCAATTTCAGGTGTATGTTATGGGGTAGATGGAGGCCACTCATTCCACTGTTAGAGGCACATGAACACAGAGAAACAATGTTCGACCCAGCATTAGTAGCTGATCATTGCCATGATGGGAGAGATTTATCCTGTAGCACCAGATATTAAAGTCTTTACAGAGTGTGCCACCTGCTCAATAAACCCTAGAGCAGCAGACACAGACATACCTGTACAGATGATAAATGGAGCCCAATAAAAAGACAGAGTTACAAAGACATCCTTAATTTCCACCATGAGATCTAGACCCAGGATGGAGGCTCTTTGTGCCCCACAGTCATCAATACCCTTTTGTCCTGTGAGGGCTTCTCACCTCAGAAACCCTCTGGAGAGTGCTGAGCTCTCATCAGGCCACAGCACAGGCCAGCAGAGAGCACCAAGCCTAAACCTACGAGTCTGAAGTTATTTGAAGACAAAAGCACACACAGAAAAACCTCCCATTTAAAACACGGGTTATAAAAGCCAAGCAGTTGTGCGCAGCACTGTGATCAAATGCCATCCTTATTCCATCACAGCTTGAAATAGATTGGGTAACAGGCAAACAACTGTAAAAATCCCGAGCTGCTGCCAATGACCACGCAGCAGGAGCGGCACCGTGCTGCTTCCCTTCCAGCACTGTGGCCTTTGGCCAAGGAAAGCCTCCATTATGCCTCAGGAACAGGCTGACTCTCAGTACACCCAGAGGAACCTTGGTGATGAGCTATACATTGCAAAGGCTCCACAGGCCCCAGCACCACAGGCCGAGCATGCCCAGACCTCCAGAGCCCCCTGAGCTAACGGGACATGGGCAAAAATGCCCTTATTTAGTTTACCCAGCCCATAGAACAAAAGCTAAGTGCATGATTCATGGTCTTCCCAGATCTTCTGAACCCCCTCTGTCAAGCCTAGGTGGTTCTCCTATTTTAGCTGCTGCCTGCACAGGCTTTGTTAGTGCTGGAGGCTGAGGCTTTGTACCAAGCCCCAGGAGTTCAGTACATTCTGTTCAGAGTGCCAAAGGCACTGAATAACCACTTGCATTTGCATTTGCCTAAACATAGCCTAAACATATTGCAAACAAATAGCAGGAATAAGTTTAGCACTTGAGGCACAATTAAAAGCTGAAAACACCCATCAATAATTTGGTCCTTTCCCAAAAAGACCAGGAAAAGCCAATAAGAATAAGAATAATTGAAACGGTATTTTTGTACTGCAGCAAAAAACAGAATAAAACAGCCGAGATGTGTGCCAAGAACTTTAAAACCTATTTTTAACCAGTCAGTACATTTTATGAGCTTATCTGTAGATAAGATAAGCTGCTAAATACCATTTCTGGGGTTTAGACTTTTTGCTGTAGGCATGTGCAATCTCTGTGGCTGCCTGAGCCTGGCTGCTTTCCTCTGTAGCCGCAGCAAGATCACAGAGGTAGCCAGCCTCACAGCAGAGCTGCTGCATTATGAATCAGATCATGCTCACCAAGGGAAGGAGCTGGGGCGGTGAGGGTGGGCTTCAGGGAGCCAAGAGGCTCGGGCTGCTATTCTTGGCAGCAGCAGCAGCGATCCACCGCGTGACCTTGTGAGAGTGACTTAATCACCGCACGGATCCGCTGCCCGCCGTGCCGACCGCAGTGCCGCAAACGCCCCGGGGCGCTCGCTTCGGGAAGGGAGAAACAGAACGGCACTCTGAAAGAGAAAGGAAATGAGGCAGTGCATGAGGATGCAGTCACATTGCTGATTTCAAAGGCAGCTCGGACTGTGTTTGGAACAAAGACTCTAACCTGGGTAATAAAAGAGAAATAAAATGTTAAGAGAAGGAGCAGCATGCCCTTAGTTATTTTATCCCTCTGGGCATTGAATGAGGCAGATATTACTGCAATCGAACGCCTGTGAGATGTCTGGATGCTGCTATACCTGACGAGATTCATCCTCCCGACATCCCTGCATGAGGGGAGGAGGAGGCTGAGCCCTGTTTGGTCTGGAGCTGGCGTACAAAGAACACTCCCACAGTCAGAGACAGCCCCTGTCGCAGTACGTGTGATGTGCACCAGCGATGTTCTGCTGCGGCTCCGCCTGGTAACAGCACAGGATGCAGACCACCAACGCAAGAGAAACTCTCGCTCCCAGCGGCGTGGGCTCACCCTGGGCAGCGGCTCGGGAGCGAAGGGCGCTGCCAATCCCCGCCGCCAGCCCCAGGCACGGCCGGGTGGCAGCTGGGCTGCCGAGTCACCGGGAGTGTCACCGAAACCATCCCAGCCGTGCCAGACAGCCAGGCACTCACCGGCACACCCTGCATCGCCTGCCACCGGCTCTGCCACGGGCATGCAGCAGCCCTGCGAGGAAGCACCCAGGGGATGCTGGCAGCAGACAGGTCCTCGGTCTGTGTTCGGTGGGTAGCCACGGCCAAGGGTTCCTTGGCTCTGCCGACAGAGCACAGGGGCTGCTACAAGGGCCAGTCCCGCTCCCTCCCAGTCTAACAACAGGCACCGACATCACACTCACTCTCAGTTTCTGTCCAGTTGCACAAGACTGCTTCGGCTGCTGCCCAAAGCCAAGGTCCAGCTCTGGGTGACTTCAGGAAGGCATCAGCTCTGCTGCTGCACTGCAGCAGGATTTCATCCCTCTGTAATAGAAGGCTCCAATTTGCACATTTTATCCCCACGTCCATTCTTCAGGATCAGAACACCCCACAGATCACACCTGGAAACCGCCTATTTAATCCTAGAGATTTTTTACAACCTAAACAATTCTATGGGTCTGTAAGACTGCTCTGCCTGGAACACAGGCCTCAACCTCCACTGCAATAAATGGGAGTTTCCACGGAGGAGAAACCAGTCACCACCTGCTGTGTTCTAGGGTTGGGGTTGGTTGTTTTGTATCTACATTCACAAGCCCATTGTCATCAGTTAAGTATGTCTGTGTCAAAGCTGTTTTTCCAAATACTGCCAGCCACAGCAGCAGAGAACATGACTCTTGTCTGATTGACACATCCAGTTTCAAAGCCCAGGCAGATCCTAGATTGCATCCTGCAGCTGGGATTCACAGCTCCACCTCAACGTGTCACTGCATGCTTCATTGGAATGAGCTGCCTTCTCTTCCTGTGCACCACATAATCTCACACTTGCTGTTTTCTAGGTTAGCTGTACCTTTGCTGAGCAGAAATACTGCAATTCCAAGGAAAGCAACAGTGACAAGTCACTTCAAACTGTGACAGTAGCCACGACTGCTAACACATGGCATAGCAAGTCTGCTGAGCAGGGACTGTCATTACCATTTTACAGACAGGAGAATGAACCCCTTCAGAGGGCAAGGATGCAAACTGGCACTTTCCAAGTGAACAGATTAGCTGCTTCTGAATGCCAATAACCACTTGCGTTTTGCTCTCCATTTACCACGTTAATCCCACTCGAGCACGTGTCAGTGACTCACTCTCCCCTCTGCCCCTGAACAGTCACAGATCTTCTCATCTCACCCCTTGATCAGTCACCAAACACCTTGTTCTTGGACAGCCTCTCTGCCAAATCAGTTACACGATTAACTCAATTTGAATAAACTGTGCAGTTCACCCAGACTGAGGTGGTGCACAAAGGGACCACCTATTTGAAGCCCTGCCCTGACATACACTATTCACTGAATCCATCTTAGTTTTCTTTTTAATATTTTAAGTGTTCTTTCATTTTAGTCTACATTTTTCTTAATAAATTTATCTTCAATATAAGAAGAGATGCTTCTACTAAGACCATTTTTACTGTTGTGCTGAAGCCATGGAGGAATTCAGGCAGAGATATCCTTTTAAGTGTATTCCAAATACTGAGCCCCACCTTGTCCTTCAGAGGCACCTGACAAGTGACATTAGTCAATGCTGCTCTATGCTCCATCACCATCCATTTGCAAGAGCTGGAAATGCTCCGTGGACAGTATGGGATGCAACAGGGCAGCGGTCACTGGGGCAGCAGACAAAGGAACATGGACACTCGTGCCCACCTAGCTGGATGGGGGTACACTTGTACACTTTTTTTTATTAAACAGCAGATAAGTCTATGGCTACAAATACAAAACTAGCTTTTCAGCTGGCAGCTTTTAGGGAGCTGGCAATGAGGCACAGCCTGTTTCTGTGGCCAACACCTGCTTGTTGATGACAGAAAGGCATAACCAGATGATGCAGCTACTGCAGGACAAGTCTGATCAGGGCAGTCTTGCACTCAGTCAGTGAACAAACCACCCATGCACAGGCACCTCCTGTTGCCCACAGGCCTGCTTTGCATTTATCCAGTGCTCTGTCCCACAGGGCTGATCTCTGGGGAGATGCCACATCCTCTGGAAGCACAATAATCACACAGATCACTGCCATTGGTCCTGCTGATGTCAGGCTGATCAGGGCAAACAGCTGACTGAAAGGTGCTTTACTTTGACCTAGCAGACCAGTAAACTGGGACTGAAACTACTCAAAGATAGAAAATAGACAAAGCCAACTAAAACCAAGTTATCCTTTCTTATATAAAACATCATTTGTTCCCAGTCACATGGCTGACAACAGCTGGCCTGTCTCCATAAGCAGGGACTATTGCCGAGGCTCTCCAGAACTAGCCTGGCAAACTGGAGGTTTGGGGTTGTGCAAACTGACTCACACTTGAGAGTGAGCAGACACCTGTTCTGCCTTTTTGATAGTGGAAATAAAGCAAAGCTTCACAAGGATGTTATGGGCTGCATGTAACATTAGCAAGTGGAACATGCGCCAGCCTGTGAGGAACATCCCAGGGCTCCTCTCACAGCTTCCAACGCCCTCTCTGTGCCTGCATGGCCCCATGGCAGGGCAGGATGGGTTCTGTGGCAGGGCAGGATGGCTTTGCTTCCAGGTGGAATGGCAACACTGGGACTTTCTCCACACTGAGAGGTGGAACAACTCTACATCAGTTGGTGTAATGCATTTCTATACATTTCTGTTACAGAAGTGTACAGTACAGTGTCTCCTGTGCGGTCCAAACACCCAAGTTGTTGCCAAGATGCAGATTCAAATTAATTCAAAGTTAAAATAAATAAGTATCAGTCACTGCTTTACAATTCAAATTCATGTGAAGAAGCCAAACTCTAAATGCAAAATCAGATCAACCCAGATTCACAACCAGATCTTGTACATAAACAGACCAAGTTTGCTCAATCTTGGATTTGTGCCACTTTCAGTGTTTTTCTATGTATCTTTCTAGTCTTGCTATGCTCATCCTAAGCCCTGGACCCAGGGGAGCAATGTTTCTGATGTGCTACAATCACACCGTGGTGCTTCCCTTTTGTTTCTGCTCTCTCACAAGGGTGTTGCAGATGCAGTGTTTGGAGCAGCCCTGCCTGCTTCAGGGCTTCACCTCAGAGCTGCCTCCATGCTTTATAGCACTGCCAGGCTACAACTGTTCCACCTGTATTTGTTGTGCCAAGAGTCTATCTCAAATGGAAGTATTTGGACTTGTGAAAAACAAATCAGGTAGTTTTAAGAACGGGGGAATAGGATAGTGCTTTAATTAGACGAACGTTAACCACTGCAGCTTCAGCATAAAGTTTGGCAGATGAGGAACCAGCAAGCCACAGAGGAAGAAAACCCAGAGAGAAGTACTGTGAAATGACTGTACTGCAGACACAATGCAAACTCTGCCCTAAGGAATTATGTCAGAACAAGGTTAAATATTTCACTGGGACTAATACTTCCCATTTAATTTATTTTTATAAATCAATCTGCATAATGTATGCTGGCATCCTTTATGTTTCAGTTTTGCTTACAGTAATAAAACTAACTCTGCAAATCATCCTTGGCTGTACGTTATTTTTACATCCAAAAGCACCGAATGATAGAAGCTTGCCAGGACAGATCTGACTAAGAGAAAGAAAAAGCATTGTACTTCCCAAACATAGCAGAACAAGCCTGTTTTTAAAGCAGTAGGACGAAAATGATTCAGCCTACAGTTAAAATTAGAGGTATGGTGAGATTGAGACTGCAAGAGAAGTAGTGAATTAAATGTGTTTTACTTGACTCCAACAAGCTTTTTTTATTAGTCCATGGTAAATGAAATACTAGCAACTTTAAAAGTCTGTGAAACAGTCAAATCCACAAGGTGTTTCATGGAGCAAATGCCCCCTGCCATCGTCACCACTTCAGGAAAGCCAGCGGTGACAGAGCATGGGAGCCACATGGGGCAGACTCATCCCCTGCCCCCAGTGCTGGCACGGGAGGACAAGGCAAGGCTGGGATAAAAAGAGAAGTGGCAGCACTGTGCCACACACGGGGCTCTTGTCCAAAGCCTGTGCAGCAGCCTTTGCCTGCTGCAGCCCATCCACTGGAATGCTCAGGGTGGTTCCCCAGGGCCCCCTCACTCCCCCAGCACCCACTCCCAGCAGGGTGGGGAGAGGCTGTGGGCAGCCACGGCCCCATCTCCCAGTCCTGCAGCAGCAGCCGTGGTGTTCAACAACCAAAGCCTTGCTCATGTTGCTCAGGTCAAACACTGACACTGCTGGCACAGCCATGGGGCACCTGGCTCCGAGCCACCCTGACACTGTCTGTGTCTCCTGTTGCCTCCTTGTGCTCAAGAGACAGACACACAGTAGGTCTGGAGCCTCTTATAATGAATAATTACTGAACCTCACCCCAAATATATGTNTGTATACTTTTAATAGACATAAAGAAATATAAACCCCACAAACATTTTGAATGCCAAATGAAAAAAAAAATCATTAACTGGAAGAGTTCACTAATCCAAATATCCAAATCAAGATATTCCCATCCCCCTCCTCCCAGATACACTATTTACAGCCATCAGAAATGTGTCACCGCTCAGCATTCCGACCCACTGCCTCCGCAGGCTTTTCTTTTCTCCAGCAGGAAATCCTCCAGCTGGCCCTACTTTGTTCTGTGTAGCACATTTTAAATTCAGCTTCTTTGTATCAACTGAATGTAGGTACATGCAGGCATTTGGTACCTGCATGTGGGTGTTCCTCCTGGTGAGACCTCCTTACTTTCAATTTCCATATGAGCAGATTAAAGAAAAAAAAAAGACTAATTATTTCAGTGATTTTTCTGCCTTTCTGCAATACGCACACACACAAAATTCTTAAAGAAATGTAGAAAACAACAGCCACTGAAGGACTCCGCATCTCCCAACTTGGAATGACCAAGTCCTGCCTAAGTTTATGTTGAAGGGTTTGCTGAAATAAGTGTTGCAGATTTCTTCTTAACAGGAAAAATTTTGATTTCCCCAAGTCTTTCTGCTTAGAAACAAAATTATTTGCAAGTTGATGTCATATAAAACCATGGTCCAAATGTTACCCTGGACATGGTTTCTGTGGAAAGTTAAGCAAATGCATATTGAGGAAACTCTCTCAAGTTTTCCAGGGGAAGCGCCGTGCCCGTGGTGGGCACTGGGCTTGCAGGGGTGAGGGGCTTGATCCTGAGGGCAGAGGGACTCAGGCTCTGTTCCAGGGACAGAAAGGAGGCACAGATCATGGGTGAGCAGGAAAACTAAACCTCAGTTTGGCTGTGGGTAGAGCTCGAGGGGGTGAATCACTCTTGTTTCAGCTGCAGTACCCTTAGCCTGGGGCTAAAAGAAGTGAAATATGGAGTAAGGTAGGACACTTGCTAGGCAGAGTATCCTCATTGGGTTTGGTTTGGTTTGTTTGTTGTGGGCTTTTTGATGCTCAAAGCTTTTACCACTAAATAGCAGAACCTGTAACAATACAGAGAATATAATTGCTTTGCTCTAAGAACATGAGCTGCATTTTCACCAAACAAGAATGGACGTGTTGGGTTGTTTTAATTCCTGGTCTAGCTGGGCATGTCTTATCTCTGGCGCAAAAAAATGGAAATGCATAGTGAAGGCAGCCAGTTGTCTTGTCTTGAACACGATTCCCACCACAGGACAGGATTGTTGGCAAGATGTGATATCAGTACAGGGGAACTTAGTACTGCCAGCTGAATAGATATGTGAAATTTCTTTCTGCAAAATGTTGTGTCTACGACCACTAGAAATAGCACAGCTGAGTGATAAAACTTAAACAAGTGTGAAAAAATATTTGCTTCATTTTCAATTCTGTTGTTCAATTTCCTTGTGAACCTGACAGCATTTTGTTTTCTCAAAGTCATGTTTCATGTGCCCAAGGACTGCACTTTCCCACCCTCTACACCTGTGTTCTCATAAACATTAGCAGTGCTTAAACAGATTCTGCAGCAGCTTGTACAGGACTGAGAAGGCAGGCTTGTTGGACACTTTCATATAAAAAGAAATAGGAATAAAATAACTTTATATAAGAATATTTGCCCTTAAAACACTGAAATGCTCTTTAATGTCTGCTTGATCAGGCCTGGCCCTACAAGACTGAATTTTCACATTGGCAGAACCTTCCTTCCATGAACAGGCACTGATTTCATGTATCACTTTAGGATCAGATCTTAGAGGACACTATTTTTAACTGTATGAAGAACAAACATGTCTAAAACACCTTAACCCTCCAGCTGAGGCTACACATTCTTTAAAGCCATTCGTATGCATAATTAATGTGTATATATTTCTCAGCAAATGGTAAACAGCAAGTGTTGCAGTAACTCTCCCGTCACTAATTTTAATACCGTACCAAAATATGCTACTGTAAATTAACTAGTACATTATGAAGTGTCATAAATAATTAAAACTAAAATTATAACTGGCAAAATGAATGAAGCAAGAACATTTTGTAACCCAGTGTTCTTCCTACTCAATTTCATAATTTTCTAATTTGATTAAAACGCTAAATCTGATTCTGTCTGAGTACAAAAAGGAATTTGTTCATATAATTTACTCATTTGGAAAGTAGCTTGGTTGGAAAGAAATTGAAACATTAAAACTATGACAGAATATCTGTCCACATGCCACACAACATAAACTGCTCTTTTGTCATCATTCCCAGGTCCCGAGGTGAGGCCAAAGGAATCACATCACAGCAAGGGAGAACCACCCAGGACAAAACTCTGCTGCCAATAGTGGTACACCAAGCCCTAAGAAGGAACCCATCCCACCCGGTCTCAGAGGATGCAGGACAGAGATGGGCTTCTCCAGGGACCCCAGTTGTCACAAGGGGAGGGAGCAGGACCTCTCTGTGGGCCAGGCTCCCCCACAGCAACACCTGCTGTACAGCACCACGGGCAAGGACCACTGCTGAGTGCAGGGCACAGGAGAAATAGTTTCTGCTTTGGCACATGAAGTTAGAGCTCTTCAGCTTTTGACATTTAGAGGTGAGAACAGACAGGTGAACAGCACAGGAGTGACATTACTGTATCTTTTACAGGGATTTTTAAAGCAGACCAAAGGTGCTTTTATGCAAGTTGGTAGAACATGCTGCTCCATTACTTCAATCAATAGGAAGTGTCAAATTGTTTTTGTAGAAGTCTTCTATTGTTCTGTATTGTATTTTGCTTTTTAATTTTCATTATTTGGTTTCACTGAAATAGCAGGTCTCTCTTTTTGGACAGACATAAAAGAGGCTGGCAATGTCTGCTGCTTCATTGTTTCCAAGTGGATTCCATGTTCTGCTCCTTTACTTCTCTCACCTTCCTGCTCTGCCTTCTCTGAAGTAACATGGAACCTTCCATGTGCCCATTTTTTTTAATTTTTAATTTGTTGGTATTTATTTACTGGACAAAAAACTACATCAATTAATCTGTTTATGCTGCCTGAGCTCACCCTAACTTTCATTGGAACAGAGCACCATCCCCACCAACAGAGCAGGGCCAGACCTTGTGTGGCAGCCTGACCATGCAGCCCCATACCCCTCCAGAGCAGTGGGAAGAATGCTGAGAGGTGGTGGCCCCATGATGAACGCTCAGGGAGAAATCACTGTGGAGTCTGAGCTCTGACCCTGTTTCTGTAGCCTCCAGGAAGGAGGTTCCTCCATCTCTGGAGCCCACCACAGCACAGAAGGGTCCTCAGTGGCAGTGGCTGGGGCAGGTCCATGGGCAGCCCTGGGCTGCACCCATTGCCCCACCAGTGGGAAAGGGGAGAGGCAGGAGGGAAAAAGCTTCATCTCTGCATAAGCCTGACTTGTGCAGTTACACTGCAGCAGATGGAAACCTTTGGGGACAACAATCTCCCTGCTCACAGGCAGTTCCCCCTGGCACAGCGGGGGTGGGCACAGCACTGAGAACATCCCAGGGGAGAAGCTTATTTAGAACTGCCCTCTGACAGTGGTAAAAAGGATCCTGCACCCATCTGTCCTGCCCACCCTGGCTATGGCACCCTCCCTGGGAGGCTGAGCAGGGGACACACAGCCTGTTCCTAGTACAGATGGCCCACAGGCCACCCCAGGGAGTCTGGGGACCATGTGAAGAGCTTTGTCAGGCACTGGGAGATGCTGGAGAGAACGGGATGCTCCTGCAGGGATTCACTTCCCCAGGAGATCTTGAGTTCCGGACAAAGCCGTGTAGCTGAGATTGTAATACCACTCTGCTGTGGACAAGGACACCAGGGAGTTGTGCTGGGTATAAGCAAGGACAGTTTCTAGTTCTCAGTTTTTTATAATAATGATGGATTAATCCTGTTCTTGCTAATCTGCCAGGACAGAACAGCTGACATAAGACTCCTCCAAACTGCAACGGGTGTCCTCAGCTGCAGGAGCCAGCAGTTGTTAAGCACATGGTTAACTCCCACAGACCAACTATTTCCTTCTTCTTTTTAATAACCATTTCTTTAGGCAAGTGTCTCCTGGTATTTTAAAAACTCATTTTAATCAATTTAAAATTAATAACAAAGCAGCAAAGTCCTTAGGGCCTGAAAGCTCCAATCTCAGCCCCTCTGGAAGTGATGAGTCAGCTCCAGCGTGGCGGCCATGGAGCAGCTGAGGGCCGCCCATGAGAGCTGAATTAGGTCACTTGGTTTGCTATTCATGGAACAGTGGTTGTCCCTGCCATTCTGAGAGAGCTGCTGCACTCCAAGGACACTGCCACAGCACTCCACAGCTGCTGCTGCCATGGCTCTGTCCTGTGTACTCACCAGGTATGCAGGTACACCACGACAGAGCCTCTCCAAGAGGAGGGAAAGGACAGTGGCTGCAGCACACAGCAGACACAGAGTCCTGTCCTGCTCCCTGCTGTCTGCACGGTGTCCCCTCAGGCTCCTGCCCTGGTCACTAACCCATGCTCTGCTCGGGCTAGGAACAGGAAGCAGCAGCGCCCAGAGCCAGACATCTGGCTCCAGCCCCTGCCCAAAGCATGGCTCACACCCAGGCCCAGCACAGCTCACTTCCCAAGGGAACACATGCTCCTGGGCACTGGATCAGACCCACTGTGCTCCCTCACTAATCACCCGTGTCTAATAGTGATGCCATGGTCCCAACAGGCAGCTCCTATGGCAGCTCCCTGCAAAACACTGGGTTGGAAGTTACCCACAGCACAGGCTTTCCATGCTCCTGGCAGGTTTTCTCATGCCAGTCATTCTGGAACTAGCTCAAGCATAAGTGTTTTATGACCTGGGAAGACAAAAAGAACAGTCATCAGAGGCTGCAGGACCAGACCCACTTGAGTCCAATTCCTGCTCTGGCAAATCTCCTGTTCTTCACAACCGCCTTTGGAAGGGTCCGGTCACTTCAGGGACTCAGAGCTCCAGCATTCCTGTTTACCTGCTGAGGCCTTCTGGGCACCCCACCTGTCCCTATCCTCCTGCTGGTCAGCACAAAGCCTCTGAAGAAGACTGAAATTCAAAGTCAGATTTTGTAGTGAAGCAAAAAACCAATACTCAGTGCTTTAATGACAAAATCTGTTATGAGTGTCACCATTTTGGTTCCCAACTCCAGTTTCTTTTATGACTACTTCAGTGCTTGGACAAGAGTTTTGACTAAACTGGTTTCTTGCTGATAAGATCATGGGCACCCAAGAACAAAACTAAATCTACTTCCAGTTCCTTCTGTGGAAGGAAAAGATGGTCTTAAATTTCTGATATGTGTGTGTGGCCTGTGAGACATGGTCCTTGCTAAATGAAAAGTATGAACACTACATCTTCAAAGCTCATTTTTATTTGTTTCTATTTGTTCAATATTTTAAAGGGTAACACATGGAGGAAAAATGAAGTGACGTATAACAGATGATTTTGAAATGTTAGCTTTGGTAGCATGAAGTGAAAATACAAATGTATTCTTGCATGAGCACAGCAAACAGAAAGGGTGGTCATCCCCACCACATCCTGACATATAACCAGCTACTTTGTTCAGAAATGGCATTACCTTTATTTAGCACAGCTAAGGCATTAGCTTAAATCTGCAGCACATTTCCAGTATACTTAACGTACAGCGACTTCCACCGTGAAGCTGAGAGTATATTAAAGGGTGCTAATGATTACAGTGCATGTACTAGATCAAACAGATTCTGCAGCAATATTTTAATTTTCATTTAGATTAAATTTAAATTATGATTTACACCACTGTGCTAAAAAACAGGGAAAGAGGTGCTGTAAATGTAGCAGCAGGCACGCACATCTTCATGCATTCTTCTCTATTTTTATCTTGCTGAATTTAACAAACTTCCAAGTGCAAGTAGATTGAAGCTCCATCTAGTGCCAGGGGCTGGGAAGTCATTGGGAGACTTTCACTCCAAAACCAGCAAACATTCTCAGAGAGCTACAGAGGAGCAGGAGCCAGCCTGGCAGCCAGAGCTGTGGCACGCTGGTGAGAACACTGTGGAATTGCTCTTACAGTGTATAAAGGCTTCATTCAAAAGCTGCAGTACCTCAGGCCAGGCAGAGACCAGGGCACAGCACCTAAAACATGAGCCCAGCACGGTGAGAGGGGTCCCTGCACACGGCCTGCACCTTGCTGCCCACCGTGCTCCATCACCAACATATTCTGCATGGCTCCTCTCTTAGATCCAGGGAACCAGGATGCTGCTGGTGCAGCCCAATTCACCCTGCTAGCCTCCGTCCAAAACCAGGCCATCAGTGGTTCTGAAGTGCCCTTGCTGTTTAATACATGGCTTGAGCAAGTTACCAGTTTCCTCCACAAACACCTACTAATGGCAGCACAGAAAATGGGTGTCTATTACCAACAGAGAAAACAGTCTAGCTGGTGCTAATGTTCCTTCCTCTCTTCTTCTGTGTTTTTTTCTTCCAATGGCAAGTGCTAGAACTGCACCTGTTTCTAGCTCTGTAACAAAGCCATGCTGCATGTCTCAACTCCTGTAAGCACACACTATTCTAGCCCAAAAAGAGAAGGTTAGTGTAGCAGAGGGCAGCTGCTCAGACAGTTCAGTCAAGTCAGTAACGCTGGAAGCTTTTTTTACATGCAGAAGTCTTGTTTCTTCATTTAAGAAAAGTGGTCTTCATTGTGCATTTTACATTTGAGTTTCAAACAAAACTGAAATGGGAGGAATCCTTTCAGTGTCCTAGTTAAACCCACCCCAGTCATAAAGCTTTAAAAAGCACTATGCCAACTTGGACACAGAGTACAGACAAACTGTATTAGATGCATCTGTCCACATTTGTCTTCACATAAGCTGAGCACATACTGGGAACTGCACCATCCCAAACAAACCACGTGTGTGAGCAGCTGTAGGCACCCCAGCACCACCTGATGATGCAGCGCAAGTGCCATTGGTGCATGAGGATGTCAGCAATACAGACAGGTGAGGATGGAGAATTACACAGCAGATGACTGGACTCTCCTTCTCCACAGCACCACCACCACCATCACTCTGCTGGCAGTTGTGTAAAGGCTGCTCCCAAACAGGGCCCTGCCTGAGATCCAGCATTTCCCTCACAGACACTCACTGTGTGGTGACAGCAGTGGTGCTGGGGGACAGCCCATCCATGGCACGGGGCACAACGAGACCTCCTGAAGCACCACCGGGTCTCTGGGGATGCCAGACGGTGCTGAGGGAGCTGCCCCAGCCCCACTGGGCACTGACTGCTCATCAGGCCTGTCACACCTTCCACAATGAGCAGTTTGGGTGAGACAGAATGATTAATTGTCTTTTGGGAGATACTTTGAAAGAAGAGAAAATGTTCTAAATGAAACCACATCATTCTTAGGCTACTTTCTCCTTTATTTATTTCTACTTGTCTCCATTCCTCCCATTTTTTGTATTCTTAATGTTTCCTTTCACTCGTTCCAGAGCGGCTGCCTTACAGTTGCACAGTATGAGAGTTTCAGACTGAATATACCTCTTCTAAGATTACATAGACAACTTTGAGCAGAACAATTTTCATATACTTTGTTCCTCAAAAATGTGATACTTGAGTGGATGCAACTGAGAAAAGCACTACACCTATGGCAGAAATAATTCACTCCATGATGAAACTAAGTAGTATTCAAACTACAAAAAATCCACACCAAAATATTCTAAATATTAAATATACACTTGCTCTTCTTTGACAAGCTAACAGAAAGCAAATTGACTCCTGCTTATAGCTAGGATAGAGTTTTTTGTGCCTATAGAAAAGTTTAGTATAAGGTTAGAACAGTATCATTTTGCTGGGAAAATACAGCTTTTTAGACTTCATAATTATTATTAAATGCTTTTGAAGACAGTAAATGTTTTAGGTAGAAATTGTGTATCACAGATAAATTTATGTATCTGTGATTCAAAAATCCTTTGGATTTTTAACAAGTAACAAGCATTAACAGCAAAATCATTTGTGATCAGAGGTGGAAACAGCACACAGACAAATATACTTACAGATGTTACTAGTGAAAGCAAGTGGAATGAAGAAAATAATGCCCTGAACAAAGCTCCAGAGCTCCTCAGCTGAATCATGTGGGTGACTGAATGTGCAGCAGAAAGTGGTGCAGAAACAGTCACCTACAGGAACTGTGAGGCAGGGAAACAGAACTGTCTGCCAGGCCTGTCACCAGGACACAGCCCTGCTGTCCCCGAGACACAGCCCTGGTGTCCCCAAGACACAGCCCTGGTGTCCCCAATGCACAGCCCTGCTGTCCCCAAGACACAGCCCTGCTGTCCCCAAGACACAGCCCTGGTGTCCCCAAGACACAGCTGGGACAATGCTGCTGCCTGGGGTGGTGTCCCATGGGAGAGGGTCCCCACGCTCCTGCCATGCACCAGAACCCAACACAACAGTCAGAACTGGGTTTTCTTCTTAATGCATGCTGGCACAGTGAAAAAACACAGATCAGCTTTTAAAAAGCTGAATTTGTTCTACCTGTCAAACGTGACAGAAAAACCCAAGCAGATGAAGCCTGTGAGAAGTTAAAGGTTCACTTTCATCTCCTATCACTTCTCGTTGTGATCAGCGAAGTGTGCACAGGGGTCACAGGTTCAGACTTTACACCACAGTAAGATTGTTAACTGTCCCTGTTAAACCACACTGCACAAATATCCATTAAAAAATGACTGTGTCAAGAGCCTGTGCCTGCTGTGCTTCATTTTCCACTCTTCTGCTCTCCCTCTCTCTAACTCTGTGCTTCTCCAACCCTCTTATTGCATTTCTGAGCCTTAGTTTTGGCTTCTAAGATTAACTTCTCCACAACCTTTCACCCACTGCAACAGCCAGTTACCAGAGACATGTGATGAATCACCACGAGTTTGGGCAAAATAACATGAAGACCTTAGACCGAGTATGTTCCCACCTTCCCAACACTATGTCAAGCCATCTGCAAACAATGAATTTCACAGTCTGATACCCTTATTTCATAACTGAAAAGTTAACAGTCACCTATTCGGGTTCTGTTTGCTCGACTTTAAGCAAAACAAAATACTGCAGGATCTAAGCACACCGAGGAGTCTGACTGCTTGGTAACTGAGGCACAGAAAGCTGGGTCGTATGGGCCTAATTCTGTACTTGTTACTCCTACAGGGACTCATCAAAGACACCATTATGAACCAGAGACTACCTCTCCAAGAAAGAATTTACATACAATGTACTTTCATTTATAGGAATAAGGTTTATTTTCTGTTGGCCATCAGTGAGATAAACAATTCACCTTAAAAATTCTAAAGCTCAGCGAAGTTTCATGACTTTAGACATCTTTTTTAGTGCTTTGGCCAGCCTGTAAATTACATCCCCAAAGAACTGTCCTTCCTCCTATTTTAAGTACTTCTGGAAGCCACGGAAATGGAGGCAATTCCATACTCTTATATTACGTATCTATATCCCTACTCTTGCATCTGATTTTCAGAGTTACATTGTGGGTTTGTTCTGTTTGAACTTGATGGTTAAATAAAGAATAAGCAAGGGAAACCCCTCAGAACTGCTTACATAACTGTCTTACATAGAAAGACAAAGGTTTTGCTGAGTTATCTTATTGGTAAAACCATACCAGGCCAAAATCCTCTAAGGAGACGAAACTCTCATCATGGAGAGTTAACATGGAATTAAACCATTGCTCCAAACAACACAAGATACACCAGAAAAGCATCTTTTTTTCAGACTCTTCTGGATGGTTTAAGTGCCACTGTACAAGGTTTTCTGCAGTGCAGCCACAGCTATGCTGGCATGGGACAGGACCTTTTTCATGCACAGGTGTAGTAGCTGTGCAATAAAACTCCGTGCAGTGGAGTTAATGATTATTGCATTTTGAATTACCAATCTTAACAAGGATATTTTTATACATATATAAATATTTAGCTTCAGAAATGTCTCAAATTCCACTTTACTCTCATGGCAAAAACACCCCAACAACCCTGGAGGTCCCTGCTCTTACAATCTTTAACATACAGAGCACACCCTCATTTTCTTAAATCCAGCACTCTCAAAGGTGTTGCTGCAGTAGTGCCTACACAAACCGTATTGTAACGATTGTATAACATAGCACACAACCAAATGAGGCACCTAAGACTGAAAATAAAATTAAAGAATCATGATTTTCAGAAACACCACCAGTGACTGCTGAATTTGCAAATTATACAAGATACCTGGTAGCTTTGAAACGTTAAATAATAGCAACCCAATTTAGACTTCACTTTCTAAATATATTACTGGAGTTAGTTCACAAATAACATGACTAGAAGCTGAGCTACCAAGCAGGTGTGAAATCTTCTACTCTGATCCAACCATTTATGTTAAGGAGATCCCAGACTTCCATGCAGTTATTTCCAATTAAAGTCATTCAAAGCAGATGTCTGTACTCCCTGTTTCGCCAGCACAGTCTGCACACCAGAACAGCCCTCACACCACTGATCACCTGCCCTGTGCAGCTATTCCAAAAGGTAATATTCCCCACGAGGCAGCAGCAACATTACCTGGCCTCCTCTGCACCCTGACACGCAGCTGAACCACCACACACCAACCGAGCGTGGCTCCGGATTCTGGGAAAGCAGCAGCTTCTCCCCACACCCTGGGCTGGCAGTGACCACGGGGTCTCTGCTCCTGGGAAACAGGACTAGATGCTGGGCTGCTGGGCTCAGGAGGGCACAGGTACTCATTGGGCAGAAGGGATGGACAAATGTGTTGGAGGATGAGATCCCTTCAGGCAAGAGGGGCATCCTTATTGCAACTTGAAGACAATCAACAAAAAATCAAACACATTTTGGTTGAAATCTAAAACTAACAGGCCTGTCAGCCTCTCATTCATTTCAGATGGATGCATTTTATTTTGTGCCAGTAAGAATGTTTAACTGGGACTTCCTACAGGCCAGGAGTAAATAGAGGAGTGACCCTCAATGCCACCTTCAGACAGAAAAGAACCTTTCCTCCTTCCCATGGAAGGAATCTCTGGAGGCAGGATGATGAAGGCAAGCCAAATTTCACAAAAAGCTTTAGCTATTTTAAAAGCTGAAAGCAACTTTGAAGACTATAACTCATTGGTAGATGCAGTGAAATGAGAATATTTCTGGGATACATGGATGATCTGTCCATATTCAGAGGGGTAAAGGCACTGTGAAAACAAAATAGAGAAAAAAAACCTCTTTTGGAATTAAGGTAAAAGATGCAAATGAGCTCTTTTCCAAGTACCTGGTAATCCAAGCAATTAGTACTAAACAATACTCAATCCCATGACAACAGAACTAGGTTGTTAAAGGACCATGAAACCCTGAAGTATGCTGTAGGGGTATCCATTATAAACACCTGGGGACATAAGGTAAAGGAAAAGAAGGGTAAAGGGAAAGGTAAAGGAAAGGTCAGGAAAAGGCAGATTCATTTATTGCACACTATGCCTTGGCATATTCAGATCTGATATCTAACTTCTTCAATTATAGCCACAAAATTATTGACAGCCCCACCACATCCCACCAGTCTCCATTGCCCCAAGAATCACAACAGTCATCCAGTAAAGCAAACCCACCCTACTCAAAAGCAAGATGATCCTCCCACCAATTTCAATGCTACGGAAAACAGCAATTGCCTCGAAACGCCTTAAGGTGCTGGAGAACGCTCCTGCGACCTAGGACAGCCTTGGAGCAGCCAAGCCATCCTGCCCAGGACCCAGTATCAGTGCAGTAAACCAATGGTACCAGCCTCGGGTGTTGTAAAGAAACGTGGAACTAAATTATTGCAACAGAGACTTGGTGGAACCTGGAACGATAAACCCCAAAATCGTGAGTTAGGACCCTTTGCAGAAATAAAATGTAGCAGATGCTGGTGTCTGACAGGGACGCATCAGTGAGGTCCGGGAGGATGAAGGGCACGGGCGGGGCAGGCAGGGGGTCAACCACTCTCCGAGGGGACAAAGGCAGGCGTGAGATTACAGAAACAACACAAACGCAGCGACTGACTGCACAGGGGCCGTGAGGGCGCAGCGGAGGGCACGGGAAGGATGGGGCGCCCGACCCTCTGGGCCGGGAGCGGGACCGCTCTGTGCGCTCCCAGCAGCACGGCCGGGACCCCTCGGGCTCCCCGGGGACCGCCCGCCGGGACGGCAGCGCAGCGCCGTTCCCTGAGCCCCGGGAGCCGCGACCGGCCAGCCCGGCCCGGGCCGTGTGGGAAGGCGCCAGCGCCGGTACTCACCGTTCCCGGCCGCTCCCGGCCTCCGGCGGGGCCATCGGGGCGGCCGCACGGATGTCCGGCCCCGCCGCGCCTCTGCCCCGTGTGGTCCGAGCCGGGCGTGGGGAGGGTCCCGCACCGCCCGCTCCGCAATTCCACCGGGCCGAGCCGGGCTGGGCCGGCCCCTCGCAGCAGTCCCGGGACTGCCCGCACCGACCTCAAACGGCCGAGCGGCCCCGGCCCCGGGCATTGAGCACCGGGTACCGAACACCGGGTACCGAGCATCGGGCATCGAGCACCGGGCCTCAGCCCCGGCCCCGCCCCGGGCCCGCTCCCCCCGGCCTCGGGGGCGGTGCCGGCCGCGCCCCTCCTCCCCCCGCCCCCGGCGCGGCAGCGCAGGGCTGGGCTGGGCCGCGCCGCCGCCGCCGCAGCGCTCGGTCCGCTCCGCCGCCGCACCGCCGGGACCGCCGCCCGCCCCGCGCCCCCGGCCCGCCCGCTGCCCGCTCGCCCTCGCCCGCCGCCCCGCGATCATGGCCGGCTGGCAGAGCTACGTGGACAACCTGATGTGCGATGGCTGCTGCCAGNCGTCGGGAGCGGCGCGGGGCCGGTCCCGCGGGCGGGGGCGGCGGCCGGCCCGGGGCGGGGGGTGCGGGTGGCGGGCCCGGTGCGCGGCGGGCGGGCGGCGGGGGAAGGCGGCTCGGACGCCGCCGCGCCGCCGGCTCCATGTTTTCTCCGCCAAGATGGCGCTCTGCCATTGATGCTCCCCCGCCCTGCCCGCCCGCGCCCCCGGCCCGCCCGGCTCCGCGGCCCCGCCGCCCCAAGAGAAGGGCCGTGCGGGGCCGCCGGCGCGGCTGCCCCGGCCCCACGCGGCCCCGCCCCGGGCGCGGCGGGCCCGGTCCCGGCCGAGGCGGAGCGGGGCCGCCTGGGCCGCGGTCGGGGGGCCGGGCCCGCCGTGACGCTGCACTTTGCGGCCGCCGCGGTGCGGCCGGGCCCGCGCCGCACCCCCCGGGCCCGGGGCCCTTCCCGAGCGGGAGGCGGAGGGCCCGCGGCGGCGGGAGCAGCCTGGGCCCCGCGGGCGGGCCGGAGCCGGGCTGATGCCGCGGGTGCGGGCAGGCCCCGGGCTGATCTCCCGGGACAGGTGCGGACAGAGTCCGCGCCAGCCCGGGGTCAGTCTCCGACAAACGCCCTGCGCCGTTTAACGGGCTCGGGCCCGCAATCGCCGAGGCTGGGGCTCCCCCGCGCGCAGCGACTGCGGAGCGGCGCAGACTGCGCCTAACAAAGCCCTGTGTTCTGGAGCACTTCCTGCGGGGAGCGAGGGGAAATCACGGCCTCGGCCTCTCCACACGAGACAGGACCGCTTCTAAATGGAGATTACAGCAGTATACCCTGCCGTGCTAACTCTGAACTCTTTCCTTTGACAGCCAGGAGAAATAGATATGATTGTAGGAAAAGACCGAGAGGGTTTCTTCACCAATGGTCTGACCCTTGGTGCAAAGAAGTGCTCTGTGATCAGAGATAGCCTGTATGTCGATGGCGACTGCACAATGGACATCAGGACAAAGAGTCAAGGTGGTGAGCCGACATATAATGTTGCTGTAGGCAGAGCTGGACGAGGTAAGCACCCTTTTGTCTACTTTCAGATCACTAAATTAGGAATGTGATCCTAAGCATAGACTCCAGCTATTAAGAAAACCAAGCTCCTGTATTTAGTGGCTAATTTTGGGAAGTGATGCAAGGGATGCATGGCAGTGCTCTAGCTGAGTCCTTCCCCCGTTCCCACCTGCATCCCAGCCCAGCACCAGGCTGTGCAGTAGTTAACAGGTCTTTGACAAGCAGGAAAAAGCAGGCTGCAGCTCCAAGCAGGCTTAGCTGGTATTCCATCACTTGATACCTGAAGCTCAGGAGGGGTCTTTTAATGACAGGCAGAGACTGCAGCTTTCTCGTTGTGAATTGCTTGATGGAAAGTTTATTCTGCAGAGATGGGAATCTCATGTATGAGCTGCTCCTACTTAAAAATTCTACACTAACTCTTCTTGCACTTCCTATTGAGCCTGCTGAAGTCTGTCCAGGCAGAAAAAGCCTGTCCAGTTTGGTACCACTGAGAAATGTGCTTCATGCTCACACACCTGCTCCTTGTGCTCTTCAGTTTACTCCCAGTAAAATCTATTATGGGGCAGCCACTCATCTGGGAGTGGTGTGCCTTATGTTGGGAACACCTGGGCTAGCATTTTTGGGCTGGCTGTGGAACAGGTTCATGAGTGACAAGACTTTTGCTTATAGGTGTAAAACCAAAGGCAGAGCAGTTGTCTGTCTGCTAAAGCCCAGGGCAGGCATGCAGGAAGAGGGTTGGCAGCACTGAAGTGAAACAAGCAGAGTTCTGACTTGTGAAATGCCAGTGAGAACTGTCTTAAGCTTTTATGAACAAATTGCTATGGAGATAGATTCACAGAGTCATTAAGGTTGGAAAAGCCCTCCAAGATCACAGAGTCCAACCCCTTCTCCCAGTGCTGCCAAGGCCACCACTGACTCATGCCCTCAAGTGCCACCACCACGTGGCTTTTACATCCCTTCAGGGATGCGGACTCATCCACTCCCCAGGGCAGCTGTGCCGGGGCTGGACAGCCCTTTTGGTAGAAGCTTTCCTAGTATCCAACCTAAAACTTCTGTGGTGCAGCTTGAGGCCCATGTATGATCATGTGTAGGTAGACTGGCTGCAGCATTCCCAGCTTGGTGAACAGTCCCTGGCCTGTGGCAGCCCAGTGCTCACTGTGTCCCCATCCCTGCTGGGGGACATCTGATGGCAGCTCACAGTGGCTGTTGCTGGTGAGCCTCCAGTGTTCCTTTCACCAATCTGGGACACCTTGCTGGAATTGGGGGAGTGGGGAGAGCAGCAGCTTGACAATTGTCCCTGTGTTTTGTCTTATGTAAAAAGTGTGGTTTATAGTTGTGTTACTGCATGGAAAGTCTCAGCCCAACTCACCTTTTGGGGGTTTTTGCCAGCATCAGGGCAGTTACTCTGGTTCCTCTACCAGCAGTGACTGCTGCAGCACAGGTCATGGGCATTTTCTTTTACCACTCTCCAGTCACACGTGGGCACACACTGCACCCCTGCCCCCACAGGTGTTTAAACTGCCGCCAGGATTTCCTTGCTGGGTGATGATGGATGATGGTGAGAGGCACCATAATGCTTTTTTGATAGCTGGTGGCATTTTTCTTAGTGGTGAACTCTTAGAACTTCCACAATTTAATAAAATCCCTGAGAATAGCTTGTGCCTTCTCCCAGCCCTATCTACATCAGTGTTTTAACAAAATTGTTAAACTAGCTTAATACCCAAAATAATAATTCTTGAAGGGTGTTTATTGCACTGCCTAAAACTTGCATTGTTTCCATGTTTAACACACTCCTTTTAAAACTTTTTTTCTTTTCTCTTTCAGTCTTGGTCTTTGTAATGGGCAAAGAAGGGGTCCATGGAGGCGGATTGAATAAGAAGGCATACTCAATGGCAAAATACTTGAGAGACTCTGGGTTCTAGTTGTTAGGCAGACTGTTAAGTATTAGGGGAAGATTGCTATTAAACTTTCCTGGCGGTGAGCTTTAAACCTTACATTCTGGAAACTTTACTAGCAATGCAGGGTGATGGGGTATGAACCTGTGTCTCCTTTGTATCCCTTTGTTGGTGGGGAAAGGTGTTATTTTTTTTTTCCCTTTAATTCTTTTTATTTCTGTTTTGTTTCCTTGTGTACTCCAGCATTGGTTATAGTCATGGGAAAGGAAGGTGTCCATGGAGGGACACTCAACAAGAAAGCATATGAACTGGCTTTATACCTGAGGAGGTCTGATGTCTGAGCAGCCTCTCCCCATCCACCTAGCAGCTGTCTGCACCACCACCCGCTTGTGCTCAGTGCTACCAGACCGTAGATGGTAGTTTGTGTTTTTTTATTTACCCGTTTCCTACTGTCATAACTCCAGTTCCCCCTTGTTCATCTCTGTAACCACTGTAGGTAACCGAGCCCGTCTGGCACCACCATGACGATGATATGCATGATAACTTGAAACTTGGGAGGGGAACATGCCAAGTGTAGGCTCTGCTTCGTCTTAGCAATTAGTGTGATATTGACAACTAAACTGAGATACTAAACAAGGTGCCGATTGTACAATCTAATTTGATCAATGCCTCTTCAGCACTTTGAGCAAGTCACAGCTCACTAGTCTTCCTTTCACAGAGCACGGTTGGGAGGAAAAAAGTGCGTGCATATCTTCACTTCTGTCCCTCTCTTTGTTTCTGTTTTTTAAACCCATGTGTTTGCTTACACCCATTTTTATAGTGCCTGGTTTGTTTAACCAATTTGCCACTCAAAAGCTATTAATGTCACATTAGTTTTGTCATTGCACTTCACTGTAGGCTTAAGTCTCTCACTTTTTCTTGATGTTGTCTGAAGGTTGTACTGCTTAACAAGTGCAATCACAAAACTATGAAAGGGTACAGAGGTACTTCCTCCCATGACCTTAAACCACCATTCTAGGGACTCCCCAGACATTCCATCATTACAATAGCTCAGGCACTTTTTTTTTTTTTGCCAGCTCCTGTTCTGTAGTTGACTTGTGCAAGGCTGCCACTGTGGCCCTTAGCTAGCCTGGTATAACCAGCTGGAGTGTGTCTGGTTTCAGTTTCTCATAGGACCAATTTTAATTTGCAGCTTGGGGGTCGGGGGGTGGGGGGCGTTGTTTTTTTTTTAATATGAAACTGCAATGTCATTGTGGAGAACTGCCACCTTCAGCTACCCTGGCAGCTCTGACTGGCTTCAGTCTTTCTGCCAGATCACTCAGTGGTGCAGAGTTTGGCTGCTCTGAAGCCACAGTTTGGATGAAGGTTGGTAGTTTGTAAGCTAAACTGTCAAAATACCATTTCAAATTTAAAAATCTTCGTCTGGCCTGTCACACCCTTGCTGCAGAAATGATGGAGTGAGCTGCCTTGTGCACGAGTCATCTGAAATGTCTGTAACCAAACTCAGTTCAGGCACGGTTCTGACCTGTATGTCCATTGCAAGAACTGCAGAACTCTGTATACTAAAGAATAAATGGGAGATGGTAGTGGTTGGAATAACTGACTTGGCTGTCTTGTGATGAATTTTTTAATATGTATTCTGTGCCATACTATTGTTAAAAAAAAAAATGAACTGTTGCTATTGTGAGATGGATTTTAACTGACTCCGAGGGTTTCTTTTGACTGGCACTACCTTAGGGACATTCTAGTATTTGCTTCTATTGTTGGGCCTTGTGGATAATGTACAGATTTAAACAAATTCTTGTTGCTGATTTGTCCATTTCTTTCCCTGCACTTTGTTACATCTGGGATACAGTCTAACTCATCTGATTTAATATGCATTTCAAAAAATGCCATAACTATTAAAAACACCTTGTTTACAGACAGATGAAATAAATTTATTCCAACCAAACAAAACCAGACTGTTGGTAATTTTTCCACCTCAACCCAGGAAATCCTCTGAGGCTCTTCAGTGCATGGCTGGCCATACTAATGGGAGGTCTAAGTGCAGTTTTAAGTTTTACAGGACAGCAGTAGTATGATAATGTAAGTAGTATGATATGGTAATATGGAAAGTAGTGTGATAATATGACTTCAGCCAAAAGCCAGGCAGTCTTTGGGGTAGATCTTAAATTAGGAGAGGATTTCTCATCTCTTAATTCCACATTTATCCAGCGCTCTGCTCTGGGGATCCCCTGCCCTCTGAATGCTCAATATACCATTCCTGAAACAAGCTGAAAGCAGCTTGGCATTGCACCTGGCAGAGGAGTCTGTGGTGGCCCGCCCAGGTCAGTACACCAAGGGTGGGAATGTCTCTCCTCACCCAGAGAAGGGGCAGATTTAAGGTCTCAGTTACCTGAAGGACTGCACCTGTATTTGTTACTTCTGCTGAGAACTCCTAAAAACACAGGCCCAAGGGGATGTGATGGTGAACTCTGGAGCTCGTGGGATGGGAGGACAGCCAAGTCCAGCTCACGGGAGGTGAATCTGTAAAAAGGCTCTGCCTTCCTGGGCCCTCAAACTAGTCAGGTGCTTCTGGACAGGACCTGAAGACACTTTGTTCTCGCCTCCTTCCCCCACGCCTGCATCACTGGTGTCAGCTGCACCTGCTCTGCTTGGCACTAGACCTGGCTCTAACTAAAACCTTCCTATATATAGTGTTCATATTCTCCCACTGCCAAGGTGCTCTGTGTCTGGACTGGATCTCCCAGTGCCGAAGTTAGAGCAGACCAACAGACCCAGAGCACAGAGCAAATTCCTGTTCAGTAGTAACTGGTACAGAAGATGCAAATTTGCTTCCCCCATGAAACATGTGAAGTTGCACTCACCTTCTGACTGCAGAACTTTGTTTCTCCCTGGTTAGGATGATGAGGGTATTATTCCCAAAGCTGCTTCTCTGGTTAGGCCAGAGTGGATGGAAGTGGCTGTAGTGGCACCTCAGAGGCAGAGCTGGCAGCACACACCAGGTACTTGCCAGCACATCCCTTGGTGTGACATTGTTCCTTTCTGACCGATTCCCCTCTCTTGAGGTGTATGTCATCTCTGTACTGCTGCTTGGTTAAGAATTAGGTGTTGTTCAGATTACTTTTTTAAATGCATTTGTTGGTGACTTTTCCTAGCATAACTTGTGTCTGCAACTGATTGTAGGCACTAGAATTACATAAGAGCATATTACAAAGTTTAGGTCAGTTCATAGTTCTGGAACTCTTCAGATTTTGGGGAGCCCAGAATACAATAATGAATAAACATATGCACGCACAGCAACAGCAGTGATCTATTTTAAACAACATCTTTCAGCTTCGTAATTACATTTTCAGAAACCGTTTTCTCATTGTACTCACCTAAACATATGCATGCTGAAGGGGAATTTTGCCTGGTGAAAATATACCACTACACTGACTGTCATTACCCCATGGCTGCTGGCAGCAGTGGTTTGGAGATGAATCATCATTTCATAATTATCCTTTTACTGTGCCTCATTGTGCAAAATAAACTTTCCCTGCTCTCAGCCAGGCCCAGAAAACAGATCAGCACTGCAGGGTGTGTGGCTGCACGGAGTGTTAGGTCAGAAATCACATCTGGGACCACCTCAGCTGCCATTGCCTGTCCAGGGTTCCAGCACTGGGCTGTGGCTCTGCAGGCACTGCCAGCTGGGTAGGAATTGTTCAGAGCACCCTGGTCCTCCTTCACACTCCCCCAGGCAAATTACAGACTCCAGAAGTGAAGAAAAATTAAGGTTTTCCTGCATAACCCAGACCCCTGCTCGTAGCACTGCTCAGTACAACTCCTTGTACTGTGATTCACAGTATGAGGCAGGAAACACCTGCTCGGGATCCCAACAGTTCCATCTTCTGCATCTTCAGAAGCACTTCACCCTCAGTAATGGAGGCAAGTACTCAAGGTCTCAAGGCAGAAGTTCAATAAACTCCTTTTGATATTTAAAGTGGAAAACATGTTTATTAACATTCTTTCAAGCTTTCCTTAGTCAAGGCCATATAAAAAATCTCCATTTGAGTATATGCATGGTTTTAACTTTCTACATTGTTACAGAGGTATTATATAGAATCTACCTTTTTTGTGATACACTGGTAAGTACTGAGTTCTGTGAGACAGGTGTAAGCACTTGTTTTCAAATCAGATATTTGAAAAGAACAATTTTTTATATACAGTTTAGCAGACTAATGCAGCATAAAATGCTCTTAGTAAGAGGTATATGAGCCAAGGATCAATATAATACTTACCCTAAACTTCTTTTTCTATGTGGAACAAAACCTCTGTCTCAGTTGTCTCCCAACTCCCACTTACTCACTGGAAACCAGATGATGAAGTAGTAGCAAGGAGGGATGATTAATGTGCTTATGGTGGACCTGACCTTGTGAATTGCTCAAAACTAAACATATATTCTAAGTTTCCTCATCCTAGGAATTGCTCAATGGAACTGCCTAAACTCTGCTACCATGGCAAACTCCAAGGATTATTTGTAATCACTGCTTTGAGATAAAAGTGGAATTTCTTCTGCTTTGTTTTGACATACCAGCACATAGAATATTGATCTGTTCTACATCTTCCTTTCAGCAGTGGTGACAGTTTTTAGGAAAACTATACAAACATGCAAATACAGTTTTTGTTGGGCCTAAGGGGTAACACATATCTACATGTAATAAATATTGCTCTCAGGATGACCCAGTTGTAGCTACAAAATGGAAATAAAAGTACTTCCACAGAAATCCCTCTTCAACAAGAGACATTTAGAGTCTCTGCAATATTTCTATTGATATAAACTATTAACATTATTCATTAGCATTGTGAAGTCCAGTTTAACTGTTGGTTTTTGAGAAGACAGAATGTGTGACGGAATACCTGAATCAAAAATAAATCTACCTGTAATGATTTAACCAGAGTACTACTACATGAACTGCTGCTCCTATCAAAGAAACCAAATGGATTACAGATTAAAAGAGATTCCCTATGCAAAGGTTTGTAAATAGCCTTAAGAACCCTTTTGTTCATACACCTATGGGTCATTAGTAGTCTCAGACAGTGTTTGCCACTCTGTACTCCCTGTCCTCACCAGGCTGCAGCTGAACCACTACACTTTCTTCACTGATCCCATTTTCCGCATCACTGCTATCACCATTGTCGTTGTCATCCTCCTCGTACTCCGAGGACTCGGTCATGTTCTGGTGGGAATGGGACTCCGACAGAGCCCCGAAGGACTGTGTGCTGACCGAGGCCAAAGGCCTGAGCAGAGGAGTGTTCTCAGACACCTCGTTCTCCTCTTGGCTGCTGTCTGTCTCCGAGTCAGAGTCCCCCTGGGAAGGGACCACTTTCTGCTTACACACAGGACAGGTTTTTTTTGTTTTTGTTAGCCATGGGTCCACACACTTGCAGTGATATGCTGTCAGAAAACAAAACACAAGGACATTGTTGTAACAGTGAAAAGGACAGGGAAACATGCTAAACCGTGTTTCTGCTCAGTGACACGGGAGAATTTTAGAATGCAACTCACACAGAGAATTTTAGTCCCAAACTTGTTGGCACACAGCCTGCAAAAAACGCCCAATGGCTTAGGATCTCTGTCACCTAGGCACATGGAGTGAATACCTGTGTTCTCTACTGAGTGAATGAGAGTAGTAGTACGACAGGCCACATCTGATTACAAACTATAAAGCTTTTTGAGCGATTCCATCCACTTGGCATGCCCACTATCATCATCTTCACATTGCCTCTCGCCTCCACACCAGCATGTATCAAAGCACCTCATTATTACATGACATTACCACATTATTTTGTAGATCTTAAATTAGGTCTGCAATTGGCACTGCAACTAGACTGACTGTGTTTAAAAAAAAGTATTTGTCTTACTTAAGGTATTAAAAATTCAGCTCTTCTTAGTAAGAGAGACTTCTGCTTGGCAAAGAGCTTGTATTTACACGGGCCAGTAATGCCATGTTTAGTACCTGGTCAAGCACACTGGAAACATGTTCTCCACACAAACTGATGATGGGGGGTGGTGGTGTTCAAGTAAAGTTACCTGTGCAGTCCCACACTGGGAGAGATGCCATGGACCTGTTCTTTCTGAGAACTTCTTGTTTGTCAGCCTAGTTTGAAATTGGTTTTATGACTGAGGTTCTAAAAAGCTCAGCCTGTCACCTGCTGTGCTGGCTGTGTATGGAAGGCCATAACACCTCTCCAGTGGGCTGGCCTTGAGAAAGACTGTCACAGGGAAAAGTATTTCACTAACTGACTTCCAAGTGCAGTCAGGCAGCAGTGTGCAGGGCTGCAGACTCCAGGACAGACCCATCCCTTCAGCTGCACCTCTAAGTCACCAGGAGCTCAATTAAGTTTTGAGGTTTTTTTGTCTTGGGGAAAGTGAAGGCCTATTTTTCCAAATGTAAAAGTTTTACAATAAATATGGGTATTCAGAGGATAGCATCAAGCCCAGATTTTCTTTCACATGTACATCCAAGGAAAAATGCAAAGTGGGAATGTAAGCTTTTTAGCTTTTAAAAAGAGAAAGCAATTTTTCACTTTTCCCACTCTGTACATTAGTTCTTGCATATTAGCAAAAAGGAATTTTATAAATCACTTGCTAAACATATGCGCAACAGGTTTTGGACAGTGTTTTGGGAAGCGTTTTTAATCTAAATTGAACCTAAAATACAGCTGCTTACCGTGAGAGCATGGAAGGATCCTGAGCTTGTCTCCATCCTCATATTCATCCAGACAGATGGCACACACATCGTATTCATCTCCTACAGTACATAATTGAGAATCAGTTTGACTTTAAAGGACTTGCAGCTGACCCTCCTGACATGCACATGGGCTTGGGAACATTCATGCAATTTCTGCACTGATCTTTTTAAGCAAAGTTTTAATGCTCAGCCACAGTCTGCTCTGCTCCCATTAAAGAAGTGTTAGAACTCCTCTATTTCAGTGAGAACAGGGTCAAGCCAATCCTTTTGTATGCTTTCACTCAAAACTCTTCTATTTCAAGTGTACTCAAAATTACCTCTGAAACTTAATACCCCTTTGATTTACAAGGTTCTTGGTGTTAAAAACAATAAGGTTCAATGAGTTAGTCAAAGAATGGTCTACTTGCCTTTCTTAAACTTATGTACGGGAAGTTTCTTAAGCTGATCCTTCCTAAGCCGATTCCTTCTTGCTCTGTGTCTGTCCTGAACAAATTTTGTTATCTGGAAACAGACAAGATAACACGAACAGTAAGCTACACCAATAAATGAACAATAAAAGTTTTGATTTATGAAGCCTTGCAGTAAGTTGGTCAAAAGGGAACCCCAGCTAACACAGAATAATAACCTCTTCCCTTGCCTGAACACGAGGATGAAGCCAAACAAGCCCAAAGGATATTCTCCATGAACACAGCATTTGGAACTGAGAATACACAAGGGGTTTTTTTGAGAGTATAGAGAAACAAAAAAGTATGTATACTACATAAAATAATGGCAATTGCTGCAATCCTCTACTGAGGCCTGTGTAAAGCAGGAAGAATACTGTAGAGCAGAACACAATTTAGTAAGTTTGAACAGTTTTCCTTACAGATTTAGATTATTACAGCTGTTTTAGAGGATTATTCCCACATTCATCAGAACTGTTTCCATATTATCTAAAATAGTAGTTTGGGGAGTAAAGTAAAGGGTTTACTTTGAGTCATTGTTACATGTTATACTATGCCATACTAAGATAACTCAGTAAAAAAAACACCTAAATTACTAGTGATACAAAGCTCTCTAAATAACTATAACAAAGATTCTATTTCCATTTTCTTAGTAGTCCTTAATGCTATTTCTGTTCAATTTCTAAATCTAGCACCTGTGATAGACAATCTTTTTCAAGTATGATGACAAGCAAAGAAATGAACAAAGGATATTTGAATCTAAACTGTTCATTCAGGCTCTTTCACCACAGCTAAACAATAAGCTCTATGCACAACCTCCAGTTTTTCTGCTGTAATCTAGATCCTTAGTGACAATGAGAGCCTCACGTGAATCTCCTAGTTAAAAACAAGATTGTTTCAAAGAAGCAGGGACAGAATCAGAAAAGAATGAGGAACAAATCCAACCTGGAACCTCCCTGGGATAATTTTCACTGTGTCAATTAATTGTCCAGGGCTCTAGTCTGTTGTGCTGTCTCTGTGAAGGCCTCTCTATATGCAATCAGCATCTCCTAGTTTAGTATCCTCAGCAAACTTACTCAGTGTGTACTCCAGTCCTCTGTCCAGGCTGCTGACAGCAGCACTGCAGGGAACTGATGATAAGCTGAACCCTGAAGAGCACCACTGATGCTCAGCCCCCAGCCAGGTCTCACCCCCTCCCTGCAACACCCTGAGCCTGACCCTTCCAACAGTTCCTCCACTGTCCTCTGTACACAATTAGCTTTAATGGGGTGGTCTTGTCCAGAAGGACACTGTAAAAGACAGCAGTAAAAACTTTGGGAAAAAAAATTCATCTCTAGGTCATCATTCTGCTTTGCTTTCAGAGAGCTGCTGCAATTGCACCAAACATGCCCAGGATGAAATATGTAACTTGCAGTGCAAAAAATACTAATGGAGAAAAATATTTTAAGAAAGTTGATACAACAGTTGATGCATTACTTGCTTTTTATTAAAAGGTAAAATAATAAATTGGGCAGAGATTACAAAAGATGGGATGCTAAGTATCCTGAAATATGCAGCTATGCTACCTTACCATTTCAAGGAAAGATGTCCCCGCTGAGAACCCTTACAGGCAATGCATGTGCTGAGATCAATGCTCTGTGCTCACACACTCAGAACTACACCTAAGTGCAGTACAAAACACTGAGCCCTGCACCCTGGAGCAGTGGGAGAAATGATTATTAAGTTTGGTAAGGCGGGATATGCTGTTGGTGTACAAGAGCACAAGTACAGGTCACTCTGTATGGGGCCAAAAGCAAGGACTTGTGGAGCGTGAGTGGCAGGGAGGACATTTCCTATAAGCAGTTACATGCTAGGGAGAAGATCCAAAAGGCTTCTGATAGTCCTTTGACAAAATCCTGCACCTGTCTGTTGTATTGAGAAACTAAATGATTACAGGTAAGCATGGTACAGATTTGTGCAGTACACACAGCTTCACTCTTCCTTTACTGTAAACCTTCCTTTAACTTCAGTGTGTGACAGTTCCCCTGATTATTTGAAAGATAAAAATATTATTAAAAAAAGAAACTTACCATAAATATCACGATGAGAATAAGACAGATCCCTACTATTATTAGGAAAGGGATTAAGTAGTACTCCAAAGGAAGACTGAACTCTGGGATTAACACAACATGGCCACTGTGGGGGGGAAGAGATAACACTTTCTAAATTAATGAGAACTTAATGAACAAGTTGAAGAACAAATACAATTAAAAAAAAATAAAACAAAAGATTGCCACACAAGACACAGTACAGGAATCCTACCTGTGCACAACAACATAGAAAATTCAGTCCATACTCACACAATGTAAAGCTAATTAAATAAAAGGATAAAGCACTGTTTCTTAGAACATTTTTTGAGTTAGAACTATTTACTGATCTCAATCAAACCTAAAGAAACCAGGAAAACCACCTCTGACAGCAGAATGAAAAAAATCTAACATGACTATCGAAAGATACAGTGAAATCATTCTTGTTTACTAAAGCATTACAGGTTGCTCTCAGGCACAAGATTTCACCTGAAACACCTATAACCTATGTCATCACAACATCCTATTTTAAAGCCATAAATATTCAAAAGAGACAATGATCTAATGCAAGGAGTAACACAGCTGCATGTGAGGTAACCTACCCTTTTTCGTAAGTAAACTCCTCTTTAAGAGAATTAGCTGACGTCTCACCAATAAAGACAGAAGGAATGTCAATCTTCTTTAAAACCTCAACTGCATAAAAAAAAGTAGGAAAATAAAATTATTATTACATGGACTCAAAATACAAGACCTGAACATTATGAGACTATCACAGAAGAAAGACATTTTAACATAGTGACATCCAGACCAACGCACATGCACGTTACAGCTTTACTTCATATAAATACTACTATTTTTCCTACACAATTTCTAGGGAATTTATTGCAGGTAGAAAAATCAAAATTCCTAATGAAATAAAGGGAGCCTAAAACCAAAATATGTTGACAAAAGAGGATCATAATTTTAACCAGAACACCATTTTTCACTCAGAGATTCAAGCAAATCATATAGTTCCATTGATTTCCAGAACTTCTGCCAACTTACATGATTTTTGTGAACTGGTTCTGTAAGTTTTAATTAATCTGTCTTCCCTCCTTTTCACCCCAAACATAAATAAACATACTGGAAACAACTGTGGCTAGATCAGGTCAAAAAGAAGAAAGAAGAAGACTAACAAGTCCTACAGCTTTATTTCAGTCCCAAGAAACTGGATGAACTGTGGTCTTCTCTGTTTAAGGCAGTAATAAATTAAAATTTATTGAAAAATAAATCCCATATTCTAGAAAACCTTCTTCTCAGCTTCCCTTTATATTGATTTTTCCCCCTAACACTTCACATTTAAGGCTCAAAGTAACCTGAGTTTAGTCCACCTCAAAGCAGTCAGTTTTCTCAAGGAAATGCACATTTGGCTGAATGCCAGCTCACACTATGAGGTCTGTGTGTTTGTTGTGGACTTGTTCTAGGTTTTGGTTACTTAGTGAAACCTGAAAATAAGATTCACATGGGTTGAGAATTCATTGAACCCACTTTCATGTAACTGCCTGGGCTACTCAGCCCCCATTTAGTTTGTCAAAGTTCATTCCTAGTTTACCCAACGGCCTTTCCCTGCAAAAGAATTCATCTTCCTCTTATTTATTTTCTTGTTCCATATTAAGCAGGTTGAAAACTGGACAAAATAAAGAAAAGCCACAAAGAAGGCAGTAACAGCACTAGAAAACACAAAACATACCACAGAACAAACCCGACATTCTGACTAGATTTCAAGATGTTCTCAACATATTCACTCCATGAAGGTTAAAATTGGAACAGCAAACACAAGAACCAAATTGTAAATGGTGTAACGGTCTCTAAATACTCTTTTTCCAACTGAAAATACGTGATGTGCTAGAATCCATTTGTCCAGAGGAACAGGAAGATGCACCCAAAAGTGCAATAACAAACTGGAATGACTATCATGTATGAACTTCATGACCTAAAGTCTTTTCCAACATAAATGGTTCTAGGATTCTAAATACTAAAATGTCATATTGTAACATTTCATTTTCAAATGCACATTTTCTACTTTTCGTGTATTTCTACTAGCTAATAACACATCAGCTATTCTACACATCAGTAACATAAATCTACCCCAGAACACTGGACCTAAAATTTGACGGAAAACCAAAAGAAACATTCAGAGAAGGCACAAATCAATGTATTTATTCTTATGCAAATGTCTCCTGTTATTAAATCTTAAAAGCAGGAGGATTTATCTGGATTTTTTGTTTAGTTTGGTTTTGGTTTTTTGTTGGTTTGTGGTGGTGGTTTTGTTGTTTAGGCTATGAGGGGTTTTTGATGGTGCTGCTGTTTCCAGTGGGTGAAATGATATTCAAACAGGAGAGAAGTGATACCTGTACTTACTGTCGTTGGATCCCATGCTTATGAGGTCATCAGAATCAACATTGTGAACTATAGCTGCCTTGTATCCAGCTTTCTGGGCATTTAAGACCTGTAAGCCACACAAAATACTTACTGGAAAGACTATTGCTTCCAAATACAGTGGCCTGTCTGTGCTTTCTGAGATAAGGTGCACTTTCACAATAAACATCATGTCACATTTTAAAGCAAAATCATGTCATTAATCTTACAGTCATGTAGTTATTTTTTTAGAAAACCATTTCAGTATTGCCTGCAGACAGACTATTTATATCCACTAAAAGCAGAATTCAAAACTTTCTACAGGTAGTTAAAAATATTTGATTGTAATTGAAAATAAAGGCACTAACTCACTTTGGTAATGTAGAAATTAGCACTTGGTAGTTCATCAAGTGAGATGAGTAGCATCTTTTCTGTGGCTTACAGATGTGGAACATCTCACCTGAAAGCCCAGGTATAAGAAGCTTCCTCATGGAAAAGTGTAAAATTATAACTATTATAACAGAACTATTAACATCCTGTGTACCAGTTACGTTTCTAATATAGAGCACCTTGAGAAACTTAAAGGACTGACTATGGGAATCCCTCAATGCCACTTAGAAATCTCTCAGATTCAGACCTATTCCTTTAACCACGTCTCCAGAAGCAATACTCTCCTGACAGTGTATGGACAACAATTAGACAGGCAAAGTGGACATGACAAAAAGGCCAGTCCATTTGCCTTCCTTTCTTTTCCCACTCAGCCATATGCACACACGGTGGCAGGATTCCCAGGACAGACTGTGTGCTGCTCCCCCAGTCTGATGTGAAGGCAGATTACACACAGTGAACCGGGTGGAATCTACAGTCCAGGTAGAATTCACATGTTTCAATCACCACATAACCGAACCTACCACACAGCAGCAAAAGCAAATACAGTTGAATCTCCTTTTAGTTCATGAAACTCAACAACAAATCAAAGAGCCCTGTTTTCCCTAAGACACCCTTAGCTGCCTCATTGTATCAATTAATTTTCAAGAAAACCATAGCCAAACACAAATCATTCTAATTTTGCATTTTTGAAATCATAGAATGCTAAGGGGTTGGAAGGGACCTTAAAAATCAAGTGGCTGGAGCATGTCCAGAGAACGGAATGGACCTGGGGAAGGGCCTGAAGCACAAGGAGTGGCCGAGAGAGCTTGGGGGCTCAGCCTGGAGAAAAGGAGGTTCATGGGTGACCTTCTCACTCTCCACAACTCAGGAGGGTGCAGCCAGGTACGGGTAGGGCTCTTGTCCCAGGCAACCATCAGTAAGACAAGGGGACATGGTCTTAAGCTGTGCCATGGAAGTTCATGTTGGACATCAGGAAGAATTGCTTCACAGAAAGGGTGATAAAACATTGGAAGTGGTAGTCTCCATCCCTGGAGGTGTTTAACAAAAGACTTGACATGACACTCAGTGCTCTAGTGTAGTTGACATAATGGTGTTTGGTCACAGGTAGGTCATTGGCTCAACTTGGTGTGCTCTGCTTCATCTGTCTGGAGACAAAAAAATTCTTCCTCCCCTTCATATCAGTATCTACTCGACTGTTAGCTATAGAAATTTTTCTGAAGCAGCAGTAAACTCTTTGAAACAGAGGGGAGAGGGGAAATCAAATCTTACCTTGACATCAAAGTTGCACTCAAGCCTTCGGATTAACACAATGAAAGCACCAGAGGAGTTGTCTCTCAGTGGAGGTGGGGCTATAGGCTCACATGCATTCTCTGGCTTGGAATTTATCAGAAATCCCTAGAAAACAGGACCAGAAAAAGAAGCTTCATTTCTCTCCAACAAAAGGTTTGGTAGTCAAGTATATGGAAAGAAAACTGCCTATTTTCATACAATGACTAAACAAATTCTTATTACCAGCTCAGTCCTATATCATAGTAGGATTCCTGATACTTCCCTGACTACATATTTTGATTCATCAGAATTTTTATGTCTGTAAAGAACTAGAAAGCTAAAAAAAATTACAGCTTTTCTAATCCCATCATACTCAGACCCTGCAGTGTAATTCAGAAAAAAGAAGACAGCATATACTACACTGATATAGTGTAACTATTATTCTACGACATATGGAGACTAATCAAGAAACCAGACATACAATGGCCTAAGAAGCACCGACACAAACTCAGCACTCACCAGTGCACAACAGAACACAAGCAAGGTTCCATGTATGACCCCACCACTGACCTAGCACACAAAACAGTTGGTTTTCTACGGTAAGCAAAGATCACTCAATAAGCCAGAGCTGAAAGCTTCAAGAAGTATGAAACTCAGGCAATATTAACTTTGAAGCAATCTTTGAGTTGTTTTTAGGTGGCTGAGATGGTGGCCTTCTGCTGGCAGTCCGTAGCCACTTACTATAGAATCTAAGAGACTGTGTTTTACAACTTGCATACTAACAAATCTTAATCACAAGCACTGAAAGAGTATACCATTTTCATCCTGCTGTAACAAACATAGCATTTTTAAAAATAATTAAAGTCTTAATGCAAAGAAAAAGCTTTGGTATAAAATTCAGTTCTAAAACTCCATCATTTCTACACACGATGACATCCACCTTAATTAAGACACAGAGCTGTCGAACAGTTAAAAAGGTCAGAAGCAAAGCTCTTTAGAGCTATTTCTGGTGTATTAAATTGGCTCACTACTTGGGTAAATCACTTAAGCACCCTCTGATTCTCAATACAGTCAATAAACAACTACACAGCTTTAACACACCTTCTCCTCACAATAACACCCACTGGGCATGGAAATGAAGCCTGCTTGAGGGGAATTGCAGAGAAATTCCTGAGTTACAGGAATTCTTGCAGTACTTTACTACCCTTTGGGATTAAAAGGGCAACATGGAATTAAAGAGTAATCCACCCTTTTACCTTATCACCAGCTTCTTTTTTTTTCTGTAGTGGTTACTTTCAACACTGCAACATCAACAATGCTGCAGAGCCAGTTTTTGGGACCATACAGGCTCAAGCAATGCAACAAGAGTAGCAAGCAGACAACAGTTGCAACTTCCCAAAAACCTGAGCTACAGTTGCTTTACACAGCATACTTAACCAGAGCCACAGGCAAGGAAATAATCTCTCAGGCTGTGCCACCCTTCACAGCGTGAAAAGGCTTCAAAAGTAGGACTGTAAGGAGACAATGAATCTTCCAAATACGTTTTTCAAAAAATTTTATCAGCACAAAATTGTCTGGCATCTGCTGATTCCAGTGCAAGGTAACTGACATCATGTAGCAGTATTGCCATCAAAACACAGAAAACTGTGGTCTACCAAACTTCTCTTAAACTTCCATTACTTACCTATTTTTATTTTATTTTTTACAAAATTCAGCGAATTCTCTTACGTACAATGAGATTACCAAAATTCTCTTCTTAAGAATCTGCCTATTCACAGGCAACATCAGATCCTTTCCACATTTGTTTTGTTTGAGCAGCTGATTAATAATTTCTGTCTTTATTCTTCCTTGGTACTACACTGCTTTAATTTTTATCTTTTTTAGCTTACAGAGGAAATGTTCAGCAGATACAGTTCTCTTTAAATATATTCAACATTCAAATTCAACCTAGGACTTCCCAATCAAATCTGTCATTACCTTGAACCCTTTGTGCCCCACACTGATGCAAAAAAGGATTGTGAGGGTTTTACCCCATCCAGCCCTCACTCACTCCCCACCAGTAGGATCAGGGAGGGAACTGGAAGTGAAGAAGCCAAAGAACTTGTGGGTTGAGATAAAGACAGGTTAATAAGAAAAGCAAAAGCCACACACACAACCCAAAGAAAACAAAGAATTAATTCACTTCCTCCATTGGCAGGCAGGTGTTCAGCCACCTCCAGGAGAGCAGGGCCCCATCACACACTGCAGTGACTTGGGAAGACAAACACCACACTCAAAATTCCCCCTCCCTTTCTCTTCCTTCCCCCCACTTTATATACTGAGCATGGGGGCACATGGTCTGGAATATCCCTTGGATCATTTTGGGCCTGCTGTCCTGGCTGTGTCTCCTCCCAGCCTGCCATGCACCCCAACTTCCCACCAGCGTGGCAGCAGGAGGAACAGAAAAGGCCTTGGCTGGGCTGGCACTGCCCAGCAATAACAAAATCCCCTCTAAATCATCAGCCTTGTGTTTAGCACAGATTCAGAACACAGCTCCATGCCAGACACTGGGAAGGAAATAAACTCTAGTCCAGCTTAAACCAGTACTCTATGTATATATATATATCTTTTTTTTACCTTCAACCCTTCTGCTGGCAGTCTGTAGCCAAATCTAGCAGGCAGATCATCAAAAGTCCGGGTTCCATTTTCAAGGTTATACTAAGAGAAATAATTTTTTTAAGATATTAGGTTTGCAACAAGACAGAAATAGTTAACAAATATAAACAAAACCAAACATCACTGTGTATTTTTTTAGATTAAACTATTTATCAGACATAGGATGTCTTGTGACATGTCAATGAAATCACAAAATTGCTTATTCCATCTGTCTTCTACTCTACACTTTTCTTATCTAGCTGTCAAAACAAGAAAATAAGTAATAGATTATTTTTTTAACTATTTATATGGTAAATCTTTCTTTCTCCTGTCTAAAATTTGAATACCATCATATGTGTAAAACAGAAACTACAAACAAACCGAGCAAGCAAAAATCTGAAGAGCTGGGACATTTGGATGTGGAGTTTTCATTGGATGGTAGTGGCAGGTGTTTTGCCCTGAATTCATTTGTGTACAGGTAAAAACAGCTTTTAAGACGTGCTTTACTGCAGACAAAGAATAGCCTCCATATGCCATCCCTTCCCAATTCCCTGCTACAGATAAGTAACTGAAAAGTGTCTCTACAGTTTTGTTTTATAATAACTATGACCTTTCATTATAAAACAGAGGAATACTAGAAAAGACCCTCAATCTGTGCCAGCTTTGTTTCCCCTTTCTCTGTTCATCTCTGGTCATATAACATGCCTGATCAACACATAATTCTTACAGAAGAAAGTGCTGTGTACATATGGTGTATTTTTTTCATTAAAAAATAAAGTGTTTCCTGCAAAAGTTGTGAACTCTACAGTTAACGGACTTGAATGCGCATTGGTTGTTTTATTAAACACTTCAGTGAGTCAGAAATGTTTGCCTATTCATCGTATCATCCAACTGTGACACAGAACAGCCGAGTAAGGGTCATGTTTGCTTCAGAGGGATGTTTCCTACCACCCAGGCTTAGACAGGGGAGCTCAAACTATAGCTCAGAGAAAAACACTGCCAGGTTTTATCTGAAGTCTTCCAATATTAATCAGACATTCTCAGAATAACTCTGCAACTTCCGAATATCCAAGAATGAAAGATGTTTCATTTTTATATGCAATTACTTTAGAACACTACACACAGAGCTTAAATAGAAAAAAAATCCAACTAAACTTCTGAAGTGCCCTATTTTTCTTTCTTGAGGTTAGAGTGGGTTGCTTTTTTTGTTTTAAGTAACTCTTCTAAGAGAGGAAGAAGCAAGAATGAGTCAGGTTTTTTATGAAAAGAGGAAGCACAGGCTTGGTGACAGAGAAAAGCGGGAAGAGGGAAATCATGTTTACAGTAAAAAGTTCAAAATTTCACAATAAAATGGTGATGTCAGTGCCATAATGAAGCAATTATGCATCTGCATTCTTTACATTTTTTCCTACAGAAAGTATTTATAGAACAGTAACAACTTGAAAATCCAAACACAACACTTTAGTATTCATCAACCCCACTTTACCACAAACTTTTAAGTATTTTTTGTTTTAAAATTTGTCTCCAAGAGTTTGTCACTCTGTTCTCCAAAAGTGATATGACATTAACAATTCTTCTCCATATCACTGGAACAAGCAGGAGACTACAGTAATTAGGTTTAATTATTTCAGTAGCTTAAGATAGATCCTACAAAGACATTTATAACTTCCCCCTTAAAATGCCACAATATATCAAATTGGTAATAAACAGCACAGCATCAGCTTTTACCAGTGATCTATGTGCATTACTCTATCATTTTCCTTAATGATAGCAGATATTTTCAGCTATTTAAAAATTGTATCTAGGTGTAAGATACACAAAATCCCTTACTGACAATGCCTCCAGCCCACACATATAAATTAAACTAGCCACTGAAGATTATTTAAATCCAGTAACCCTACAAATGGCACCCATCACCAAAACTTCAGCTGCTGTCTAAACCGAAGAATGGAACTAACGGGGTTTTAACATGTTACAGGACATCTGGTCGGAGTGAACTTTGTAAATGACTAAGGGAATTAGGTGCTTTCACTGTCATGGTACATGAGTACATAGCACCTGTAAACTCATCTGAAAATGTACAATTTATTGTTTATTGAAGTAAACTGTTAAGACAGTCCCATTCTAAGAAATCTGCTATAGCATTTATTGTATTAACTGATTCATTAATAGAATAGTCAAAGAGATTATTCAATTTTACAAATATTTCATCCATGTAAAAAAATATTATTATACTTACTGCTAAAATATCTGCCTCCACAGGTAAAAGATTCAGGAAGGCAAATAACTGCACAGTCACAATAGTGTATATCTGAGTGGCAGACAACATCAGCATTCCTATTGACAACAGCATATTTTATTCAATACCTGCAAGAAAAGAACCAGAGTCAAGGCACATAGCAAATACTTTCCTGTGTCATTTTACAGGACTTTTAGTCACTTAAAACTCGCCTGCTAAGGAAGTATGCAAAATGTTATTCAGTGTTTACCTTTGAGAAACAAGTAATCTTAAAGCTATATGATTATTTTAGAAGGTCCCTTTGCTAGAAGTTTGTCCTTCCATAGGAGCAACAACACACATAAATTACAAAAAATTTAAGAGCAGGACTCCAAGAAGCTTTAGGCAACACAAAGCAATGCAAGGTGTATAAAGGAATAATCATTCACATTATATTAATTATCCTTAGACACTTCATTTTAAACTTCCCTTCTTCTATCATAAATCCAAATCAGCAAAATTCCTGATGTACCTCGAATAATTCCACTAAAAGTATATATTCCAAAAATACACTTGCAAAAACAATGAGATACAAACTTGGAGGAACTTCAGATTTCTCTCAGGCTTAGCTACAACATGACTGTGGGCATGCAACCTCCTAAGAACACAGAAAGCACAAAGTATCTTATTCCCTTTATAAAAGCTCACACCTAAACATGATCAAGTTAGAAAACCCAACATTCAGAATTTAAATATATGTGATCGAGTGCACCTCATGAGTACAAAACAAGCACCAGTAAGTGTTCTATTCTGCAGGAAATCTAACCACTCTCACTCCTGAATGTAAGAGAATTGTATGGTCCACAGATGTCTAAGTCTCTCTAGAGATTCTTCCAGTCTCAAAGTAAGAAATTACTGGAAATTACATTAACTAGTCACAACACAAAACAATAGAAATGGGTCCATTTTTGGGTCCAACATTGCTATAACAATTAAAATAACTAAAGACATGTTTTAAAAGTGGACAATACACACTTAATAATATAATTATCTGAACACCTGGATTACCTCTAACTTCTTTTACTAGAGTAATTACAAGTACTTCACAAAAAACTCAATTAGGTCATCCAAAATATTTCTTGAAACAATTTTTTGTTGAAAACCTCCAAACTGCGTCTTCTTACATAAATGGTTTCATGTGAATTTGCTTTCATTTGACTGTAGATATTTCTTCTGGAAACAGTCTGTTGACTTAACTGAGAAATCACAGCCAACACCACTACTTTCTTTTTCAGAATCAAGAAATACCTAAGAGTTCCCATCCTTCTGACCCATCCTTCATATGTTTCTCAAGCAAAAAGCATTGTTCCATGATGTAAGGTTCTCAATGATAATTAAAGCAAACAGCAGAGAGGTAGACTTGATTCAAGGTAACATGAAGATAATTAGAATTTATTATTACTATTTGGAGGAAACAGCTGATACTTTCAAAACCAGTTCTCATGATTCTAACTTGGTCAGAATCAGACATATAATGCTTTGTGAAACTTTCAACTGGTTCACAGAAATGAAGTTACACTCGCAGGAAAGAAATGCTAGTCAGTTACAAAACTAATGAACTTTTATTATTACATTAAGATTTACCACCTTCTCTCATCAGCTTGTCCTAAAACAGAGGACATCAGTGAAACTGGAAGGATAAAAGAACCATTGTTTCAAGAAGACAGCCATTTTTATCACGACGGAAACAACACACTTGAAGCTATCACAGCACTTTAACCAACACAGTAAATTCAGCACAGAGAAAAGCACTAAAAGAGCATTAAGCAAGGTTAGACAGCACAAGAATTAAAGTGGTCCTTGCAAACAAAATGCATATACAGTGCACTCTTCCCTGTCAAAAAACTACATACACACGAATTCTTCAGTGCTCAGGATCTGATGCCTCAAATGCAAGCCAAAAAGCCTTACAATTTCTGAAATTTCATGGCTCTTTGGAAAGCATGCCCCTCTCAGCTGAGGAAGGCAGCTCAGAGCATGCAAAAATGCAGGTGTGTGGAAAACCAAAGAAAACAAGTTAAACCCCACTCTGCAGCAACCTTCCACACTTCACACTTGATTTACCAGTGTGTATAGACAAAGTTGTCTGTAAATACCTGAGAGTTTCTTCCCCCTCTCCATGCTAGAACCAACAAACTGAACTGTGCCAGAGGTGCTGCATCCCTCTGTCATGGGACCGAACAGGACAGAAGTGAGGAGGGGAAAATGTGGGAAGTGCTGGACCAGCAGTTATGGGCAGCAAGACCCCCCGGAGTAAACACACTAAGCACATTTAAGATGCAGGTCACAAGGGCGTTACACAGCTCGAGACATAGACAAGAACTTTCACACCTTCTGGCAAATATTCACAGATCAGGCTTCATAAACTACACCTAAATATGAATTGTTCAGGTATTTGTATCTCAATCAACTCAAAATATGTTTCAGAGCACAATACAATACAAAGCAATTCCATGTTCACATGGTTATGTTTACATTTTAACTCACTCAATAAAACAGCTTTTCCCTCCCACTTCTGAAAAAATCCCCAAACTTGTACATCTGTATGAAACAAACTTAAATTCTATTATTTCAAAGCCAAATGAGATTATAAATCTTACAGTAATCACAAAAAAAGACACATGAACATACAGAAACTGTGACAAATTCCAAATATTTTGGTAGATTGGGCTGCACTCTCCAAAATGTCGTAAGCAGAGGATGAACAAAAACTAGACAGCTAATAGCAATAACTCTCATTCACATCCTCTAATCTCCCCATATCTGAATTCTTGCATTTTGATGCCATCGTATCATTACTGACACAAATCTCCATCTCAGACCTGTCACAAAACTGGACACTGACGCACACGAAGTAAGATCAGCATTCACACCTATTAAGACGAAGGAAAAATTCCTCTCAATCAATTTCAACGTTTTTACTACGAACTTGGCTTCCAGCCAGCGGGACTCCACGCTCCTCGTTACTCTGCAAGCTCGACCAGCAGTTCGGATCCCAGCTCAAGGACCACACACCCGGCACAGACGAAAAGCGCGACCAGGGGTAGAGCGTTCGCCGGGCCAGGAGCGACGCTCGGGGAGCGCTCCAGAGGCTTCCGCTCCGCTTTGCTCATCTCCCTTCCGCGGTGCCGGGCAGTCCCGGGACCGCGGCCGCTCCAGCGGGGCTCAGCCCTGGCTGGGCCTAAGCCGCCCGCGGAACCGGGCCCCGCCTCGCCACTCCAAGGGTGGAGGCGAATAAGCACTGCGCAACGGAGCGCCAGGCCCGTAAGTGCTCAGCCGCCGCACGGCCGGAGCGCCCAGAGAGCCCAGCGGCCGCGCCCCAATGCTCACCTGCGGCCCGGGGGACCTGCCCCGCGCTCACCTGCGGCCCGCGGTCCCCGGGCGGCCTAGGCCGACGCCATGGCGCCTTCCGTGCGATCGGCGCCCGCGCCGGAAGCCCCGCCTGCCGCCTCGCGGCCGCGGGCGGTGGCCTGCGACAGCCCATTGGCCATACGAGCTGTCACTCAGCTGCGGCGGGGCGGGCCCGGCTTCGCCGGGGGCGTGGCTCCCGCCCCGCCGCCAGGGGGCGCGCGGCGCCCAGGGGCCAAAGCTCAGCCTCGGGGCGCGCTGGGCACATCTGGGCACATCTGGGGCACATCTGGGGCACATCTCGGCACATCGGGGACACAGCTGGGCACATCGGGGCTCATCTGGGCACATTGGGTCACATCTGGGTGCATCAGAGCACATCTGGGGCACGGCTGAGCCACGGCTGGGGCACACCTGGAGCACATCTGGGCCATGGCTGGGGCATATCTGGGACACGGCTGGGCACAGGTCCTGCAAGGGCAGGAGGCAGTGCGTGTCTGTAATTCCATGGACATGTGGATGTGTATGTGGAGTTCCTATGGCTGGAGAATGTCTTGTCCTAAACAGCAAAGCCAAACTCGGTCGAGAGAGAAGACAACCTGTGGGTTAGGACTCCTACTGGTTTCACAGGAACTTGTGCATATCTGCCAGCATAACATTGCAAATATTTCCAAATAAATATATCTATGGCAACTTATAAGTTTGTAAACTAAAAAAACCCCCAAAATTATGCTGAAACGCAGAGCAATTCACCTGGGAGTCTTATTGAAACACTGCATTTGCTTGTATGATTCTGAAATTTGTATTCAGAGTCTGAAGCTTAAAGTTGAGAAGGTTTTAGCAGTGTAATTTACTCCATATAAAGAAGCTTTCTTCAGTCACGAGGATGGCCTGTGTCTGTGACTGTCAGTTTTGCAGAAAAGTGCAGCATGGTCTGAGCAAAAGCTAGTGCTTCCAGGTGGTGACAAAATGCAGTAGCGTTTTTTTCCACTCACATTTGCCAGACATTCTGTTATTAAAAAAAACCAAAAACCAATCAACCAACCAAACAACCCAAAAAACAAGCAAAAAAAACCCCTTCAAAACTTGTCTAGCCTTTGTATTTAACAAAAGGAACCATCTCTTAAAGGAAAAGCACTTAAAAGAAGTTGTTATACATGACTTTAATAACTCCGAACCCTGGTTGTTGTCGTTGTTGACTTTATTTAACAAGGAACACTCATTTTTCTATGGTTTCAACACACCAGGGCAGCAGCATAAGCGTCTGGGCGACACAGCACAGAGCTGTACACGGAAGCGGGCTTGACCTGCTGCTTGAAGGCGGAATAACAGAATAATCAAGAGGGAAAGGAAACACAGAATGAATCTCTTGCCTCCCTTCCGCACAGGTCTGTAAGACAGAAGAATGGGTTCGACACGGACTTGGGGAGACCCCTCACTGCGTCCGTCCCCAGTGCAGCCCCTCGGGCGCTTTCCCGCAGCTGTCCGAGTAGGTCCCAGCCCCGCTGCCTCGGGACAGGGTTGGGAGCTGCCGCAGCCCAGGCTGTCCTGGGGTGTCCCAGGGTGTCCCAGGCTGTCTCAGGATGTCCCCGGCTGTCCCGCACTGCCCCGCACTGTCCCGGGTTGTTCCGCACTGCCCCGCACTGTCCCGCACTGTCGCGCACTGTCCCGGGCTGTCCCAGGTTGTCCCAGGTTGTCCCGGGTTGTCCCGCACTACCCCGGGCTGTCCCAGGTTGTTCCGCACTGTCCCGCACTGCCCCGCACTGCCCCGCACTGTCCCGGGCTGTCCCAGGTTGTCCCAGGCTGTCCCGCACTGTCCCGGGCTGTCCCGCACTGTCCTGGGCAGTCCCGCACTGTCCCGCACTGTCCCGCACTGTCCCAGGTTGTCCTGCACTGTTCCGCACTGTCCCGCACTGTCCCGGGCTGTCCCGCACTGTCCCGGGCTGTCCCCGCGGCCCCGGCCCCGCGCAGGCGCCTGCGGGGCGCCGCCTCTTCCCGGGCGGTGGCGGCGGGGCCGCGGCGATGCTGCTGGTGCTGTCGGCGGAGCACAGGGCTCACCTGGGCTGTTTGCCGCGGGCCGGTGATGCAGGTCGGGCCCGTGACGGCTCCGCGGATGGGGGGAACCGAGCCGAGCCGGGCCGGGCCGGGGCTGCAGCGGAATCTCTTCTCTCTCTGTCCTTACAGCCGTGGGCGAGCTGGGGCGCCTGGCGCTGGAGCAGCTGCGGCGAGGAGCGGCCCCGCGGGCCTGCGAGACCGCCGCCAGTGAGAGCCGGGCCGCCGGGAGACCGGGCCGGGGAGCGAGGGGACCGGGCCGGGGAGTGGGGTCCGGGCCGGGCCGGGGGCAGCGAGGGGATCGGGCCGGGGAACGGAGCGGGGAGCGGGCCGGGCCGGGCCGGGGAGCGGAGCGGGAACCGAGCGGGGGGAGCGGGCCGGGCCGGGCCGTGGTGGTTTCCTGGCAGAAGGGAGGGAACGCGGTGGGCTCTGCGCCGGCCACGAAGGACCCCCGAGTCCCCGGTGCGCCGCGGTGCGGGGCCGACGGAACGGGCTGGCGGCACGGAGCTCCAGCATCACCGGGGTCGGGGCTTTGTGTCCAGTGTGGGGAGGGCTACGGACATCTCTTTTCCGACACAAATCCTTCTCCGTACCATGCCATAAGAATTTGGTTTCTGTTATTCTTAGTGTTTTGCTTTCGATGGTTTGGTTTAAGGGAGTCGCTAACATGCTGTACATTATTATTTGAAGGGTGTGAAACCCTCTCTTTTCCTTTTTTTTTCTAAGCATATTTTGCATGTTAAGCATTGCCTAAATTTGCAACTTTAAGTCTCACTGCTGCGGCAGTTAGCAAGTAAAAAGCACTTTGTGCTTTCTTTAAAGGAAAGCTGAACATTGGCATTGACACCATTCAGCACGGGGTAGAAGGACTGGTGTATCTTCTTACTGAGAGTTCCAAGCTTATGGCAAGTATACCTTCTCATAAGGATTTTGGGGATACACTCGAGAGATGTCTTCTGGACACTTGTACCTCTAAAAATATTCATGAATGGGGAAAATAGAGCTCAAAATTTCAATTACATGTATTGTTTTAGTTTCAGAAAGAGGTGTCTCATGCTGTTGTCTTATTAAAACACTGTGTCTGCATACATGACTCTGGAATTTGTATTCAGTGTCTGAAGCTAAAACTTGACAATGTTTTAAGAGCGTAATTTATTATGTATAGAGAAGCTTACTTCAGGATTAAGCTCTAAATAATAAAACTTAAGTGAAGAGTTTGTTGTTCAGCTACTGCACAGAATGTGGGCTAGACTGGCCCCCTGTTCAGCGTTCCTTGTCTTTGTCCAATGTGGTGGGTTTGAGAGCTTTTTCAGTTCTTGGCATCAAAAGTTTGAGTGGGTATAAGCAGATACTAAAAGATTAGTAGTTGGACAATTACTGTTTCCATTGGAAAGACTGGTAACTATTGATGTAGTAGAATATTTGAGCAATGACTACATGGAGAAGGGATACAGAGACAAGGAATGCCCAATTAAACTCAGACAAGTGTTGGTCCCAAGAGTAGGTGGGGAGGGGATGGAAATGGTGCAGAGCCTTTCCTTGAAACAAGGGGTCTTGACTGAGAGGTTACAGTGTACTGTGGTAGAATGTGGTTGGTTACAGACTGTGTTTGCGGGGTGCTGCACTGGAGAGGTACATTGGCATTTTCTGTGGAGTCAGTAACAGCTTCCCCAGTGCTGGGCCGGGCTGCTGTAGTAAGCACAAAGGCCTGTGAAGTTTATCCTGCCCTTGGGACAGGAGCCTGGGCATTGTGCCTTATGCTGCTCATGTACAGGTTGCTGCTGGATGATTGTAGTCTGGTTATCAGTGGCACAGTTGCACCCTGACAAATGGATTCACACAGCATGTCGTGCCTTGTGACACAACTGAGGTGCTCCCTCATGCTGTGTTTTGGTCTTTAACGTGAAGGCTTACATGTGAGGGATTCGAATGTTCTTTAAAAAAACTGTTTCTGAGTGTCATACAAATCTGCAGTAATACATCAATATCTGTAGATCTATCTGTAGATCCTTTAAAACAAATATGCTGGGTATTTGTTTGTCTGAGGTATAGGATTGTACTCCGACATTCCTGCAGGAAAATAACTGCACCGTAGCATATGTGATGTTTAGTTACAGTTTTACTTGGTTTTCAAGAAATAATGATGATTACCTGGCCTAAATTGTTATTTCTAGATTTCTGAGGTTGACTTCCAAGATTCCATTCATGTTTTGGGATTCTCAGATGAATTGAACAAATCCTTGCTCCAGCTGTACCTTGACAACCGGAAAGAGATCAGGACCATTCTTGGAGAGCTGGCACCACGGCTTCCCAGCTACCACAGTCTGGAGTGGAGACTGGATGTGCAGGTGACTTCCCTGATGTTTTTAGTATTCCATCTTTCCCTTCACTTTTTTTTTTTTACACAATAAAAACCTGGTAAACAATGTAAAAGTAATTGAGGCAGCAGTACTTCATGTATTTAGAATTGACATGACATTGTTAGTGTCCTACAATCAGTTTGAGATAAACAGGATATGCAGTGATGCAAAGTGCTTGTTGCCTGATGAAAATTGAATTAATGGCTCTATTGGTGTTTTTAAAATATGAACATATACTAAACATATGTGGTCTTGATTATCACCTTATTTTCAGAAATATTATGAAAGCATTGATTAAAGTGGGTTAGTATTCCTTAATTATAAAGCACAATAGTAGCTTGCCTGTATTTTAATGTGGATGAAAAGGGTTTCTGAACAGTGGTCCAGGCAGGTTCTACAAACCTGATGAGAACTGTTAAAAAAACATTGATAACCATCAATTCCTGTTCCTGTCCCACTGAACCCCTCCTACAGCTTGCAAGCAGAAGTTTGAGACAACAAATCAAGCCTGCTGTGACTATGAAGCTACATCTTAACCAAAATGAAGATCAAACTGCCCAGGTGTTGCAAACTGACCCTGCTACCCTTCTCCACCTCATCCAGCAACTGGAGCAGGCGCTGGGGGAGATGAAGATGAACCACTGCAGAAGAATAGTGCGCAACATGAAATAACCTTAATTCCTTTCTGCTCTCTTACTAAGCAGTTTGTAAAACAACTCAAAACACTGCTCACAAATAGATTTTGAAGAAAAATAAACATCTGGATCAGATGAACTGCTTTCCTGTGCCAGGATCTTGAGCCAGTATTTACTGGCCAAATGTCCTTGGGTGCCAGCTTTGCACATGTATATTTGGTGATCTTTTTCAAAGAATCATCTTCATATATAGTACATGGTAATTAAATGTGATCAAATGTAACAACTTGGGATTTTTGATTAGCATTTTTTATGTAATTGATCTCTGTTTTCAGGTGAAACACAAGGTTAGCTGATACGTAGGTGAGTGATTTCCCTCATTCCGTGTCTCCTCACTACAGCCATAGTCTGGAGCTCAGGGCAGCAAAACAGGAGTTTTAGATACAAATCCTATAAACTTTCTGTGTCGTCTCACTACCGCCTGATGAATCTGAACATATTTACCTTTTTCTCTCCTAAATGTTTTTAAAAATCCAGCTGCTATAGACCTGGTTGGCATCATGGTAAGTGCTGGCAGTCTACACATGGGTCATATCCTGAAACATGTGCTAACTGAGAAGGGGGAGGGTTTTCCTTGGGGATTCTGAGTAAAATGATCAGTTGAAAGCAGATGTTGAGATTGCAGAATGTCACTGGAGAGCCTGCATGTTCCTTTAGGGAGTGTGTTGCAATATTGAAGAAGGAAAAGCTGCAACACTGAATGGTTTTGTTTCCTTACAAAAATCCTCAACTAAGGATGGTCAAACGTAAGCTTTGAAGCTGGGTGAAATTGAGAGAAACTCAAACTCTGGCAGTGATCCACAAACATACTCAAGGAGAGAGGGAAGGAGAATGATCCTTTACACCAAGCGTCTTACTTTTAAATTATACCTTTCAGTTTGTTCTGGGGGAAGTACTGAGCCTGGAAAACCAGCTGCTCAGCAACAGGATTTGGGCTTAATTATTGGAAAGGCAGATTTGCCTTTAGGTGAAGTTGGAACTGGTCTACACCTCTGCAAGTTCTCGCTTCTCTGTCTTCATAGCATCCAGGGCAGCTACTGAGGGCTTAGCACTGACCTCCTGCTGGTGAGTGTGACTGCACAGCTGCCAGTGCCTCTGTGCCATGGGTCAGGCTGGGGAGGGAAAAGGCACATGTGTCAGTAATCCAGAGATACTGGTAAAATAGGAATTCACCTTTGGATACAGACTTGATTTTGTTGTAAACTCCCAAATTAAAGACGGCATGTAAAGCTACATGTATCTTCTGTAATTTGCATTTGCTTTAGAGAAACCCTTGAACATGACAAGGAGACTACAAAGCAATTTTCACAAGCTACTGAAAAAAGTTGCATTGCTACTTTTAACCCATTTTATTTTCAACAAGGTTTTAAAAATTTACAACTCTTCCATTGTGTTCTTTGTTCTCCATCACCATTTAGTTCAGAGGAACACGAGTTTTCTGTTCCTATATGGCTGTTCACAGATGAACATGGGGCAGCTAGCTGTAGTTACTGCCTGCTTGGAGTCTCTTTGCACAGAGCAAACCCAAAGCAGAGGCAGAACCATGCCAGGCTGTGCTGTGTGCTGGTCACTTGGTTACTCAGAAAGAACAAGGTTTGCCCGGCGACCCTGGATGGTTTATTTTATAACAGACATCTCACATGCTGCTTCACCCATGTAGGTTTCTCAGAAAAATGTTAATCTATGAAGAGCTTTGACATAGAGCAGTGATGGATCTAGATTAAAAATTACATGTAGCATTATTTCTTTATGAAGTACCCTTATATGATGAGCATCTAATGAGTTAAAGTGCACTTTAAAGTGCACTTACTTCTTCTGAGCTGTTTGCTTGGGTTTTAATGGAAGTAGAGACTGAAATTGCTGCTAGAAAATCCACAACAAATAGTGTATATTCAAAGTACTGGGTTTTATAAATCCTTCAGATGAATGCAAAACCTCTGTACTATTTAAAAACATTTGAAAACCATGTGAAATTGAGATAAAATAATATTATGCCTTATTTTTTTTACAATGTACAGTGTTGCAATGAGACCAAAGAAATAATGATAAGGAGCTTTCTATGTCACATTTGTGATTTGGTTCCTTTATCACTTAATCGAACCCCACTGTGATGGAAGTGTCCTCATCTTCCACAGATTTGATCATTTTGAGTCACTTGCCCTGATACTATGAAAATTTATTCTTACAGTTCTAATCACTTCCAAATTATTGGAGAAAAATGCTTTAGCCTACACCAAGTAGTACAATAGCAGATAATTGTATTATTCAGTAAAAAGTGCAACTGAAATAGATCTCATTGAAGAAGACAGTTCTAATTGTAGGAAATGTGGGTTAGGTTTAGGACAGATGTGTATGTATTCAGCCATAAGATGCCATGCTTAGGAAAGTGGTCTAATTAACATAGATGAGATGGCCACATGCATGAAACTGTCCGAGCCTTCCCTTGAATGGACATGTCACCTGGAAAGGAACAGGTAGAGAGTGTGTGGTCTTGACTCAGATACAGAGCCCTGGAAGCAAAAGAAGCCCTTTTAAAGGTTATATGAAAAATCACTCATGTTCAGATCATTATCTGTGCAATAACCACATGCACACACACCCAGAATCTCATATACAAAGAATTTAAATTAGGATATTGCAGGAAAGAAAAAAAGATATGTAATCTCTGCATAGCTCTGGAGCAGGTGCTGTGATTAGCACTGCTCTGAGCTTGTTGCAGCAAGGAGCCCAGTACAAAGCAGTAGAAGAATGGTATAAAAATTCTTTGGGAAGGGAAATATAAACAAGTCTCAGGAGTACTGGGTTTCCTGACCAGAAATACAGCAGATGTCGGGGAAAAGTAACAACAACAAAAAAAAACCCCCCCAAAACAAAACAAAAAACAAAAGCCCTCAAAATAATAATGACAAACCCCCCAGACCCTCACAAAAATAAAGAACAAAACAAACCTCAGGGAGGAGATCTGCCAAGCCAATGGAACGATGAACAGGAAATGTGATGAAACATAACTGACAAGGAGTATTTATTTAAGCAAAGCCATCAGGAAATGCAGAGGATCTGTTTCACAGAGCTAGCTGTAGTTCCTGCACAGGCTTAAACTGCAACTCTGAGAATCTGCATAACCGACATTATATGTAACACTGATTTGACGGACAAAGATGGTTCAGTCAGGCCCACATCCTCCACTAGAAAAGCCAAATGCCGTTTATTCAGTTCAGAAAAAAATTACTTAAGACTTTTCTAGTGTAGACTGATTTCTGAGGAGGGTGTATTCTTACCAATCAGCATAGCCTGGCGTCTGTCCAAAACACAGAAAATAACAAAATGCATTTCTAAAATAAAGTTGTATTTGTTTAGCCAATGTGTGGTACCTCTGTGTGTGTAGTCATAAAAACACTGGATGCTTCTCTCTGCAAAACCCAACACTTAAGTTGGAAAGTGAACAGTATTATTCTTTATAGACACAGCTATTGAACTTAAACAATTTTTGGTCACATTGCTATTCAAAAGGTATTCCAAGTGCACCAAAAAATGAGAGAAGATTGTATTAATTGTAGAAAACCTCAGGTATGCATTTTGATGACAGTGCTGGTTTCTAGTGTAGGCTAAACCAAAGTCAAGTGACTGAATGGGCAATCAGCAGAGATTCACAAAGCATCATGCCTGCATTTGAAACTACCCTTGTGGACAGTGAGCTGGAAGGATTTATGATACAGCTCTGCACAGGTCTCAGTACTTTTCAGCAAAGGGCCAAACCTTATCCAAACCACAGCAAAGTGGTTGCCGTCCATGGCGCTGCGGATGCTTCATTCCTCCCCGTCGCCACAGCATCACTAAATCATGCAATTAAACTTGTACGTGAACGAATTTAAGCATGATTTTGCTTCCAGAAATCAGTATCACCCAATAACTTTCTAAACAAGGGATTTGGAGCACAGCTCATTAGCTTGGCAGAGACAAAGCGCTCCGAAGGGTCCCCGGGCACCACGAGCTGGGGCTGGGCGGGGGCGGCGGCTCCGGCGGCTCCGGGACCGGCCGATGTCCGCGGCGGAGGGCGGCACAGCCCGGGCGACGCGAGAGGGGGCGCGGGCGGGGCGGGCTCCGCTGGCCGCCCGGCCCCGGCCGCCAGGGCCGTCCCGTGCCCAAAGTTTCCGCGGCAGTTGCATAACTGCGGGCGGGGCGGCGCGGGGGCCGGGCTGGAGCCGTCGGCACTGCCCCCGTCCCGCCGCTGTCCCCGTCCCGCCGCTGTCTCCGTCCCGCCGCTGCCCGGGGGCCGCCCCTCCCGCCCGGGACACCGGCGCGGCCGGCGGGGGCGCAGAGGCACCGTCCGCCCGCCTCGCCCGCTCCCCTCCCGGAGGGCCCGCTCGCTCCGGAGGGCACGTCCTCGGAGGTGGCCCGGCAGCGGGACCGGCCCCGGCCACCGCCCGCCCCGGGACGGCTGCGCCCGCCGTCGGGCCGGAGGGGCGGACAATGAACCCCGCGGCCGCGGCCCCGCCGCCGGGGCAGCAGGTAATCCACGTCACGCAGGACCTGGACACGGAGCTGGAGGCGCTCTTCAACGCGGTGATGAACCCCAGGCCCAGCTCCTGGCGGAAGAAGATCCTGCCCGAGTCTTTCTTCAGGGAGCCCGACTCGGGCTCGCACTCGCGGCAGTCGAGCACGGATTCGGGCGGGCCGCCGCCGCGCCTGGCGCCCGTGCACGTCCGCTCGCACTCCTCGCCCGCCTCGCTGCCCGGCGCGGGCGCGGCGCCGCAGCACGGACACCTCCGGCAGCGCTCCTGCGATGTCACGGACGAGCGGCCGCTGCCGCCGGGCTGGGAGATGGCGCTCACGCAGACCGGGCAGCGCTACTTCCTCAAGTGAGTGCGGCGGGGGAACCGGCGGGGGAGCCAGCGGGGGAGCCGGCGGGGGAGCCGGCGGGGGAGCCGGCGGGGGAGCCGGCGGGGGAGCCGGCCGGGGCCCCGCAAGGGTTCGCGGGGCGCTCGCCGGGCGGGAGATGCGCCGTGAGGCGGCGGAGTGGCCTCCGGGTCCGAGGTGTGTTCGACGTTACGGGGGGAAAATCCCTTCCCGGTGGGAGAGACGAGGGAGAGCCTGGGGCGCTCCCGGTGCCCGAGAGAAGTCGTGCCGTACTTGATAATGCATTTCTTTTCTGCTTGACCACACGTCCGTGATTCTGAAACTTCATATTTTTGAAAATAAGTTCAATACCAGTTATTCCAGGGAGTTACTGGAACGTGCGAGCAGAGTTTTGCATGTCCGTGACCTGCCGGAGGCAGAAGGGGCTGTGGATGGGTGGGCGCTGCCCGGCCCGGCTCCGGCCGCGGGGTGTCTCAAGCATCCCCGTCCGCGGGGACACGGCAGGAGCCGCCTTGTCCTAGTGACAGAGTTTGAGAAGTGTGGTGACACAACTGCCGATATCTCTTCCGGCCAGTCATTTTAGCCAGAGTGCTTTATTTCTGACAATTGACATTCGATTCAAAGCCGTTTAATAGGCCTGAAAATATGTCATAGCTGTAATGAGTGGTTAGGCAGGAGTGCCTTATTTTGGTAGATTCTGTAAGTCAGCTACAGATTCATTGCAAACTAAGTCGTACTGCGGTAACTTGGTAAATAAGATAAAATGTTTGCTCATGAAATAAAACATAAAACTGGTAAAGCATCTAGCTGAGGATATTGAGGGAGTTAAACTGCCAAGGCTCCAGGCCATCATTTACTTGCTCACTAGAGCCTTCTTGGTCGGAAGAGTAGAATCTTGAGTTCACATTAAGACATGTGTGGGTATTCAGCCCTCATAAATGTCATATAGACTATGTGTGAGGGGAAAAAAGAGACAAAACTGTTTAGAAAAGTGAAAAAAAGTAATAAATTACTTGTTTGTATAATGATTTCTTTGCCTCGTGGGTTTGGAATTTCTAATGGATTACTCAAGAGCCCAGTCTACAAATGACTCTGCAGAGTTTAGATTTTTTGCCTTTTGTCACACTCTGAGCTACCAGCAAAGCACATAAATACCTTTCTGTATGCCACTGTATATTGTTGATGATGGTGTGGATATGTCCCAGGGTCCAACTTAGAAGTTTGTTATTAATCTGGTTTATCACCTAAATGAGATGATCTCGTGTCTCTACACTTAGCATGTGTTTTTCTCAATAGAACAAGCTGCAGATTAGTCGCTGACTGACAGGACCACTGTAACAGACCATTGATAAATAATTATTCATTATAAATTCTTGCTAGGGTTTGGTCAGGGAGTGTTTTCAGATACCTCTGGCTAAAAATTGCATAATATAATCTTTGTCTGCTCTGTGTTTTTTGATTAATACCAAAATGAACTCATGTGGTTTCACCTTCCTGTCATGCATTTCTGACCTAGAGACAGAGTTTTCCAAGTCGATGGATTCTTGTTGCTTAGGCCAAAATTACAAGGTTTTTAGTCAATAAAAAGCCTGGGCAAAAACTCAAAGTGTTTTTAATTTTTTTTTCAAATCCTGTCAGCAGTAATACTCTGATTAACAGCATCTTTTTAAATATAGGATACAATATTCATTGTGCATGTAATTTGTTGCCTAAATTAATATTTGTTTTGTTTCCCCAGTTTTATCTGTCCAATAGAACTCCTCTCATTTATATAAAAATTAATTGGAATGATGCATTTCTTTATACCTTTAATGTATTTTGTTATACCCCAATGCTTTGGGGAGTAATTAGCTATAAAATGCTCACATATGAATTACAGTATTTTACAAATGGTGTAATATTCTTCAGGTGCAAATACTATTTAGGCTTGATTGCGGAAAGCAGCGTTTAAAACTGTATGCAATAAAACGATAGAGGATTTGAGTCAGGTGATGTGCTAAAAATCATATTTGATCCAACTAGGCATACAAGGTTAAATTTCCCTATATTCAAGGGAAAAAAACCACAGCCAGTGCTTTCCAGCATAACAATAAAGATTTGTTTCTTGACATCAGCAAAAAAAAAATTGAGAAACCAACTAAAATAGCCAAACTAGGTCCTATTAAAGCCTTTATTATCTGTTGAAGTTTAGAATGCAATTTATTGTATTAAAGCACATTTTCAATAATTATTTAACAGAAGTACTAGTGTGAGTTTCAATGAACAGTGAGCTAACCTCCTTGACAGGGAACCAGCTACAACTTGAAGCAGTTGCACTCCTGCATGTCAGTTCCTGCAGAAATTTTCTGGCTGTGACTGGAAGAAACATAAGTAGCCTGGGGACCACTCCACCCTGTAATTAAATACCGAACTGCACAAGTGGGGGCTGGAAAACAGGCTAATGAACACACACTTGCAGCAATGTTATCTAAAGCATTTTTTTGTGTGAACATGTGTGGAAAAAAATGTAAGTGTGATTTATTTCTGATAAAAAGCATTTCTGTAGAGACAGGCCGACTGCCTGCTCTTATGCCTGTGAGTGGGGAATGCCAGTTGTGTATTGATCTGCACACTGGGCTGGGTATACATATTCTGTAAAAGGAATGTTGCAAGTATTACTTTATACCAGTTTGGGTTTAGGTGGTCCAGCCTCATATTTCAAATGAAGACTGAAGATTTCATATTTTCTCAGTATGTGTAGGGAGCTTCTTGGTCAGTCTCTTACAAACAGATTTATTTTTTGCCACTGTTATCTTTGTCACTGTTATTTTTAAAATGTTACAGTAAACATTTGCCATACCAGGACATATTTGCCAGTAAGTTCTGGTTGGGGATAAGGAGCCTAATTACTTACAATATTTCATTTACCCGAAGTGTTCAGATTTTTTTCTTACTGGTTTGTGTTGGAATAGAGCTTGATTTAACACATGATCAGTTTTATATAACTGTGTTCAGTAGGACAGCAGATGGGTAATATAAATAATATAAATACTATAAAAAGTAACACAAATACAATGAAAAACTTTTTTTCCTGAGAATGACAGAACAAATAGTACTAAGATAGCTGAACTGTTGAAGTGATTTTCTAATATAGTCTTTCCTTGAAAAGCGTTTGTGTTAATTCTGTAGAGACTGTTGTTGTTTTACATTGGTGCTGTACAGCATTCATCATAGAGGAACTTTTCCATCTTGGGAATGTGGTTAAACAGCTGGGAGTGGGGGAGGAGATGGACGCTGCTTGAGGAGGTAACTCAGTTAAGTTCTGGTAAGAATGTGAGAGGCATTAACCCCTTTGTCCTGCCTGTCTGCAGTGCTGTCCCACACAGGGCTGTGATGGGTGTCCTGCCATGGGGGCTCGTGTGGCTTTGGCTTTCCTTGGTGCTGGTTGAAGAGTGGTGCAAGGCCGTGCATCCCTGCTGGCTTTGGTGTCAGGCAGTACAGAGAGATACTTCACAGATTCGTGTGGCTTTTGGAGCATTTAGTGCACACCGTAAGGGATTTTTGTTGTTCCTTGTTTCCTGTGGTTATTCCTTTGGGACTTGGAGCCTGACCTGTTCTCCTTGCCAGCATCCCTTTATTAAAATCAGTTATAATGTGCTAGACAGTTCCAAGATGCAGTACTGCCAGTGGCTTTTATCCGAAATTGTCGAGTGCATTAAAGAGTTCTTAAAAGGCAGGAAAGCTGTGATACACCACTGAAGTTTTATTGTCAGAAATTCAACTATATCTCACAACTATAACTCGCTCTAGAGATACTTAGGAAGTTCTGAGATTGGAATGCACACATCAAAATTAAATTTTCAAGCTGTAATTGACATCATTAGGGGTCTGTCAGATTGCTCCTCAAGTGCTGATTTAATGATGATGATCTTAGAGTTTCACTAAAAAACTACCGAGGATCCATGAGTTACTCTTTCTTCTCTGTATTTGCCAGTAGAAACAGCTACAGAGTTTCTGATGAAGGCAGATATTTATTCATTTTCTGGTTCAAGATGGTGTCTTTCTGTGATGAGCAGACTTTTTTTTTCAGAATCTAAAAATCATGTCATCAGTGCTGCTTATAAGAATTTGGTGGTTAATGTGGAGCTTAATAAAATCTGAGGACAGAAGTAGATATGGAATAAAGTTGCTTCAGGGACACATTCGATTTGCAGATATGATCCAGTTCCCTCTCCTGCTGAGTTTTCTGCGTTGGGATACAAGCTACATTTTAGATTGGACTGTAAAGCATCAGTGAAGAAAGCTTCAAGGAAGACTGCACTGACCCTAAAAGTATTTACAAGCAGAGTTTCCTTTGAGGAAATATTTAAGAAACTTTTTGTAAAGGGCTGTCTAGAAGCAGAATTTGAATTTTACTGTACGCATTTCTAAATTATTTAAGGAATCAGTAGTAACTGTCTTGTACAAACTACTGAGTTGATGTAGAATTTGATATATTGGACTTATGTACACTTTAAAGAGAATAAATTAATAATGTGGATGTGGAATTATTGGTTTAATGAAATTTATCTTAAGTTAGTCCTTTAGTCATAGTGTTAAACCCAAAGTCCTGGAGTATTTGTGCAGTAATGGATGATAACTGTCGTACATTCACCTCATTAGATGAGCTGAAAATACAATTGCTTTATGCATTAATGATTAGGAAATAGTATCAATTAGTATATTCTCAGAAAGACAGCTATAGAATTGATACAGGTGTTAATTAAGAATGCTACCATGAAAACCAGACTTTTTTTCTGAAACTATCTGAAATGGTTTTGTCTTTACTAATGGTTTGGGTTGCCCAAAGAAAGAAAATGAATAGCAGGTTTGTTTTTATCGTGTTTGTGAGCTGCTATAGCCAAAATCTGATCTGCTTGATCATCTTTACTCCATAGTTAGTAAATGACAGTGTGGAGACCTGTCTGTTTCTGGGAGTTATGGATGTGTTCAATTTTGAACAGACTTGACAGTATAGAATCTGTAAAGTCTTACTGTCCAGCTTTTTGTTGTTCACTCCTTCAAATAATGTTGGAAGAGTCACTGTTTGGGCTTTGGCTTGTTTCCTTTTGGATGCTTTAGCTGAAGTTGAAAATTTTGTCTTTTTGATGTTGGGACCTATTACAGGACAAGAGCTTCTTTGTAACAGAGTGTTTGGTGCTCAGGGGCTTCGCTTGATTGGCAGATACAAATTGTACCAGAGCAATTAAGTCCAAAGGAAATGTCATGTGGGCTGAATTTCAACACACTTGTGGCGTTTTCCCTCTTCATTTAGGGAGAGAGAGAGGTTAGCACGGTGTAAGGTGGAGGTATTTGGGTTTTGTTTGTTTGTGGATCTTTTTCTTTCCTTTGATTAACTCAAAGTCCAGACCTAGAGAACTCTTCAAGAACAGAAAACTTGGGAACACTGCACTGACCTGCAGTTTTCCCTACCTATGACTATTTTAAAGGTAGATGTGATGGAAGCTGCACTGCAGAGATAGGTACAGCTGTGCTAATAGAATTGAGCAGAATGTATTGTGTTAGAACTGGAATAATTGCTTAGAATATCACCAGAAAATAATGCAGGATGAAGGAAGATGTGAAGGAGGAGTTGGCTGCTCCATGTCCTCATGGTTCACAGCATGTGCATCAGCAGTCACAGCACGGGCACAGCAGTAGCGGAGCTGCGAGTTCAGACACAGCTTTTCCTGCAGTGACTTGTTTCTCTGATCGTGTCTGCTGACCCTCTCACTGTTTGCATGGTCAAAATGTTCTTTTTTGTTTATTAGGTATCGATCTGTCCCTGATAATTTTAGACGCATTATTCTGACAGTCTTACAGGTTTGAGAATAGCAGGATGCTTTCAGGGTACATTTGTGTCTTCTCTTGTATCACAAGTAATCATTTCTTCCTACCTGTGATCAGTTTTCCTAGTCTGTCTACTTTTTTTTAATTAGATGTTCTATGTTCCTGCTTTTCAATGATGGATTGGTGAGCAAAGGTGTAAGCATTACAAAATGCAGTGATAGTCCTCAGTCATGCAGTTCTTGAAGTTGTGTTGAAGTGTCTTGTTTCCAAAACCAAAAGTAGTGTTTGAACTGTGAGCCTTAGATTTTGTGTGGGCTTTTAAAGAAGTTCTCAAAACTTCTTGATTGCTGTATTTTCTTAGTCTTCACTGGCACTGGGAAGCCCCTGAGTACAGCAGTGTCTGAGCAGAAGGAAGTAGGAATCACTGGGAAGCTGACCCAGGCTGAAGGAAACAGCGGCGCGGTTCCTGTTGTGCTGCCGAGGGTGTCTCGTCGGAAATCACGTAATTTCTCTGTGCCTTCTTTTCTGGGCTTCATTTCAGCATCTGTTCCTGTCCATGAAAAACCTTCTGTGTATCGAAACAGGCAGCATACAGTAATAAACCTTAAATATTGCTTCATGGAAGTTTGTTACAGTGCAAGCTTCCACCCTTCCATCCTTCCATGTATCAGCTCCGACTTTAATCACCAAAATATCATAGGCAGTTTCTGGTGATTCCTGATTAATTGCTGCCAGCAACAGGAGTTCGAAATCCCTGAAAAGAATACAGATTGCTCTTTAAATATACTTCTGCTGTAGTTTGTTTACCAAAGCTAGCTGTAGTTTGTACAAACTGCAGCGACTCCCCGAACACTTTTGGAGATAGAACACACAGAGAACACACAGTATACAAGGAAGACACCTTACCCAGCTGGAGTCTGTTAGATTTTCAGGCCATATTTCCAAAGGTCCCTTCACCTGATAAAATCATCTGGCCTATGTGGGTTGTAAGTCGCCTTTTTTAAAAAAAGAATGAAAGAAAAAAAGAATAAAACTGAACTGTTGGGTGTTGTTTGTTTGCCTGAGCAGCCTTTTGTAATCTTAAGGTAGAAATGCCAAAGTTGTTTTCAGAAGTTTCTTAAAATCCTGTATTTTCAAATGCTTCAGGAATAAAAGTGATTGCCATTTGAAAAAAAGGCTTTAGATTGTCTGCTTAGTCAAACTATTTGGACAAAAGCTGCTTTTCTGATTTTGCCATGTGCTCCACATGGTTTATCTCAGAGCACACAGGCAGTTCTGTGTGGATGCCCATCTTTGCAGCCTCCTGCCCTCACCTACATCAGGTGTCTCTGGACTCAAACAAAGCAGGCTTTGCACCAGTAAATCAGTGCAGCCTGTGCTGTGTGGGCATCATCGTGCAGCTCTGTGGGGATTGTAGAAAAGGTCATCCTTTTGGAGCTGACAAGCAGAATTTAGTGTGGGAATTCTTCACAAAAGGTTTTTTTATTTCACCTTCGGTTTTGATACTGCATTTCCAGTTTCATGTTTTTCTCATTCTACGATATATGTTTAAACAGAAATGTAAGTGCTTTTGCTTCAGAGATTGGGAAAAATATTTTTTGTAAATGAAGCAAAATGAATGATGAAGAAAAGATGATAAAAAGAAATGCCTACTGTACTTAAAATGTGATTTCTAAAGGTATAAAACAAGCTGGGTTGTGTCAGCACATGTCAAAACTGATGATTTGATGTGAGTGAAGTTAATGTGAAAATTGTGGAGCACATTTTCATTTTGAATAAATGTGTGTCTCTACAACCTGCAGCTCTAACTGACATGACAGCAGGAGGGATACAGTGATGTCAGTGATTCTTACCATCCCTTCACACTGCAGAGGGTTTACCTGCTATAATGCTTTGGCAGCCGTTCCTTTGATGGAGACTTTTCCAGTCATGGGATGGGATTTTCACAGGTGCTATCATCACTTAGCCCTGACATTACCAATAGTAGATTATAGTATTAGATAAAGCTTAATTTTTATTAGATGTGGTGGAGGGCTCTCCTTCTTTATTCATGTTTTATAGTTGGCATTTTGATTTTTGTTTGTCACTGGAAGACTTTATGAAAATGGAAAATCAATGAAATTGTGCTGTTGCAAGAGAGTAGACAGTGTAAAACTTAATAACTAGGGTAAATGAGATTTCTAGTGAGACTGTCTACAACTTACTGAAAGTGCAGCAGTAAATCATTGATATGTAAAGGAAATTAGGTTTTGTTAAAGATTTAGCGGTGAGACTAGTCAGTAAAGGTATGTATGTTGTAAAACGTACTTTTTCAAAGCTAGGAGAGATCCTGGTTTGAGATTTGTAACTTTATAGAAACCTTAGCAATTTTAGTCCCTAAGTGATAAATGAAAAAATCGTTCTTGGTATTAACCATGCGAATGCTCACCCAAATATATGAAGAAATATTATTTTAAGCAGTCATCTGCACTGACTGGCTAATTCACATTATTATGCTTATTTTCTTTAGATGGCAGCCTTTCTTTGAGGACAGAGGGAAGATCTAACTTTGATTCCATAAACTCTGTGTAGTTATATATCTTGTGAATTATTTAGCAAATTTGCCATGATGTTCCATTGACAAAAATCTGGATGAAATGTTGTGCTGCCATGGCAGGTCCCTGTTTTGTTTTGCAGCTTGGAAATAAGTGAGCAATCTGTGGCGACAGAAGTGGTTTCAGGGGCTGTGTATTCCAGAAAGCAACTCCTGTGTTGATTCTCTTGTCAAATAATTGCCAAAACTTGGCCTTGGAATGATCCTGGTGTTCATGCTGTATATTTATGGTCAAATACTCCTCAAAACATTGATTAAATTTTGAGGTTTTCACATGGTCTTTTTTTAGCAATTATGACAGATCTTTCTTGTAACAAAGAGTTGGACAATAAAGGGCGAAAGAGAAGCATAAGTGTGCAGATAAAACAAACTGGCATGCAGTTAAGACACAGGAGCACTGTCAGTTTCCATTTTGTGCTACTTTTCCTGCAGATACAGACAAATGTTTGCATTTATTTGAGTCGTTTTGTGGTACTGCCTGGTTTGCTTTACTAAAAGCATGCCTTCTACTGAGGATATTGTCTCATGAACATTTCCTTTTTCTGTCAGGATGGCTTCTACTAGAACAATATTTTCAGTGGTCTTTTTTTATCTTAGAGAAACAAATGTGTGATTCATTTTTCTAGAAAAACAGGAAGCTGTGAAGTAGACAGACTGGAAAAGAAATGCATACTGTTACTTAAAATGTAATTTCTAAAGGTATAAAGCAAACTGGAAATAACTCTTTGTAAGATTCTTAGGGGATGTTACAATTTTACTTTTTTCTCCTGTTATCTGAAGCTCATGTGAAGAACAATTTAAGATAATCTTGTTAAAAAAACACCTACTCCTATGAAACTTCAGATGAAAGCAGCTTCAGCACAGCAGCAGGTATTTTGAAAGCCTCTGCACCTTTCTGAGTGATGTTTTCTGTGCCCATGTTCAATATTGCTGCACTGGGTCTGATACAGATTTTGACCACAACTTAGTACTTATCAAAGAAAAAGAAAAGACCAAATGGGGAGATGGAAGTTGGTAGTTCTTTCTGGCATGTATGAGGTTGAGACTTTTTTAAAATGGAATGACATGATTAATAGATAAAATGTTCCAATTAATTTTAATAGACTGAAAATCCCTGCATATTCATGATCAGGTTACTAAGCATGGCTCTTTTTGTTGTTTGGTTGGTTGGTTTTGTTTGTTTGGTTGGTGTTTTTGGGTTTTTTGCTATAGAAATGATTTATCCTNAGATTATTCTCAGCTTTGCATGCAGATCTGTTATTATGACCTTCTTGGGTGCTGGAAATATCCATAGGTGTTTTGCACCTGTAAAAAGCAGAATGACTACATGTTAAAGGGAAGTGGAGCATTAGGAATCCCATACCACAGTAATCATAGCAGTAGGATTGTGGTTCTATGTACATGCAATCACAAGTAATAATTCAGTGGCAAGGTGTTGATGCTGTGCTGTATCACTGGTGCCAGTCCTAACCTTGCTGTGAATAATCTGGTCCTCCATCCCAGTACCTTTGTTACTGTTCTTTTCTCCCTGGGGGCTGTAGTGTTAATTGTTGCAGAAAATACAAAAAATTAGAAATTATTGAAGAATTATTCCCTTAGCACAAGCATTGTGAAAACTTAAAGATTAATTCTTCATGTTTTAATACCCATGACAGAGGGATGCATCCTATGGAAAACTCAAGCTAAAAGACTTCTGTTATTCTTGCACTTTTGTACACTGACAGATGGGAGATGAGCTCTGCCTGGTTCTGTGTCCTGGCCTCATAATGTGCAAGAACAAACAGGGCTGCACAAAGTTCTGTCAGTAGCACCAGCACCCTCTGACTTCATCTGCGTTGGAGTTGTGGCTTTAGGGGCACCAGTCTGATGTGTAGCTTGAGTCCCAGTTCAGTTGTATTCAAAAATAAAGACTGTGATTTTGTTTTGGCTGATGTAAGGTGAACTGAAAATGAAAATAAAGGATGATTGCTCTTACTACTCAGGTAATAATCCGATTGCTTTCATTATTGTGAATTATGGAACTGTCATCGTATCGTTAAATTTTACAAGCTAATTTTTTTAATAGGACTGCTTTATTACTCTCCCCTGAACTAAGTATACTGGCAAAACATCACAGATACTCATTAAGATGAGAGAGCACCTTGCAGGTCATATCTTAATTTGCATTTTCACTTGCCTCCTAGTGGTTTATTTTTGGTCAGAGGTTCATTTTCACTTACTGTTTGACTTTGGATATTACAAAGTCTTTGGCCTCTCTTGAAAAACTGTAAATGATTTTAAGGCTTTGAATAATAAAAAGATACAGTCCAGCAAAATATTTATGATGTGAAATATTGAGGGCAGAGGTACAGGATCTGCGCAGCTTGGAGAGGAGGAGACTGAGGGGTGGCCTTGTGCTGTCTGTGAGTTCTTCATGGGGGGAGCGGGCAGAGGTGCTGGGCACTTCTCCCCACCCCCTGGCTGTGTTGGGGAAGCTCAAACTGGACGTCAGGCTGAAGCTCTTCACTGAGAGGACGGTTGGACACTGGAACGAGCTCCCCAGGGAAGTGGCCCCAAGCTCCTTGTTGGTCAAAAAGTGTTTGGAGGACTCTCAGATCGCTGGTTTAACTTTTAGGTTGCCCTGTGTGGAGTCAGGAGTTGGACTGGATAATCCTCATGGGTCCCTTCCAGCTCTGGATATTATATGTTTTAATTAAATAATTCTGCATTTATTGAATAAGAAGTCCAGTTGAAATACGGGGAAGCTGGTCTGAAATATTACATTCCTACTAGATTTTAAAAACCAGATTTTAGGTACCAGATTTTAGATGGTGTATTAGGGAATTTTACAGTACTTAGGACACTGGCTTTTAAATTGTATTATTCAGTGAGTGTCAGCATTGTTTGTAGCTATGATACAACATTTTAGTCTTAAAAAAAGTCACACCTTTCTGAGGGTAGCTAATGCTTTTCTCCAACCTCTCCATATATATACACACATCCCACACTACTCCACAGTCAAAATTGTATTTGTTAGCCAGGTTGAATATCTAGGCTAAACATTGCCTGATCAGTCACTCTCTTGCATTCCTAAATAAATAGATTTAGGGAGTGAATCTGACTTGCTAATAATATGTGTAATTTGTGCTGCCTCCATTTGATGCCATTATTCCTTTTGAATATGGCACAGTGTATTCCTGTGACATGCCCATCTTCTCATACCAGTAATCCTCAGACACGTGTTCCCTGCACCCCATTAGAAATCAGTAGTGTGCACCTACATTGCTAAATGTCTGGTATTTTTATACATTATTCTGAGCTTAAGGGAGGCCTTGATTGTCCATGTTTGTACTTAAATCTTAAAATGATTTCTTTTCAAATAGATTGCGTTTGGTTGGAATATTACTGCAGTGTCAGAAATTACAGAAATTTCCTTATGTTCAGCTAGATCTTACTTGAAGTTCTGGTCTCATTTTGAAATTCTCATGTACAGAGAGCAGCAGTGCAGAACTGTCACTGTAAGCTCAGGTCAACTGTCAGCTTTGAGACATCGTTTCTTAATTTTGGAAATGTTTTGTTCGAGAAAAGACTTGGTCTTTTAACCAGCTCCTGCTTTTCATCTGTTTTTCATGGCAAATGATCCCATTTCCCAACCATTTGCAAACAGTGACTGTCTGGCAGGATTTCCTGGATACACATTAGTTTTGAGATTGTAAAAGGTCAACTTTCTGAACTTTGGTGATTAGTGTGGTTATTTGTCCTGCCTTTTCTTCCATGGGAACTGATCAGCTCATATGGAAGGTAGAAACAGTGTCCAAGAAAAATTCATCTGCTAGCAAATCACCTCCACCATGAATCATAAAGAAAAAAATAATCCAAGTAGGACATCTCCTGACCTTTGTGTACTAAAACTTTCTGAACAGCTGGAACCAATATGTTTGGAGTCAGAGTTTTGTAAGAAGCTTCTGAAAAAGTTATTCATAACTTGATCCCATTCTTGTTTGTTAGAGTGAGGTACTGAGGCCCTGGCAGCACATAACTCATAAGCTGAAGTTGTGTGAACAGAGGGCAGTGGGTAACTAGGGCCGACTGTGAAAAGAACCATTTCTTTTAGAGCTTTTTTTTTATTATTTGGAGCTGACCTTCAAAATTAAAAGTAAGAGGGTAATAAAAACAGGTAAACCAACAGATGTTTATAGAAGTTTGGCCAATTTTAATTTGTTTCTTGTGACTCCACTGGAAGAAGTGATGGGATTTTTCTCATGTGCATATGCCATGTAAGAGATTGAAGCCATGGAAATTTTTCCATGCTGCGAGGGAACCCTCTAAATTGGTAGTAGGGAATAGTAGAGAAGATGCTGATGTTGATAAAAGACGGGTTTTGTCATTATTTGCACAGAATCCATCAGATATTTCTTCAGGCTCTGAAAGTGAGGGATGTTTGAGTACCAGAAGTCCTAATGGATTTCTTAATCTTATAGGGAAGAGGAAAGAGCCTTGCTCCACATCCCTTAGCTCCAGCAGCTGAGTTTGGTTATTGCTTTCCTTTTCCTCACCTTCTGAGGACTTACAGAGGGCAACATTCTGTTCTACCTTTTGTCTGTTTAAGAATTATGTATCTCCTGAATTGTCTGTTTTCCTTACTGTATTCTCAGTAGTAATTAAATGGTCCAAATGGAGGAAGTAAGATAAGTCCTGATGCATTCAAGGTCATGGTTGTCTCAGCATTCATTTAAGTGAAGTAGATTTTCTTCTATTGAATTTATTTTACAGAGGAAATGCCAAAGGCATCCTGATAGCTGCTTTCTCCACCCCTGGTGTCTGGAGCCCTTTTTCTGCTATATGAATGAGATCTGCAAGTTTTGGATTTGTAGGGTTGGGGCTGGAGGGGAGGAACAAGCAGCTTTGTTGGTTGTTTTTTAGATAGGTGTGGATTCTCACTGCCTCTGGTGTCTGCAAGAATGTCACCAGCACCACTGACTTGCAGGTTGGGCTGTACAACTCCTTCAAGTAATCATGTGTTCATGTCCTTATGTACATAACTGCACATGATAAAAGAAATTTGTAGTGTTTTTTTAACTTAAACACGTAAGTCTGAAACAATGGTTCTTACAATTCCGTAATTAATCTGCACCACATAACACTTGAAAGGATAGCAGGGACCAAAATCCAGAATTTGTGGTTGGATAAAAATGGAAGTGTGATGCGTTGAATCATGGGCAAGTGAATAAAACTTCAGTGTTTACAAAGTTGTTCCTGATGATATTTCAATAACAAATTATTTTCTAAAATACTGAGAGATTTGAGTGGCTTGATCTACCTCATAACCACTATTGAGGTAGATAAATATAGATCCAAAGTAATTTTATTCATCTAAATATTTATGTCTGTGATATATTGATGAAATTTGTTGCCTAAACATTATTTTTAGTTGGTTATGCTGTAACTAAATCATAGGAGAAAATGCTTTCGTATTTGCTCTTTGGCAGAATAAAGTCTTGTTTACAAGATGTAAATCTTGGTTAGGGATTTGGGTCATGGAGGGAAAAAAAAAATTAGTATCTAGTTTGACTCTGCATGTCTGTTGTGCTGTAGCTACTGGCATGCATATTAAAATAAAAATATTGCTGTCTGTGAAGTTCAGAGAGCAGAAGTTATTTTGACCTTTTTGGAGCTTAATAAATGTACTGACCTGAAAACTGAGGTTGTGAAAATGATCTCTGACTGTGAGCTGCAGTACCAGGGACTGCTTTGCACAAATGTGTGTGTTTTGAGCCAGTGTTCAGTTTCTAGTGAAGGAGGATTGTCTGTTTGGGAAAGCTGTTCCTCAAACCAATCTGTGTTATTGTTTGGAAATCCTGACCAAGCAGTTTGAAAGCTTGTCATAGGAAAAAGTTAGCACAACTGCTGTGCATTTGTGGAAAGAAATTCTAGAGACTGTGGTAACAATATTTTGTTGTCTTTTGAAGAAGTGCTGTTCTCGGTATGATTTCAAAATCAGAAGGTAGGCAGGATTGCAGATGGGCCTACTTACGGAGTAGAAAATAGTTTTATTTCTGCAACAAAAACCTTTTACAGAAGTGTACTTGAATATATTACAATGATCTGAAGCTCATGACAAGTTATTCTTCAAATTACAAAGCAAAACCAGTGCATAATTGTTAGTTTAATAGTGAAATAGTGTCTTCTTGGTATTATGATAATTAATTCAACCCTCTAAATTATCTGATTAAAAAGACACCAGTACTAGAAAAAAAATCCCCCCCCCCCTTTTTTTTTTTTCTTAATGAACATGCCAAAATGCACAATGCCCCAGAGAGATTAATGGTGATTTTCTGACAGACTCAGAAAGCAAAACATGAAATAAAAATCTAGATTACAGAGGAGAATTTTGGGACTAAATTCTGTGGGGTCATACATTTCTCTGCCTCCAACCAGTGCAGTAAAATGCAACGTTAGGTATTTTTTCTATAACATCAAAGGTATTTTGTGTCCTGTTTTGCTCTGGGTTGTTTTTCTACCCTAGCATCTGTTCTTGCCTGGGAAAGATTTTCAATGTGTCCTTGTAAGGGAACTGTGTATAGTTAAGGGGGAATTCTTGTTTTTGTATTAATTTCTACTAGAATGCAGAATATATTAAATTAATAACAGCTGGTCTAGAAATGCCACTTGGGTAGTCAAAGAGTGTTCATTTGGTTGGGCCACTTCTCCCATTCTTGTTACAAGGCAGCACCAATTTATATTTTATGTATGCAAACCATGATTGTTCATGAATATGGTTCCTTTTGACATGACTTTTATACTGGTAAAGTGAGGCATTCACAACAAGACCTGGTGACAGCCCTCCAGCTCAGGTAGAGGACAGATAGTTACCTTTCATTCCATTACTTGTTCAACAATTTCAGAAACTGCATGCACCTGAAAATGTCATGAGTCTCTCACAAAAGAGTGCTTTGTCTTCAAATTGGTACATTTTCCCCTAAATAAAAGAAACATGGTTTTAATAAAATCATTAATATCGCTTTAGATATGAGTGCTACAGGCACTCATCAAGTAAACAAATGCATTAATGCTATTATATACTGTATATGTTAAAAAACCCTAAGAATGTTCTATATAATAGCTGCATTCAGTACCTTTTTTTTCTTTCTCTCAAGAAATGGGATTTCATCCAAATTCTAAAGGTTAAGTTGTCAGTAGAACTCAAAGGGTGTTTTGTATCCATTTGTATAACTAGTTTAATGTTTTTTAAAGCGTCCGTGTACACCAACAATGGAATCAGTCAGTTACAGGGGAGCTTAGCAGGACATTCTCAAAGTTCTCTTCACAGCAAATTATGCTGAAACTAATTCAGGAAAAAAGCAATTCTCTTCACTGAAGGAGTTACTTAGCATGGAGTAATAAATATTCAAATACAGATGTAATGTTCCAGCTTCAAGATCAGAGATGATGATGAACATGCAGCAGGAGAACAAAGTCCATGGTTCAATCAGTTTAATAATTACATTGTGGCCACTTGTTAAAGCTTCATGTAATTTTCATGAAACATTATCGGTGTCTGAAAAAGCAAGTGCCATGAATTTGATTAGCTAAAACTTGTGAGCTGGAGTACTGCAGACCGTCACTTGAACTCCCACAGCAACAAGTGGCTGAACTATTGAATGTTATTAATTTCTGCATTCAAAAGGAAAGTGATTGAGAAATACTGGATTTTATATTTGTGTGCTTTTAGTGATGTAAGGAATGATATATTCTCATTCTTTCCAACTGTTTAACACCGTCCCAGCCATTTCACAGCTGATGCTGTCCTGGCTGCAGGGCACTGTTGAGAGCAGTGGCCTGGCTCTGTCCTCCTCTTTCTGAATCTTTTTCTCCATTTTCTTCACATGGGGGTGCAGGCTCAGGCAGATCAATCTGTTGATCTAGCTGAAACAATCAGCAAGATTTGTTTCTGCAAGTTCAGCAAGTTGACCGAGGTGTCCATCCTTGTCACCCTGGCACCACCGGCGGTTGGCAGGAGCAGCTGCCCTGTGGCACTGCCGTGGCCATGGAGCAGGCTGCCTGCCTGTGGGCTGGAAGACCATCCACCAGGGCTCAGCTGGGACCTTCAACTACCTCATGCATCATTGGTGATTTAGAATGCAGAAAAATGGAAGAGACTTTAAACCTGGTTTTATTTGTAACAGCCCAAGTGCCCTTTGGTCCGCCCCAGACATTTGGAAACATCAAGAAATCTCAACATCTTGTTTTCATCTGTTTTAGTGCTTGCTGGAAAAAAAAGTAGATTTTTATCTCCATATAATTGCACGAAGGGGTGTATGTATTTGAAAGTAAGAAACCCCCTCCAATCTGCACTAACACCCCCCTCATGCCTCCCTGTGATTTGTAATTTGCACATACTTATAGTGGCAGCTGAAATCACAGGAAGCTGTGTTGTTCTGGACACAAAAGCAATACGTATTTTGTAGATGCAGGGGCTAGATGTTTCAAAGGACTCCCTGAAAACACTGAATACTGCTACATATCTCATACCCCTGATCTGTAAATAGCTTTGCAAAATCCAATGGAGATGTCTGAAGTTGCAGTGTGATGATTTTCTCATTATCTTTGAAAGATAGTTTATTACACTTGTCACTAGAATGGAGTTTGAAAATTTTGCGGTAGGTATGGGATGAAGCTGCATGTTAGTTAAAGAAAATACTTCATAGCACATCAGGAACAGTGCCTTTGAATAGGGAAATGCACTTAATGAGTAACAGGTACTCTCTGGAAGAAGCGTGTGATTAGATAATTAACTGCGGTATCACAATGCATGACTGCAAGGGAGTGAAGAGAAGCTAGCACTGAGTTAGCTGTGTTCATTGTGTTAAACTTTCCACATTCCTTTTTTTTTTGGGAAATATGAATTTAAACTGAAAAAAAATTTGAGACAACTGCCAGCCTAATGACAGTGATGCTTTGCTGTCTGAACAGTCTGGCATGTAAACTGTTCATGCCAATCAAGATTTTTTTCCAAACATTTTCTATGTGGGTTCATGCCAGTGTAAAGCTCATTGTCTTTAGCAGGATGTGATTCAGATCATAATTTAACTCAGTCCCATTTCCACTTAAGTTTGAATTTAACTAGAGCTGTAAACAAGTGACAAGCCATAAAAATTGGGCTGTCCTACTGAAATTGCAGGATTTTCAAGTGCTTGTAAGAGAAGTGACTGTCTCTTACATGTTTGAAGGTGGCTCCTACATCATGAGGACTGCTGCAGTCTACTTAAAGAGTTACAGTTATCAAATGCACAGGTGAATCCATGGCATTATGACATGGTGCTGTACTTTCTGTAAAGTCTTTTCATGTTGTGTTGGGGGCAGAACTTGGCTCTTGAAATTTTCCAGTCTGTGGTGAGAGAAGGGGAAAAGCAGCATGGCAAAAGAAGACATCCAGCTGCATCTAAGGACAGAACACTGTATTCTCATGCAGTTGTTGGACCATGTCCTGCCTTTCCCAGCAAGAAGCGTTCACAAATTCTCTTTCAATATCCAGGAAAATACACAACATAGGTACAAGTTTTTTTATAAGAGGTGATCTAAAATGTTTCTCACCTACTGTTTTCTAATGAATAACAAATTCCTCCTGCTTCTGGGTGAGAAGGATGACAGTAACAGAAGTGCATCCCCAGGTGTGCTGAGATGGCAGGCGTTGGCACAAGGTGACCTTGGTGGGACAGGCATGGGGCCAGTGCTGAGGGTGACAGGCTGTGTTCAGTCTGGCAACAGTTGCTTGTTTTTGTGGCACCCCCAGCCAGTCCTCCCACCAGTTCCAACAGCTGCCATAAGCTGCTGTGAAGTACCGCCTAATTATAGCATTTTCTTGATCCTCTTGATCCCCTTCAGAGATTCCTGGCCCTACCCTTGGCCAAACTCATCACCTAAAGGCAAGGCTCTCATGGAGATATGACAGTGGCACCACTGCTGTTGCCATCCTTAGGGAGGAGGTGGTGTTTCCGTGGTGAGCAGTGGGTTTGGAGGACTCTAAATGTCCCAATAAATGTAACTACTGCTGGTAAGCATTTAGCCCAGTTTGATAGTGCAGTGTCATGTACGCACACAAATTCCATTAGTTTCTGTGAGAATTGGACATGTGCACATAGGGTAATTGTTTCTAAAGCTAAAAATCATTCCCATTCATTGTGTTTTCCTCACCTGTGACTGTAAGACATAAAGATCACATAAAAAAAGAATACTAGAGCTAAGGTTTTTAAAAAGCAGATGATACTAGACTTTTACAGATGCCCAATATTCTGTGAGCTTGTACACAGTTAGCCTTTTGCTGCTGCATCCTGCATGGTGGTGGTTACTGGAATAGTGTGGGGCTTGGCTCTGGCTGTAGTTTTACCAGAAATTGCACTGCAGTACCCTGAGTACTCAGACAAGCTCAGACAATAGAGTCAACTCTTGTGTCCCTGAGGTAATTTTCTTAAATTTAAAAACCTTCCCGTCTGTATAAAGGCGTATCTGCCACATCACCCAGTGTCAGAGCAGTGTGAATGGCCTCTGACTTCCAGTACACTTTCTTTCTGTGCTGTTTTTGTTTACAGGGAGCAGAGGGACAGAGAGAAGGTTGGGCAATGCTTTGGCTCTGCTCCAGGAGATGTAAACAGATTTCCCAATGTTTGGCTTTGGACGGCTGGAGGTGCTCCAAGGCAGTTTCAGTGCGGCTCCCTCGGAGGGGCTCATGAGTCAGAGGTGAGGGCTGTGCGTGTGCTGAGTCACCAGCTTCCCACTCAGCAGCAGCTTCACTTTGATGTGGCTCAGTCATGAAACCCACACTCAGTCCCTTTGTTCAAGCCCTGATAAAGTACCCCAAAAAGCTTGACACTGTTAGTAAAACTCCGTGTTTGTGTTATTTCAGGTGATAGTGCACTTAGAGAATAATCAGTTTGTCTTTCTCAGTATATATACAGATGAGGCAAGGTATTGTTAAAGTTTGAGGCACTTCATGCACTGTATGCAAGAGTTCTTATACTTGAAAAGTAAGAGTAACGAGAAGAAAAGCTAAAATGTAATAAAGATTTACAATGAGGGCAGAATAAAGTGTTTTAATCCTAGAGAGAAGCAATGGTGGGTGGTTTCATTGTGAATAATAACAAATACTCTAGAAGCTGTGAAGAAAGGAAGTGACTCAGCAGTTTGAGGCTGAGTAACATCCATGTAAAACTGTGATCTTCCATTTGAGAACTGTACCTTAAATTCAAAATATTAGGAGAAGAAAATAGCTACAGGCTACATAAAGATGTTATATTTTTCTGTTCTTTGAAAAATGGTCTAGGTTCTTTTCTTTTTAATTTCTTCTAATTCACACCATTTTTGGTAGTACCTGAGGTCTACATCACAATATAGACTGAAACTTCGTTGTGAAATTGGTCTGGGGATCAGCTGGGTGTGGAGTAGTGACAGCAGTGGTGGCTGTGCCACTGGGGTCTGCAAAAGCAATGGAAAGTTTAAGATGGAGCTCAGTAGACATTTTAGATCTAAATGGTTTTCCAGACATGGAATGTGTAAAATTTTATGCCTCTTGATGTGTTCTTCTTAAAGACTTACCTCTTTGTAATAAAAAAATTAATAGAGGAGAACCCACTCAAGCACAGACAATAAATAACCTGGTTAGTTGGTTGGGCTTGGAGCCAGGCAATCCCTTGGTAGATACCAGACTATTGATTGCATTAACATACTTCCTTTTTCTTTTCTTGTTACAAATAGAATTACATGCTTATCCTTAAAATGCTTGTCCTGTTAAGTTTCTTACAAAACAGATGCATTTCAGTGTAAACTTTCAGTTGCAACAAAACCATAGTTCTTTCACCAATGAATTCTGTGGCCAAAAGTATTTTACAGTGATCATTGTTATAGTTACCTCACTGTAAAATTTATGTGGATTTGTGCACGACTCCACTGTTTTCAGGGTAATACATGCACACTGAAATGGTAGGTATGTTGTTAACTACATTGCAATTCAAACTCTTAATGCCTTTACAGAGAAGTTGGTGATTACACAAGAGGCTGTAATCTGCCTGGTTTGGTAGTGGGAATATATGCTGGTGTTCTTGGAGACATAGAGAAAGTCTCGTTTTCATAGTGTGGAAAGCAACATGGCAGTTGGATTTGGCAAGACAAACACTTGTCTTTTCAACACTCAGAAAAATGACTGTTGCTGAGTGAGGAATGCCATATATTGAGTATGTAGAAAAAGACTGGTAGGACAAGAGTAAACAACTTTTTGACAATTAAATAGTCTGAAAATGAGTGTGACAGATTTTCACTATGACAACAGAGTTTACCAATTGTTCAAGTAAAAGTAATTATTCAACAGTAGAGCAAAAGAAATTAGAACCGCAGGGGCAGATCGGAAGAGAAAGCAAACAACCAGATGATAGATAATTTCAAGTGGGTGGCGGTGAGATGACAAGGGCAGACGTGGAATGAGAAAAACAAATAGGACTTTCATAACATTATGCTTAGCTGTTTATATAATATACCAGGTATTTTATGTTAAGCTTGTATCTTTTCTTTCTCAGTCACATAGAAAAAATTACAACATGGCAAGATCCTCGAAAACCCATGAACCGGCCGCTGAATCACGTTAGCCACCATGCTGCAGCCACGACCACACCAGTGCCACAGAGGTCCATGGCAATGTCTCAGCCAAATCTCAGTGAGTACTGAATCGCATCTCTCTGCTGAAAACACAAAACAGATAGGAGAGACACCTCCTGATTTGTTTGTCAAAATAATTTTTGGTTCAAGAAGGTAGCTCTGACTCTGCTGTCAGACCTAACAGTATGTCCTCCTCTTCGTTTACTTAATTTCCCCCTCTGTAGATTTGGCAGCAAGCGAATTTGTACTGTCTGAGGTGAAGTTCTAACATTTCATGTTCTATTTTAGAGCCTTCCTGGCTTTTTGGTGTAGTGTTAGACATAGAAAAGTTCTGTCTTTGCTTTTCTGTTCTGAGGTGATATAAAACCCCCACAAGCTCCCCATATCACATCCAAGCTGTTGGATAACCTGTCCACAGTTAGCTCTGTGTTTCTTCAGGTCAGAAGGTACAGCTGGTTTGCTTGTTAGTTTGTTTATGGTTGTGGGGTTTTGCATAGTGAGGTTCTGCAGTGGAAGCAACTTGGAAACTACTAAAAAAGTCGGCTTTGCAGTATGAATTATCTGCAAAATTCTTATAACTGGTGTGGTTCCCTTGCTGTTTCTATTTAGCACTTCAAGTGTAAATTTAATTATCAACTTACATCAGTCTGATATTGCCAGATTTAAGCCTTAGTGAAAATAAAGCCATGAAAACTGTAAAATGTTAAAGAAAATTTGTAAATGGAAGAAAACATTTTCACATATAATTGAGAATTACAAATAGTCCCTAACATTTCATTTCTAAAGCTTAAACTTTTCTACTACTCAAGATGACAACACGTGAGTTTACAGGCTCAAGATCACAAAACTATGTCAGAAAAGCAGATTTAAAAACACATAGCAGATTTTTGTTCTGGTTAATTTTTGGTAAGTTGATCTCATGATTTCGTGATTGTCCACTTGCAGTGTGGTTCATGAGTGCTGTGTCTTCACATGCTAAGAAAATGCTGAACATTTGTCTGCTAATGATCACCAATAGAAGTAGTGCAATATTTACTTTTGTCTTAAATTTATAAGGAACACCTAGGCTGACACCTCTGAGGTAATGATCTTCAGTTCTTTTTTTCTACCTTGGTTTCATTTACTGCCTTGCTTGCATACAGGCAGTAGGAGTGGTGGTTATGTTACAAGATTTAGTGGGCAGTAGCAAACCATAATATGAGCACCTGAATAAAATCTGAAAGGTTGGGGGTATCTGTGGAGTGTCATAGCACATGGTAAAAGTAACAATTGCTCTGCTGTGGCTTCAAACCACAGCTGCGTGTGGGTCAGGCTGTTTATAGCAGTGCTGGAATGGCCAAGAGGTAAGAATAGGACAGCAGGGGTTTTGTTCATACCAACTCCTCCGCTTATGTGAACATCTGTTACATTGTCCCTAGTTAAAAATCAGCAGTGCCATAAATCAGGACAGTGTAGAGAACATTTCCCCCCACAGTTTATTAGTGGAAGTGAATGAAAGCCAAATTCTGGACTAAAACATGTATATTGAATTTTAGGGGAAGGTCTTCCTTGAAATTCAAAGGATTAGAAATAGAAGTCTAAACCAAATGAAAAGTCTGTTCTTGAAGGTATTTCAGGTGCCAAATAAGGGTATTTCCACAGACTTCAAAATCTGTCCCATTAAATACAGTCTGCATCTCAGTCAGTACCCTTCATATATATATATTTATGATGAGCTTCTACTTTTTGTGTAGGTATAGATGCAATTTTTGGCATAGTAGTTCAGGTGTGTGATTGAATTTCCCACTGGAAATAGTGTAAAAATCTACACAGTGTCCATATTTATTTAATCCAGAAAACGTTCCATCAATATGTCTTGGTGAACTTTTTCTTGTTTTGATAGCTTTCAAAGGCACACTATATGTGATGCTATTATATTTTAAAATATATTTTATAAGATTTAACCTAGAAACTGTGTGTATATGCATGTATATACACATAGAGAAATTGCATAGAAAGATTGCAGTAATCTGTCAGAACACTGCAGCCTCTGAATACTTTACGTAGCATTTTAAAATACATATGACTGTCGTTTCCAGTACTAAAGTAGAATGTCTCTATTTTTAAATTGCTGTAGCCGAAAGGAAGGGCCTTCCTCCTCCTCCGTGCTGGCAGCAGTGTAACTGCTCAGCATTCCTGGGTCTGCTCCCCTCTGCAGTGGGCAGTGCTGGCCTGGCAGCCGGACCCCGGGGCAGGAGTGGTTGTGCCAACATCTCACAAACATGAGAGGAGCAGTGGGAACTGCAAACCCAGCAATACCACTCTTCTGGCCCTAATTTTGTCACTTTGCAGCAAATGAAGTCTGCGCATCTGTCTTTAGCCTTGGCTTTGTGGTGGGGGTTTTTGTTTGTGGTTGGTTTTTTTTGTTTGTTTGTTTCAGGGCGGGGTTTTTTTGTTTTGTTTTTGGTTTTGTTAGTTTTTTGTAGTTTTTGTTTTGGGGTTTTTGTTTTGGTTTTTTGCTTATTTGGTTGGGGTTTTTTTTTTGTTTCTGTGGTTTTTTGTTTTTTTTTTTGTACTGTAAGAACTAAAAGGAGTTTTTCTTTTGAAGATGTGCCACTTAAAAGGATTTAAGTATTTCAGATCTGCACACTGGTCTGCACTTCCATTTACTAACACAGGAGTTTTCCTTGTACTTCTTATGAAAAGGAGGAAAATATGGTTTGTTTTGTACAGCTTGATGCTTTGGTTTATAAACTCCTTTCAGCAATATTTGCTGGGAATTGTACAAAGGCAGTTACAAACATTTTATCAAAGCACAGAATGTGACAAAGTGATACCAAATCATAGTATGCCTGTATTGTTGGAGGCAAACAAAAGCATATGGTGACAGTTGGTTGAAGTTCCTAGTCATACTTTAAAAAATCTGCTGTATTTTTCTATCTTTTCTCTTACTATGGTTTTATGTTGCCTATTTATGAGCTATAAGTCAACACTTCACTAGTGTTAGTTTTCACACTAGCATTTAAAGCACTGCCTTTTAAATGTTATAGAACAAAGGCATCAGGTATTTTTTCCTTTGATGCATCCTGTTAAATTTACTGAAAAGTAATATATGTTAGGCAAGTTTCTGTGCTCATTTACACACCAGCACTAAATTCAGTGACATTTCATGAATGAAAAGGAAAATTTGTCACATAGTTTGAAAGCATGTTCTTGCAGGTTAGCCTATATTCAGACTTGTTCAATTTGTTTTTTCCTAACATTTTACCACTGTTACTCTTCTAAGATGATTTAGATGTATATACTAAGGAAAATGCAGCATTAATAGGAATGTTTTCAGTGTATATTTTGTTGTTGGAGGCAAAAGGGAAAGTAATCACTCTCAGACTGAAGACAAAAAGAAACTGTACTTCTTGCATCTTCATAAGGACATCAGAAACTTCGTTTACTGTGATACTAATTCTGCAGAGATCCTAGTTTTCTGTCTGTTCTAAAACAGAGTCTTTTCCAGCTGATTGATAAGGTATTAACTGTCTCTTGCCAATCAATTATTGCAGTAGAATCAAGGGCCATCTGTGGAAGGAGGGATTACGCTAAATCCCTGTTTTAGTTGTCAGGCCGAGGTCCCTGAGCGAGGAGACCAACCCACAGGGACCCGCTGTGCCTGAGAGGAAGCAGAGAGCAGTTGCAGTGCACCAAGCTAAGGGTGGGTCACTGCTGCCTGAATCTGAGCTACGCACTCCCTTCTGCCTTCATGGCATTTCCTGATGTAAAAGGGTTGTGGAGGATGATTTTGGGCTATGTGTAGCAAGACTTAGGGGAAAAATTAGGTCCTTAAGGAGTTTCTTTTGTAAGATTTTTTTAATTAAGTGCTACTTGTTTTGTCGTCTTTCTCTAGTCTATATTATGCAACACTCAAACCCATTGTTATTTCCATCCTTCTCCCTTCAAAGTGTTTTAAACAGATTTCTTTTGTGATTGTACTCTTCATCCAGTGGGTAAGCACAATCTAGTCTCCATTTGAGTATTTTCCAAATTTAACAATTTGCAATTTACTTTGCCATAAAATAATCAGACCCTCTAATAGCTTATGTTTTCTGAATAAGATAGCATGAATTTATATGTGAGTTCCTTGAAAAGCTCATATAAAAAGAACATACTATCTGCAAAAAACCTCAGAAGACTTCTTGCCCACCCTGTGGCACAGTTGGATGTGGGATTTGGGCCTTGGAGCAAATAGCAGTTGCAGGCTGCAAGGCACAGTTACTCTACATCCCATGTGAGTGACAGCAACGTGTGTTAAGCAGTGCCCAGAGTTTGCTGGTTTGAGAGTTTTGGGCACTGCCACTTTGTGAGAGGCCTCTGAGTTTGTTTGGGTGTGGATGGGGGCTTTCAATTTATCTAACTGTGCTTAAAATTGGTGTGATGATGGTTGATATATAGTGTCTGTTGACCCAGGTAATGCCGCCTTCAGAAAATGTACCTGCATCACTCTTAATTCTGTACACTGACATAGTAACTTATAAATATATATTCTTATATATATCCTTAGGTTCTGCCAAAATGAATTCATTAATATGCACATTTGCAGGGAAAAAAATCACAAATAATGTTATAGTTCCTGAGATTTTCAGTGTTCCTGTACTCTATCTATATCTGGAGCAGATTGTAGTTTATCTCTGTGCTACTGATTTATCAACTGCCTGCTAGTCACATCCTCAAAGAGTTTTGATAAGAACCTCATTAGTGGACTCATTCAGGTGTACTGAGTGGAGGGACACTTGCTGGGAGATCAGTACTGATGTTGTGAGTTCACAAAGATGGAGATGCCTGTTCTGAGGTAAGGACTTCTTTTCTGGGTGAGTTTCCATACAGGGCTGAGGCCTTGCACGAGTTACAGCCGTGTCCACCACAAAACAGCTGAGGTGGGAAGGGGCCATGCAAGGGCTCTAACCCAGCCTCTGCTGAAAGCAAGGTCAGCAGTGGGACAAGAACAGGAGCTTGGGACTTTGTGCACTTGGACATGGAGATCCTTTGTGACAGTGGAGAAGGTGCTGGTGCAGTTCTCATGTGTTCATCAGGAAGGAGACTGGCACCACGGAGGAAATCGATGCTCTGTCATCAGCAGTGAGTGGAGGAGTTTCAGAACATGTCACATACCCACACCCACACACACATACAAACACTTAAGAATGGAGAAGAATTTCTGGCAGAGGGAGAAGGGTGCCACATGTATTTTAGTTTGCTCTTGACATCTCCACTTTCACCTGATCAGATTATGTGTAAATATCGACTATAGGAAAAATAACATGGCTCATCTCTGGCAGAAGCTGGTAATATTTGTCTCCATTTTATAAATCAACCAGTTCAGGCAGAAAACAGTGGAAAACCTGAAGTTACTTTGTTTAGGGTCACTGTATGCATTGATCCTGAGAGTTCAACCACATTTACTTCTTGTATCAAACTCCAGGTGAAGAACTATTTGGTTGTTCTGTTTTGGTTTTCCCTTCTGAAGAAGAGAACCTTACCTCTGTCAAGCATGACCCAAGTGATACAAGCAGGATGGCTTCCACTATTAATTCACTGGTTCTCTAAGATGAAGGACATTGGGTATTACAGATTAGAATTTTTTATTGTGAAGAGCCTCTGATGCTTGTTCTTTAATGAAAAATCATCCATGAATCTAAGAAGTTTAGCTTTCAGCTGTATTGCTAATGGCTTTTCAAATGGGTCTGGACAACTGGGAGTTATAGCACTTTACCTCTACTTTCATTTTTTTTTTTAACCAGCCAGGAAATCCAATCAAGAAAACAATGCCAAAATCCTATCTAGGAACAACAAACACATGAACTGAAGTTTCCATATCCTGCCACGATAAAAGAGATGTAGCTACTATTGTTTAAGGATGATAAAAGGCAGTTTTGGTAACTATGTCAAAGCCGGTTTCTGGAGAACACAGAAACTCCCAAAGTGTTCAAAACCAGATGATATGTATTTTAGTGTTCACTAATGTCCATGAAGAGTGTTTGCTAATGTCCAGGATTTTTTTCAGTATGAGGTCTTTCATATAAGACTTTTTCAAGTCTTGGTTTGCATTGGCTGGAAATTTGGCTAGAAATGTGTGACACTGAGAGGAACATGTTTTTCCCTCTCTGTAGTCCATACCCTCATACCACCTGCATGGTGGAAAGGCTTCCTGTTCCAGGTCATTTTTAATTGCTGGATATCCTGAAAGAAGCAAACACAATTCATTTGTGGTCAGTGTGAATAGTCTTGGCACCTGCTTCTGATGATTAATGACAAGAGAGCTGAAAGCATTATAGAGGATTTGCACGTTCTGTGGGAATGAGAGTTTTGTGATGCAGCTCTCAAAAGAATGAGGGGGTTTTGGATGTTTTCAATAAAAACCTCTAGCAAGTGATTTATCAGGCAGATTTCAAATAGAGTAATTTATTTATGTTTAAGGACAGTGGTTAATAGTCCAGAATGTAATTAGAATTAGCTTCAGTATCAGGTAAATTAAATCAAAGGAGACACACCTTTAAACCAACAATTGGCCATCTAGTAAATCTGACATGTTAAAGGTTCATGTGTTCAAGAGAGATGTTGGCATTTTTTCAAATTCTAGTAATTTTTAATTTTGACACAAAGAAGTTCCTGTTGGTGTAAGCATTTCCCCTCAAGGGTAGTAATCCAAACATGTGCCAGTGCAAGAGTGGAGGGTCATTTTCATAGTTTCAAAGTGAATGAAATGCAAAAGCTGAAGATTGCATGAAACAAAATAAAAGTAAGAATAATTAATTAAATATTTTAAATCTTACAGTCATCAGTAATTAATCATTAGCATTAAAGCTGTCTCTCCACTCAAGCAGCCCCCATCATCACTTTTTGTTACTGATTTATTGTTAAAAGTGCTTGCAGAGTAAATCTCTAATCTTTTAAATAACTTTCTGCTAAATCATAGCTTTGATGTTGCACCTGCAGGTTGTTTGTATTGTTTATTTTAATCTTAAATCATTGAAGACAGGAAAGATTAGTAAATGTGAATATCACAGACCTTAACAGTCGAAACTGTTGAGAAATCTCTATATAGCTATTTTCAGCTCAGAAATCTGAATAAAGGAGTCTCTGTGCACTGGAATAGTGCAACTTTTTGCTTTAATACTTCACAGATTTTTGGAACAAAATGCACCAGAACTGAAAAGCAGCATTTTTTGCTGACCTTGTTAGAAGGCTAATGCTTCTTTCTGGGAAATAAATGAAACAAGCAGTTCTTTGTTGGCTGAAGTGGAGTAAGAAAAGGAGGGGAGCCCAGTCTTTTTTTCTTTACAGTGTCATGACTAAGTCAAAACTGTAATATGGCTGGGTTAATTTTTTTTTTTCAAACCTGTGTAGACATTTGTTTTTCATCAGACTGTGTTGTATGAGACCTGGCACTGGCTAGTTCATCTGAATTTGGGTCTGGGCTGCCTGTAAACAGAGCAGAAAGATCCACAGCTGCATCCAGACACTTCTGACAAATAATAAAAGTTGGTGCAATCAGTTCAATGCAAATGTCAAAAATGATTGACACTTGCATGTTTTGGCTTCTGCAACCTGCAGTGTCTCTTGTCCACAAAGTAGTCCATGCCTAGTATATATCCAGCAGTCATCAACAGAAAGTTCTCCGACAATGTCAGGAAACCTAATTCACAGGGATATCAATATTAATTTAAAAGCAAACAAAAGCAATAAAAGAATTATTTTGTTTTTTATCTAACTGGAAAAAGAAAACTATATAGGTCTAGCTTGATGTAAACTACATAGTTGCAATTTCATGGATTGCAATGAAACTGTGGTCGCGTAGTTCAGCTTTGGAACTTAACTCCATATTTTTACTTGCTTTCATTTGGGCTGGATAATTGTGTAATGGCTGTTTATTAAAAGACTTACTTAATTTTGCAAAATAAATTTGGTTTTCCCCAAGAGAACTGAATACAAGGCCACCCTGAGTCTGCCTGCTGAAATGACGAATACTTTTCTTCTCTTATGTTAGACTCGTCTCCTTTACCACAGAGTGGTAGATTTGAGCTTTTGAATTTTTTTTTCTTTGTAGAACTTAAGAAATGCTACCCTGGAGTCCCAGAGCCTGCCTAGTGAATTGAAACTTACTGAAGACCATTTGTTTTTCTTTAGTAATTTTTTGACCTCTCAAAACCAGGCCAATGGTCCGAAGGCTCCGCAGAGCTCTGGCTGAGAGGAGCTGTCAAGGGTCCTTTTGAAGTCTAGACAATATCAGACCTATCAAGCATGCTTAAAAGTATTCTAGATACAATATTTTTCTGGTTTTCCTATGCATATCATTGTAACTTTACCCTTAAGAAAAGCAACTTAGTTTATTCCATTTTTTTTCTTGTTTGAAAAACTGACACAGTAAAAATTAGTAAAGCAGTAAGAAGTCTTAGTCCTTTAACAACTATATCATCACACTTTGCCACACTTCTTTTGAAGAGACTGATGTTCTGCCTGGGTGCTGGGGTTTGCCCAAGTAGGTGGGGTTGCAGAAGAAAACCTACCTTACCTACACTTACCTACACTTACCTACACTTACCTACACTTACCTACACTTACCTACACTTACCTACAGTGTTGCATATGAAATTGTATGAAGGTCTAGCCCAGGTCTGATAGAATCAGAATCATCAAATCATTTGGGTTGGAAAAGCCCTCAAAGATCATCAAGTCTAACCATTAACCCAGCACTGCCAAGGCCACCACTGACCCATGTCCTCAAGTGCTGCAACCACACGGCTTTTAAATCCCTCAGGGGAAGGGGACCCTACCACTGTCCTGAGCAACCTGTGCCAGAGCTGGGCAAATCTTCTGGCAAAGAAATTTTTCCTAATCTCCAATCTAAACCTCCGGGGGGGTGACACATTGGCATCAATCTGTGCAGTACTCTCCGGAACACCTGGTTCTGGAAGCAGGTTGCAAAGATGGTTTGGATCAGCCTGCATGCTTTCCCCAAGGTCCAGGAGGATTTATTAGCGTGGACTTTGCACGACCTACAGGTAATAAAGCTGTCCTTAGATCCAGACTGGCCCTGGAGATGGCCCAGGACTAATTCACACCTGGTCCATGCAGCTAGGCCTGGTCTGCATGAGTAATACATCTTACCTGGGTCCTGAACAAACCATAGAGTTAAAATGTTGAAAATTCTCTGTGCTTTGCTCCTGGCTTGTCTGGAGGATATCAATGCTGGATGCTATTCTTAGCACCATAAACAGGAAAAAAATTGTCTTGGTAAGTCAGGAGTGATACCTGCTGTCTGAGGTGGCGGGGCATTCTATTAGCTTTGTGACTTGTCGGCACCAGAGGGTCACACAGAGAGCTACACAGACTTACAATCCATCTCATAGAGAATTCTGCTCTGATTTATATTTTCTGAATTTGATCAGAGAAGACGATGCTGATTTAAGAAACATTAACAATCTAAGCAGCATTTACCCACTCAGCAACTGCCTTCTGTCAGCAAGTGAAAGGGTTTACTTCATTTACTTGGGTATAGCTCAGTTTTTCTTACTAAAGGTCCTGTTTTTAACCCTGCCATCTACTATGTTCTTCTCCTGTCACCCTTGTGAATCTCCTACCAAAGGTGGGGGATTGATGGGTCATGTCCTAACAGAAAGGGTTTCAGTTGTTAATTGAAAATTACTTCTGGCAATAATAATAATTGATTTAAATCTGTCGATAAAGAAAATGTTAAGTTGAAATATTTTTACTAGCTTACTGCCTATTATATACACACATTTTTAGGAATTTTCAATTTAAAAACCTTTCATGTTATTTACTAGTTTATTAGGTAAATATTTGAACGTACTAGGATAAACTTAAATACTTGTTCTATTGTAAGTGTTCTTGTTTGATACTCTCAGAACGTTAAAAAGCATTTATTAAGCAATTGCTAGTGCAGATCTTGCCAGATGGAGTAGGTCTCTCAATCATTTGAAGTACAGAAATTCTAATAATGCGTTCTTGTAAGTGAGCAACATGTGTCCTGGGCCCTGTGTTACCTGCAAATGCAGTTCTGGCCCAGGTGCCATGAGCCCTTGTCTCTCCCACAGTGATGAATGCCCAGCCCCAGCTGCCCCCCAGCCCAGCCCTGGCACAGCAGAGCCGCCCCCCAGCACTGCTGGCCCTGCCCAGCGCGCTCACCACGCAGCAGCAGCAGCAGAAGCTGAGGCTCCAGAGAATCCAGATGGAGAGGGAGCGAATTCGGATGCGTCAGGAGGAGTTACTGCGACAGGTAACACCGAAGATACTCTTACTTTCTTCAAGAGCTTCTAGTTCAATGCATCTAAATTTTTAACAAATACAGTTAGTGGCTCTGTTACTTTATGTCAAGACTAACCATGCTTTTACAGAAGGGTAACCAAAAAGCTAATATAAACAGGTAATTTCATTTTTTCCCTCAAAACTAGCACTGAACAGAACACGGAATGGCCATCAGTCATAAGTTACAGACCTAGTGTCTTTTTTACCAACCTTTCTTAATAGCCATATAAGGGCCAAATTCTGTTCTTTGTCTGTCCGTAAGCAACTAGGGCAACTAACACTGATTTATGTGCAGTTTAACTTGGTTTGCATAGGAGACCATGTTCATATTCACTGAAGATAAAGGAAGAACATATGGAATTGTTCTTGACTCCAATCCCTACTCTCTTAATTTGCACCGTTTGCCTTTTAGTTAGAATAAAATCACATTCACATCTTAGATGAATGCCTCTGGTCTGAAGACTTCTCAGAGTTGGTTATTTGTGGGTGTTTTGCTTATTGTTCTATTTCTTAAGTTTCAGCTCTTTGTAATGACTGTACAATGTCATACAAAATAGATGTGTTACTTCCTTTATAGTGCCTTAAGAAAATAAAGTTTTAAGAACTGTGTTTCATCTGTTAAAGACGAGTCCACTAGTGGTGTTGTGTTTGCATGGCATATTAATCAGATTCCTTAGTGAAAAAAAAATAACCTGTTTTTCTCAGAAACAGCATGAAAAAGTACACTTTATCAGAAAGCATATCCTTAATTGTGGCCTTGCAAATGCTGCAGTTAAGAGTTCTAAGTACCTTTAAAAAATGGCAGCTTTCACATGATTAAGGTGGCAGTCTCTGACATGGGCAGGGGTCTCAAGTCTTTTGTGCAGCTTCTCCTTTCTCACCAGGAGCTCATGATAGAGATGGGTGTGAGAAGAGAGTGAGGATATCTGGTACGAGATTAGTCGTGATTGTCTTCATGCTAACAACAGGTTTAGCTATTTTTACTCTCTTTGACTCTATTCTTGATTCAAGACAAGAGCAAATTAGGCTTCAGAACAGTTGTGCCATTAACATAAGGGAGGGTTTTGCTGCTTTGCTGACTTTGAAACCGATACATTCACAGCACTCTGCAGCTGTCCCGTACTCAGTCCAGACTTCCACTTACTGTGCCCAGGACCACCCTGCCCCTATGGTGCTTGCTGAAGCTCTGCATTGCATGAAGCAGTACAGCACCACTTTGCATTACCAAAGTTTTTACAGCTGGTGTAACTCTTAGGGAGGGGAACAAGATGCAAAATCTCTTCTTCCTAACAGAATGTTGTGAACTTCCTTCCAGTAACCTCAGCATCCTGAGCCCTGGCAGGGCACAATGAACTCCTCTGGTCATCAGTGCTCAAGTACAGTTACTCCTGACCTGACCCTCCCTTGCTGTTTTTGCTTTTTTAGCATAACCTATCTAAGGGGAAAATGCTGAGTAAGTGTGTATGTTGCTGCTAGCAGCTGTGAGGTGGTGCAGAGTGTTTGAGTGAGAGGGGAAGGATTCTTTGGAGGGTCACAAACCTTTCAGCCCAGTAGCAGCTGCTGGCTCCCCACAGCCATTCCTGGCAGCAGCTGCTAGGGTGGAGCAGCTTGCCCAGCTGGGAAGAGGTCATAGCTCTGGAAGCTCTTGGCTTAGAGAATTTCTTTCCTTCTTTGTTCTTCTCTTCATGTAGTTGCTAAAATCCTAGATCTCTAGACTGAGCACATGCAAGAAGGGCAGCATTTCAGAAAACCAGTATGATAGCATCTATTTAAAGGTTTCCTTACTCAGTTTTGTCACTCTATAAGAAGTTAATGTTGTTTTATACTGATTTGGTTTTGCCAGCTTTCCAAAGGAAAAGAGAGAGTGTGCTTGCTGCTTAAGAGCTTCATGGAAATGGAAGTCAGTAGAGGTCATGTCAGTCAGAAATCTCTGAAAGGTCCTCCTCCGTGAAAAAAAAAAATTGAAAACATAGTAAAACGTCATATTCTAGCCTTGAAAACCTGTTAATCCTTTCTGTACTGGGGAGACTGGATTATTGATTCAGAGGAGAGAAGTTTTCTACTACGATTTAAATGAAATATTTACTTTGCTTGTTTCATTAAAAAACATAAGTTGAGTAAATTATGGTAAAAACAGATACAGCTTTATTATTTTAAGGTCTTAGGATTTTTGTTGGGAACGTCCCAACGGAGTCAAACAACCTCTATATAGAGCTCTGTACCACTAGATGTCATGGGTGTTTCGCAGAGATAATGCTGAAAGAATTTATCTTTCAGGAAGGGTTGCAAAATAAGTTTCCTTTGGCTCTGATTGCTTGTTTGTCATCCTGCAGATAGCAGACATGAGACAGGTCATTAGGCAAATTCTTGCTATTAGGCAGAGTGTTCATTCTAAAGATCACAGTCTTGGTGCCAGTGGTTTTCTTGTAACATGTTAAATACTTTATAGTTGCTGAATTACAGGCCTGGCTTCCAGACTATCTATCTATCAGTTAGAACTGATAGCTAAATTCTGTGGTGCTTCAAGCCAGCACAGGTGGGTATGAGACACTGTCTGTCTACATCATGATTTTCTTCATATCAGTGTAAACTAATACTCATCAATGAGATCACTCAGAATTACTTTCCTTCAGTGTATATGTTACGTGTTCACTTGTTACAAGACTACGGTATTTCTGAGCTGTTGGAATTACCCTTCCCTTGTATTTATTTGTCTTTTCAGGAAGCTGCTCTTTGCAGACAACTTCCTATGGATTCAGAAAACATGGTCCCAGTTCAGACAGCTGTGAACACCCCTGCCATGACACAGGACATGAGGTCTATTACAAATAATGGATCTGATCCTTTCTTGAACAGGCAAGTTCATTCTTCCTCATTAGGCAATTGCTTCTGATGCCTTCTCTAGACTGTTACAGCTGTCTCTCTAAAATAGTCTCCATATTGTCTTCTTTTGTTTACTTACTGTAAACAGGGGGTGTGGCTGAGTGGCTGATCTGAAATCTTTCAGTTTATGCTTCAAGAAGGAATCTTAGAAAAAGCAATAAATTGTAACAGGTGGTTTTAATTCTGTTGTTAGTATACGTGGAAGACTATGTAGAAGAGGTACATTACCTAAGTATAAATACACACAACTTTTTAGGCTCTCAGAACTGATTTCAATTCTAGAGTTATATATACACGTGTGTGTTTCAAAATTCAAGAGTGGCCTCACTTCAATTACTTTGTTATTTGGGCTGATGTGATATGATGTTGGCTGATCAGTGGCCAACAGTTGAGGATGAAGCTTAATCACTCAGTATCTGTTTCTAATATGTAACCTACTGTGTTCTCTTCCAACACTGTGTTCCGGAACTGTGTCTGTCAGAGCATCTTTACTGAGTCTTTTTCATGTTTCAATTTGTAGTGGGCCATACCACTCCAGGGAACAGAGTACGGACAGTGGCTTGGGATTAGGATGCTACAGTATACCAACGACACCTGAAGATTTTCTCAGCAACGTAGATGAGATGGATACAGGTAAAATGCTTGGATTTAGTTTAAAGTATAGTCCAGTTAATAACTTTGTAGTATGACTAGTAATGTTTTATAATTGCATAACTGAATGATAATCTCTGGGTTTCCTATCCAAGAGAACAGACTGAGACTGTTGGAGAAAACACCTAGATGGTATTTAGTGCCCAGAAGGTTCTCAGCTTTAACTTAGATCCAGATTCTGCCCTTTTACCTCAGACTAATATTAAACAGAATAAATAAAACCTGGAAAATGCAAGCCTTAATTTCTGTTTTCATACAATTTTCCATGGTAGGGGGAGTAAAAAGCTTGTTATGGGTTACATGCACAAATCGATACATTTTCTAACTCTGGGAAATCAGTCTTGCTTGTAGGTCTCTTATATTGGCAAAGTTGGATTTGCCTTCAAAATGATGTATTTAACTAGCTTACATTTTGATACGTATTTATTTTATGTTAGTGTCCTCATGGTGTTTAAATACTGAAGTAATTTACTAGGAAACCAAGGGTTTTTTCAGGGAGGGAAATTCTCAGCACTTCCTCACCTAAGCCTCTTTTTCAAGTTACCAGAAATTCAGTATTATGCAGAGAATGAGATGTTTATGTATTAAAGGTTTTCATGCTTGTTCATATTAATTTATGAAAAAAAATAGTAATATGACAGAACTAAATTGTTGTAAGGCACTTTTTTCTGTTATTTCCTATGGACAGCGTTGGCCCTGGTGCAGAGGTCAGGATGGAGGTGTACATGAGGTCCCCCTGGTAGCCCAGGAAACAAACTTGAAACTGTCCTGTTTCCCAAGTGGAAGGCCAGAGCTGGATGCTTTGAGCACTGCTGGAAAGGACCTTTTGTGCTTTTGAGATCAAAGCAAGGATGTGAAATGTATTCTTAGGAGAATATGTACTCTGCACCTAAATACAGTTTTGAAATAACATTTGTGGTGAATAGGAATGCTCATGAGTGGTTGTGGGAAAGGGAGAATCAATTTTTATGTCCATTCTGTTGTTTTAATTTACCCACAATAAGTTTGGTACTTCAAAAGTTCTTCTTTACTTTTCCTAGGAGAAACTATAGCACAGACAACAATGAACATAAATCCACAACAAACACGTTTCCCTGATTTCCTCGACTGTCTTCCAGGGACAAATGTTGATCTTGGGACTCTAGAGTCAGAAGACTTGATCCCTATTCTCAACGACGTGGAGTCAGTGCTTAACAAAAATGAGCCCTTCCTTACCTGGCTGTAATCAAGCAATGTTTATTGGGCCTACAGTGCAATTTGAATTTATTTTTCCTCTTGAGGTAGGCATAGAATATCTGAATATCCTCAAGAGAAACATACTGCCTTATTGACTTTTGTTACATCATCTTTATGGTCAGTTTAATATCTGCCTGGATTTTATTGATACTAATTTAAGTATAAAATGCATATTTTACCTATATATATATATATAATACATACATGGATATATATTTCTTAAAAAAACCCACACTACTTTACACATCTGTGTACTTTTTAACCTTTTCAAACCAGGCAGAAATGCTTCACTTTTAGGAAAGTGGCTGATGCTTGTGCATATCCTGAGTACTGATTGACATCACAGACCCTTTGTGAATCAGAAAGGCTAACTCCTAGGTCACTTGGTTCGGAAAAAGTGCAAAGCATCAGGACATCAGAGCTATTTTAGTATTATGTTTATGACAATAGTATTAGAAGCTTTTTTAAAATCAACTTACTTAAGCCTTAAAAATTTTTTTTAGTTCTTAGTAACTAACTGTTCTGTATGGAATACAGTTCAAATCTGATCCATATCAAGCGTAGTAATTCCCATTATATATTTGGGAAGGCACAAACAATACTATATCAGTTTCTTTTTTTCAGTAAATTACTGTATAGTTTTCAGAAAATAAGTACTTCCAATCTCAAGTACCAGAATTGTTTAGCAACATTTTTACACTACAATATTGTTACAAAGTAAACCAGGCTGGTACTGACTGTTGCCTTTTAAAAACAAAGAAATGTATTTTAAACAAGCATTTTTTAAAAATTCTTAGATTTTTTATTTTATTATATTAAGCACTACAGTTTTGTAACTTAACACATGAACAAGCAATTTTTTATATATATAAAATCTGTGGCAAGTATTTTATGTGCAAAAATATTATTTTAAAATCAGTTCTGGAAAATGTGGCACAACTTGTTAATGTCATACATTGGGGGAGAAAAACCTTCCTCATACTGTTTTCAGTGATGTTTTTAACTGACAATGTCAAAATACATGTAGTTGTATACATGAAAAAAACCAGGAACTTTATCAGGGCACTGCTAAAGCAGCACTGGGACTCACCTGGTAAAACTGCTTAGCTTTTATGTCTTTCACTTACCATAACTGGTGCACAGGATACAAGATACGTGCTGTGTGTTTTTGCCTGTCCTATGTCCTACAGAACTTCCTTATCAGAGGTTTGGGGCTGAGAAGACATCAAGAACATTAAGCCTGCAGTTCCCCTGAAATGCGAATGATGTCCTGAATATTCTTAAGTGTTTTGAAATTATCTTATTTATAATTAATGGATTTAAGCATTTTGTATTGAAAAATAGGTAATTTTATGAAAGGCATTATAACTTTTCTCTAAGCTTAATCCAGGCTATGTAAAGAGAAGAAGAGATGTAGCACTAAGTGTAAATGTGTGTTTGCCAGGTCTGATAACACTTAACAAGATCTTACTGATGCGATGGAATATTGACCCCTAGAGACTTTTTTCCATCTGGTTGGTTGAAGGTAGGTGAAAAGGTCAGCGATGAAGTGGTGGGAATACAGAGCAGATTTGAAAGACAAATGATGAGGTAATAAATGTAGACCCTTGCTGAGAAGGATGGCTGCAGACAGGGATACATAGCAAATGAATCTCCGGTGTTCAGTGAAAAACATAACAGAAGCACTCAATAGAGTAAATGACCGTGTCCATGATGAACTGCTAAGTGTACATGGTGTCACAGGATGGAAAATAAAAAGCACACACACTGAAATTTTGAAAAAAGAGATGTCAGGCAAAGACCTACAGTTGTGAAGTTTTGTTACATAGTAAAAAGTAGCTTTTAAAAAAATGTTTTTTGGGGTTTTTTTAATAGAAAAAGAAATGTAACAGCAGAGTTGTGTCTGCACAGAATTTAATCGCTGAATGGGCATTGTGTTTCTTTTATTATTTGGAGGGGTTATTATTTGGGTTTTTTTTTTATTCTTGCTAGTTTTGCTAACTGTTGAGATAGCATAAATTTCTTTTCAATAAACAGGGGACTGGGCAGGGCTGACCAATATTAGTGTAATTAGTTTTAATCTCTTTCTTTTAAGGATTTCTTCAGGTTGTCAGCCTAAATGAAAAACAAATGGTCCTAAGGCTTTGTTCTTTAGTACCATGATGGATATTGATAAAGAACTGGAGATTTTCTGGCCAACTTTCAAGGCCACATCACCAGCACTGCTCAGTTGGCATAAGGAGCCGGCAGCCGTTGGTGCTGGAGTGACCCACAGCAGCTGTGGACCTGAGTGCTGGCGTGATCCAGGTGATAGTGCCCATCAGCAGGTTATGTTTAGAGAATGCAGTTTGTTCATTTGCTAGTAGCTCTGCACCATTGGACGTGTAAGTTTGTCACAGAAGATATTCCGAGCAGGTCGGGCTCACAGCTGCTGTGAGTCAGCTGGTGCTGATCTCTGCCCAGCCACGTGCATTGTTGTCAGCAAAAGGCTGCTCTTCATACAGGGAAAACTAATGCAACTTTCTAGTGAAATCACATCGGATATTTATCAGAATTGTGAAGTTGCAAGCTTGATTCCTTTTCTTTGTGTGTTTGTGATGGTTGAGTGTCTTGGTGCAAAGACCTTAAAAGGGTAAAGCAATCATAAACTGTGTTTCTGTGTTACTTCCATAGTAAACCAGCAGCAGATCTGAAACAGGAGGGTGCTGTGTGGAGCAATACTTCAGGTTGAAACAGCTGCCAGAATCTTGGGTTAGATCTTTACTTAGTCATGAAACAAATCTTGGTTGAATTAAAAGTGATTCTTTACACTATCAGCTTTTAATTTTTGTTACAGAGATGATGTGTCCGATGAAGTGCAATGACAATAAAATCTATTTTTCAAAGTTATCTTTTTAAAAAAGTTTCTGGCTTAAAACAGGCTTATGGCAGAACTTTTCAGTATTCAAAGCATATGTAATATGAAAATAAATTTATTGTTGACAATATTTCACTGTACTATTTCAGGTTTTGAGCATTTATGTACTAAATTGTACACTGTCTACTTGTAGTATAAATAGAACCAATGTGCCAGCTGGACAATGTTGCTGTGACCCTCCCTGAGGGGGCATATGTAAGTCTTGGTGATACAGAAGTAATGGGACATGGCTAATTACAGTTTGTATTCTGGTAATACTGTTAGAATGTAACTTGGGGAGGGATTGGGTTTGACTTTTTGTCAACAAATGCTGTTTGGGGGAAGGGAAGGATTTAAATCTATATTTTAATTACAGAAAAATGTGGGTGATTGTCCAAATAAACTTGTTTCCTAATACATACATCCATGTACATGCTAGTTCTTTAACGATTTTATTTACTTTATTTTTTATATGACTTGTGTGAGCATTTGTTTTTAATTTTTATTACCTTGCAATAGATTGTATTAGAGGCAATCAGATCAAACTGTTGTATCCTGAGTTTGACTCTGTTTCGGGTTTAATTATTTCTTTGATCTTTTACATGAAAAAATACAAATGAACTTGAAAGATTTTGGATGCATATTGGTTTTTAAAAATAATTTCTTTAGGGGAGAGAGTGGGTTTGAGGGTTTTAGCGTGTGCTTCCCAGGGAACTGTAAAACACTGCTTGGAATAAAGGTGTGGACATACTATTCTATGAAAAAGGCATACCTTTTGAATTAAAATACTCAGTTTTATATTGTATATTGTATGTTCAATTATTCATATATGTATCTACATATTCAATATGTATATTCAATTCAATATACGTTTGAATCAAAATAAGGGGGCAAAGACCCCACCCATATCAGTGTAATGGAAGAAGTCAGCCCTCCCACCCTCTGACAGCTGGAATGGCTCCAGGGTTTGATGCTGGTTACACTATGAGTAATGTACAATCCTTGAAGAGGGAGCTAAAGTTGAACTGGAGACAGGTGATGAACATTCAAGACTGGAATGATGTGAGAAAACATCCCTTGTTCTGGGCTGAGCAATTTTTTTTTCAACATTGTATATGTTACTTCCTTCCTTTAGAGATGAACCTTTTGCAAAAAGTTAATGCATCTTTCCCAAAAGGTGACACTGTCCTGTGGTTAACGTATCATTTTTCTGCAGTCTATTTATTGAAGACAATCAAAAAAGAGAACTAACTGTATATATTTCAGCTATGCAGGGGCTGAACCACTTTTGTCCCACTGAAGTTCATGGGCTCAAAATCACATGCACACACTCCACATGTTGTAATCTGAGTTGTTAAATAACCAATGTGGCTCCTTTTATGATGGCTCTCAGCTAAAACAGTGCCATGGGATGTTGAAGTTGCCGTGTTCTCAGCACCCTTGGTCACCCAGCAGCCAATATTTATGGGTGAATAAGGAAGCTTCAGCCAGCATGGGTATTTCTGAGATTTTACAAAGAATATTACTAATATTCTTTCTTTTGGCTACTATTATTTTTACTTCTGTATTAGTGTATGTTGATATTTCTACACACTATAACACAGTGTGGTCCTTAAGTTGGTTCCTGAGGTCTGTTAGCACTTTCAGTTATCCCTGTTTGTGCCTTCTTTCTTGCCATCATATTTCTGTCCCTTCCTAGAGCTGCACTCTCTTTATCTGTGCCGCCTTTTCCAGAATTAACACTGGCTTTTTACATCATTCTCTGTTATGAGGATCTATGATTAATCCCTCTCCTTGATTTTACAGGATGCTTTGCTGAGTAAAAACACAGAACAATCTCCAGTTACTGCAGAACTGACACTGCAGATGTGTGATTGGTTTGAAATTAAGTGCTGGGGAGAGCCTCAGATGTTAGCTTTAACTGAATAGATTTGGGAACACCATTGCCTGCACTCCAAAGTGTGAGTTCAGCTGGGCTCCTTGTTCTGGCTCATCTACCCTTTTTCAATACACCTGACGGCTAAGGTGTGAATGCAGTCTGGATTACAAGATGAAATGTGTGCACCTTGTGTCAGTATCTGCTATATATTAGCTCATGTTAGAAAGCCATCATGTAGCTGGGTGTCTCTTGGGAGCAGCAGCTCATTGATTTTGGTTTTAGGTATCATAGCTTGCTGCCTATTATTTCTTATCCCATCTCCCACAAAGATTTATGCACTGTGTTTACTGATATATCAAAGCTGTACACTATGCAGCTACCCATCCATTTATTGAATGCTGATGAGAAACATTCCTTGTTCCTGAAGGCTTTATATAAATCAAACAAGACAAATGTGAGATGAGGTGCAGGACAGCTGCTCTCCACAGATGAAAGAATAGATTTGAGACGGTGCACAGTGTGTGTTGAAATAAAGGGTACTCTCAAATTCCTGGGCACTGAGTAGAACAGGTGGGATGGACAGCTGTTTCTGAAGAGGTTTTTTTGCAATTTATCATGTACAACATAATTCTCAGTACCTATATCAAACTATTTAACATTTCTGCGTATTGCTCAAGAGCTTTCAGTGCTTTTGAGATTTTTAGATTCTTCAGATATCTCCTAGTGTAAATACACACGACATGAAATACAATTTTCTGAAAGCACAGACCACAGAAACATTGTTTCCGGAAGAAAATTTTAGGGAACAATTATGGCCAATATCAAGAAGCATGGAGACATCCAGCCTGACAAGCTGGTTTGTGAAAATTTGCTTCAGAATTTTTTTAAAGCAGCGTATTGGTTGATTTAAGTCCCTCAAATGTCTCCAATCCCTCTTATTTTCTCCTTGATTCCTTTGGAAAGTAGCTTTTTCTTTTAAAGTTTTGAAAGTTCTTTCTAAAACTATTTTTGCTTTTGAGCTAGCTCTCTATCATCTTTCCTATCTCTTTCATAGCACTGTGCTAAACACAGCTAAGTTGAACTTCTGCAAAAAGATTAATAAACAACATTTGCACTCATGTATAGATTGGAAGCTTTGAGGAGTTACAGGCTACCTAACTGACCTGAATAAAAATTGTAATCCAAATTGTATTTTGCATGAGAATACCCTCTTTTTAGATGGAAGCTGTTTTACAAAAATAAATACGAATCTGAAAGTTGTATTTCACTTATTTTATTTCATGATGAGGGATTTCAGGAAGGCTGGAAAGGGAGTCAGGGCTTCATAACACTGGTGGTAGGAAGAGCCCTTCATTCTCATCTCCTTAGCCAGGGCCAGTGCATCTCTGAGGGCTGCTTTGTGGAGCAGCTGCAGAAGGGATCTTCCAGGGTGAGGAGAGGTGTCTGCAATACTCCTGTTCGTTAGACAGCTCCATCTCCCTGGAAGAATGAAAACGTGGAGGTAATTTCCTGGCTACTATTGCTGTGACTTTCAAAGGATTGTATTGTTTTCCAATGGCAACAGTGTAGGGTTTTGGCTGTGTGTTAGAAAACCATGATCATGGAGCTGAAGGAAGGCCAGTTTAGTTTCTCTGAGTGTCAGCTAGAGGTGTGTATGTGACACATTAACAAAGGAGAATCATCAGTTGCTCACCCCACAGCATCCGCAGCATTTGCAGTCCCCGCAGAGGGTTCCAAACAGGCCATTCACCATCTGAATGCCGCAGAGCACTCCCTGGATCCCGCTCATGATCAGCAGCAAGGAGAAGAGGGTCAGGTGCCATGGGACAAGATTTTCAGGTGACATACACAGGTCCCACAATGTGTGGTCACTAAGGTAATTCCTGCAGGAAAACAAAATAGTTAGGAAGAAAACTGTATCAACTCACCAAGGAGGTCTCTCACCACTAGGAGGTTGTCACTGCTGTGACATGGCCAAGGTTCTATTCACCGCGGTAAGAATTTCCACTGTCACACTGGTGCTACTTATCTAGAAATATACTTCATTCTAGGTAAGTTGTAGCAAGTGATTTGAAAAAAACAAGACATCAGAAGGGAGCAGTTGGAGACAAGTATGTGTTTGATACAATTGAACCATTTTTAGGGTTTCAGGAAGAAAAGATCTTAGCCAAGCATGTGCCAAATGAGTATTATCTGTTCCAGTGTTCCGTCAGGAGCGTTTTTGCTGCTTTTTCTTGATTGCAGCTTTTTTTTNGGGATTTCTGGACTGCAACCAAAACTGTTTGAAACAGAGCATATTTCCAAAGATACTCAGAATGAGACGAAGGGAGTTGGTTTTCAGCCCTCAGTGGCCCATGAACAAATAATCCTCTACCTGTATACTTCTTGTTTTCTTTTTTTTTTTTTTTCTTTTCAACCTGAAGTATCATTTTTTTGTATATTATGTAAGAAATGCTGCCAGGTCGCTCTCGACTGAGGCAGACTGCATTAAAGGTTCTGAGTTAATGAGCTTACTGCAGCCCTTGCTGTTCTATTCTGGTTATACCTGCTCTCCTCAGTAGCACATTGTGCCCTGTTGTGTGTTGAACTTGTCTTGACTTCAGCCAGAGCAGTGGGATTGCTGGGGTTAAGTGCTAAATATACATGGCAGCAAACATGTTTGAGTTGCAGAGCATGAGGAACAAGCAGCTCCCAAATCCCATAGCCAAAATTAAATTATACATAGATCATATATATTAATATTATATAATATATTATTAGTACTAATTATTTGAATACCATTAAATTTCAATATAATCATAGAATCACAGAATGGTTTGGGTAGGAAGGGGCCTGAAAGATCATCTTGTTCCAATGCCCCGGCCATGGTCAGGGACCCCTCCCACTGCCCCAGGTTGCTCCATGCCCTGTCCAGCCTGGCCTTGGACACTTCCAGAGATGGGCCATCCACAACTTCTCTGGGCAGCCTGTGCCACTGCCTCACCGGGAAGAATTTTTTCCTAGTATTTGATCTAAACCTACTCTTAGTTTAAAGCTATTATCTTGTCCTGTCACTACATGGTCTTATAAAAAGTCCCTCTCCATATTTCTTGTAGGCTCCCATCAGGTACTGGAAAGCCACAATCAGGTCACCCTGAAGCTTCTCTTCTCCAGGCTGAACAATCCCAGTTCTCGCAGCCTTTCCTCATAGAAGAAGTGTTCCATCCCTCTGATCATCTTGGTAGCTTCCTCCATCTGTGTCATTAATGAAGATACAAAATAACACTAGTCCCAGTAGGGATCCCTTAGGGACACCTCTTGTCACTGATGTCCGTAAGGATCCTGTGCCACTGACCACCACCCTCTGGATGCCACCATCCAACCACTTCCTTCTCCATCTAACAGTTCACCCATCAAGTCCATCTCTCTCCAATTTAGAGAGCAGGATACTGTGGGGGATTGTGTCCAGATAAATGACTTCTGTAGTCCTTCCATTATCCACTGATGGACTCACCCCATCATGGAAGGCCACTGGGTTGGTCAGGCAGGGCTTGCCAAATTACTTCCCTGTCCTCAATGGGCATCATCAGACCTTCTAGAAGGAACTGTTCCATGATCCTCTCAGCCACACAGGTGAGGCTAACAGGTCAATGGTTCCCAGAGTCCTCCTTTCTACCCTTTTAAAAGATGGGTGTATTGTTTCCTCTTTTCCAGCCACCTGGGGCTCCACCTGACTGCCAAGACTTTTCAAATCTGAAGAATGGCTTGGCAATTCCATCAGCCAATTCCTTCAGGCCTCTGAGAGGTGTCAGAATGTGTCATTGCTATTCATCTAAGTGGAATTTATCCCTATATGTTAGTTATCATCCCAAGAATAATCTAGGAAGAGGCAGTGCATTTCTCTTTATTGGTCCCTCTGAAACTCAGTAGTTTTGATTGTACTTGCTATTCTTTACATCCCTGCTGTTGAACCTTATGAAGTGTTGCAGTGTGCTGCAGGCACTTCTAAGAGCTTCTATAATTTAGACAAATGGTATAATTCCCATTTTCATACAATGGATTTGGAATTTGAATCATCTCACAAACTTAAAACATGTATATCTTTTTTTTTTTCTGATTGCTTTGTCTTACCCATCCTTGAAAGGGTAGGTCCAGTTTCCTAGAATTTGACATTTAGGGCCTTTGTTTATGGCTACTGCTGACAAAATGAAACAGTATCCAGCTCCCACAACTCCAACAGCAGCAAATATTATAGAAGAAAACATCTGATGAAGAGAAAAATAAGGTTATTTTGGTTCTTATTCAAATTAAATGCACCTTTAACATCAGTTAACATTCCTCAAATTCGGCTGTTTGTAGTCAAATAATCAACACCTAAGCAGCTGAAGTCTATTAGTTTTCATTGCATAGTAAATGTGTAATGCATACCTGCACTGGCATTTTAAAACTTTACGAGCATTGGCCCTATGTGCCTGAGGAGGAGAAGACAGAGGCTGGCAGCAGATGGCACTGCTCCCCTCTGGGGCTCCTGCTCCGGGGCTCCTGTTCCCCTGCAGCCAGATGTTTTTCTCAGGAGACTGAAAGCAAGACTGAAGTCCTGGACCACTCAAGGAATTAAAAAAAAAAATCTACAGTATCCTTTACAAGTTGTCTTTGGTATCTTGGTTACATTTGGACCAAATAATTGTTGTTCTCATTCCCAAATCTCTCTTTAGGTTTCATACTATTCTACTTTATCTCCTCATAGGTACTTACCAGTGTAAGCTCTAGTAGTGCAATTTGAATGGATGGGAAAGTGTGTCTTTATTTTTCTGGCTTTTTATCACAGAATTTTCAATATATACTAATATGTAAATAAATCATGCAAGAACTAATGCCCTGCTTAAATTCTGAAATACTTGTAGCCATAACAGTTTGTAGGTAGAGGTAGTGTCCTTTATTAGAATAAACTGATCCGGGTGAAGAAAAAACCCTCATACTTTCAGGTCATAGAATCATTTGGGTTGGAAACAACCTCTAATACCATCAAGTCCAATGTGAGTTTTTGTTCAGACCTCAAAACAAGACTCTTGTGTTGAGTCCTGGCATGCATTTTTATGTTGATGTAGTTCACAGGGAAAACTTTAAAATTATGCTTTTGCAGCAAACATCGTAATAATGGATTTCAGCTATCATACGAGACCAAATTTGGTTCTCAGTCATGCTGATGGTGATAAGGCCCATAGGACTCCTGTAGTGCAGTGTACTTGGTACTTTTGACTCTATTAGTATTCCCAGTCAGCAGCACTCCAACACTCCTGTCAGCAAAGAAGGCAGGCTGCTTTGCAGGCAGCACCACACACTTGCAGGTTGGCTGCCACTCAGCCAGCACTCACTGTGGGCACTGCAGTGTGACCATGGGCACTGTGTGTCCCTGTGGTCACCCTGCAGTGTGACTGTGCCCCTGGTCACCACCTGGTTGAGCAGCAGCAAAACCACAATGCCTGGTACTTGTAGAGGGGTATGTGCTCTGTAAAACTCAGCTAGTTTCTCTTCACTGCTATCAGAAAATGGATCATGCAGTTTTGTAAAGAGAAACAGATAGTTCCATTTCCTCCTTCTCAAAGTTCAACCTGTTTTGTTGGTACTGCATGAAGACAGCATCAAAGACAGAATTTAGGGAAAGCTCTTTGGTTAACCTCATAGACATGAATCTATTCCTATTTGGTTTTATCTCTCTCTCTCTTTTTTTTTTTTGTTTTCCAGTTGAAAATCTGTTCCTTTATTTTAAAACTGTAATGATCTACTTGATCCAAAGAATTTATTTGGAAAGGACATATTTTCCTACTAGAAATAAAATGTTTTTTCTGATTTAATTTTGAAACTAAAATGCTTGAGATGTTTACTAGTGTCTGAAAGTATTCTTTGGAAACTTTTCTACTGTGAAAGGAAGCTATAAATTCAAAATGAAGCCTCATCCACATTGCTTAAAGTAGGAAGGTTGGATTAGGTGACCTCCCAAGGTGTATTCCTTCCTGAAATTTCCTGTGATTCTAATGAGATATGGCTCATTTTGTGGGCTTGCAGTGAATTGGGAATGTAGTGTCTGACTGCCAGGTTAATTTTAAAAGCTGCCAACAAAAAATGGCTAAGGAGAGAACTGTTGTACTCTGCAAAACAAAGTGTAGATCTTTCATCTATAAATTTTAAAAGTGATAGTAACTATAAGTATCTTGTCCTGGCAAAATCCAATGAGGCCGTACTATTGTGGTACTTGTGGTAAAATATCAGAAGCATAATACAATTTTTACAGCCCACTATTTCCACTTCCCAGCATTCAAACAAATGGCAGGGCTGTGTGTCCCACACTCAAGACAGCCTCTGTCTAGACTCACAGTGACTGTGAGAGGAAGATTCATATACCAGGAACAATTTAGCTTTTACTTTTTTTGACATGTTTCTTTTCACTTACCGCAAACCTCTTTCCACAGCTCTGATTACCACAGCATCCACAGCAATCATTATTCTGAAGGCCCAAAAATACCAAGGCAGGGAAGATCATCTACAAATAACAGAAATACAGTTTGAATTGGGATTAATTCAAGTTACATCTTCTTTTAAATATATTAATTCTATGGGATTTTTTTTCTTATCATTAGGTTAAGTTACTTATTGACAAGCCTTTGGACGACTTAAAACTTGTTTATCAAAGAGGAATTTGCAGTCCTGAGAAAATTCAACAATGCAAGTCATGGCTGCCGGTAGGGGGAAGGTAGGAATGTCTGAATTTAGATACTTACCAATACACCGGATCCCAAGATCCCTCCAAAGTACCAAACTTCATCTGTAATGTGTGTTTTGTCGTCAGCCACTTTTCCTCCAGGGAAAAACAACAAAATGTTAGCAAGGGTGCAGAGCACAGCCAGGGGGATAAGAGTGCCTCCCAGGCACTTGGCACAGCCTCCCGTGCACATGTTTCTTTACAGGAATTGCAAACCAATTGAAGACAAAATAAAATCTCTCAGATGTTTTCAGAGCTGATTTATAAAAAGAAGCTTCTCGGTGTACTTTGCAAAATCTGGTTTCTGTTGTGCCTTTAGAGGTGCTGAACCTTCTGTCAGTGTTGCTGCAGTCAATCCAAAATGCACTATGCTGTTTTTTTATATGTCCTTGCAACCGTGATGTCAATTTTCTGAACGTCTGTAAATGAAATTACGTTCAGAGCAGCCTCTCATTTTACTACGACAACCCACAAACTTTGTTAATATTTTACTAAGGTGGCTGACAGACCTCATAGTCTGGGCTGAGGTCATGGGTAGATATGTGTCTCAGTTCTGGATCATCATTTTTACAACACATGATCTTTCTTCATATTGGAAAAAACTTCTTTTGCAAGGACAGACTTAAAAATGCATAATGAGTCAGCTGATATGAATAACATATTCATAGTCCAAGTTTTTACATGTCATGAGACAGTTCTGTAATTGAAATAGTAGAGAAACTAGATAATACAAAGATGGGCCATTGAAGACCAATAAAAATGCACATCCATAAACCTGAGAAAGTTCTTGGGTTGCAGCAGGAAGACAAACACTTATTTATTGATATTAGGCAGTTGGACTGTGCCTCAGGGCATGTGTTTCTTCTCTGATTTTGGGACTAAAAAGTTGGTTTTTTACTTATTTTGTGATTTCATGCTCTACATGATGGCATACTGTTTGCAGGAAAGACTGAATTAAAAATGCTTTAATATTTAATAGCCCTCTTCACCAAACATTAAGTTATATGACAAAGTGAATCAAAATCTGACAGAATTTCTCATAGATTGTTTTTTGAAGTTATGGCATATGCCATGTTTTAGGATAACTCCCACATTTTTTCCCTTTCATAGAAGAATGTTTCATATCACATAAACCTAAGCTTATTGAATAAAAGATGGCAAGAAATGATTGTCACTACTGCCAATCGTATGGATTCTGTAATATATTAGGAAGATCTGAGGATGGGTTTCTTAGGAGGGCTGGTCCTAGGAATTCCAGGATCTGTAGTGCTGAGCAGACTCATGATTTCTGAGGAAATGACACTAGTTTACTTTGTAAAAGGTTTTATTCAGGTATTTATTAAGACCAATTTTTGAGTGACTTCTCAAGTTGGCATATAATGCAACACGAATTAAGTCAACAGGTTCTTGGTATGAATAACAGATCTAGCAGAACAACCTGGACAGGGACAGTGATTGCTCTTGGTGGACTGGAAGACTCCCATTAATCATAGTGCATTCCATGCTGTTGGCACAGGAGCCTGCAGCTGATGATTTACCAGTTTCTGGAAGTTGTGCGATTTTTGCTTCTCATGTGTTGTCACAATTCCCCTCTTAGTGTTTTTGCTAGAAGTAGTGAGGGCTGTGAACAACACGTGCTGTTTGGTATAGTTTGGCAGCCTTGGCTCTTAGCATCCCACACTGCTCAGCCAGACCATCTGTCTCTGCAGGCGCTGGGAGCTGCCAACGTGCTGCCAGTCATGTCCTGGTGTTGTCATGTCTGACCCAGGACCTGCTGTTCCTCTGCACAGAGTAGACATTGCCCATGGTGTTGTCACTGATTTGTTGGCTGGTCCCTGAAGGAGAGAGGAGCCTCTGATCCCATCTGTGTAACAGCAACATGCATATGGCCCCTGAGGATAGCATTTTGAAAGGCACATGCTCATAAATTTAACTTTTCATCTCAAGAAGGACAGCTATTATGCAATTGAAGAGTAGCAGAGAAAAAACGTCCTGAGAGCACAGCCTACATGTGGTATTCAGTAGGATGTCAGTTGGGCCAATGTAAGCAGTTTCCATGGCATTCAACAGCCAGCTATTGATTCTGTGGCAAAGATTCAGAACCTGAAAACTCTCCATACTTCACTTGATACATTAAATAGGCTTTCACGACATTTCCATTTGGTAGACAGCATCTGTTGTTCGGCTCCCACTTACAGTGGCTCAGTAAAAGGAACAGGAAAAATGTTTGCTGTAGCTGGAATATAAGTCTTCGTTGACTTTCTTCCCCTTCTTTATCTGACTAGAATGTGGCTTTTTTGCAGTTGTGGATCCTGGCTTGCAGTAAAGAGGAAAAGTTTTAAGTTGTATTGCATCCAGCACCCTGCCATCCTGATTCACAGCAAGTGGTTCAGAGGCAGATGCTTCCACCAGGTTGTTGCCAGGCGTTCACTCCTGCACTTTCCCTTCCTCTACTCACTAACATTGCCAGTGCCACTGAAGTTTAGCCAGACTTCTCTGTCCAACTATACTAATTTATGCATGGAGTTTTTAAACTATTGCCAGGTTTTATGTAAGGGCTTAAGCTACACATTGTTTTCAGCAGGGAAGGGGCATCCAACCAGACCTGAAAGGCAGTACTCAGATAGAGTCAAGTATTTTCCCCAGGGAAAAACTGAGTGGCTTGCACTCGGCTGCTCGGAAAGAGCCTCTCCCCTTCCATTCCTGCCCGTGTTTTCCACCTGGCCATCTATCTGGGAGGAGTGATCCATTGTCAAACATTAGTCACAATTCTTCTCCTGGAATAAATGCTTCATTTTGGAGACACTGAGGACTGATAACTGGGGTGGAGCCAGTCTTTGGGTGTTGTGTCATCCTGTCCTCTTGAACAACATGTTTCGAGGAACTGTGGTATCATAACGGAAGGCACTCCTTTCTGTCTGGTGTGAAGGTGTTTCCTTCACTGCTCATCTCCTGAGCCACACAAAGTCCATGCTGTGCAAAAAGATGAAATGACATATTTTACTGTGGAAAATTATAGGAATATCAGGCCACTCAGATTTGGTAGTTTCAGGAGGATGTAAGCAGTGCTGATACCTTTCAAATTTTGTATTTTGATGTATCTAGTAATTTGGAATTGTAGATAGGTTTGTCTTGATCAGGTTCTTGTGTCAATTATCGAACTCATTAGACTGTTACGACCTGAGGTCATGAGTCCTTGCTCTTGTGATTTGTGTGTCTGCTTCTATAGTCTAAACGTAGTTTGGATATCTGGAGCTTGATAAGTTTGTGAACAAGTACTGACCCTCCCTTAAGTTGAGCCAGGAAGGACAGGGATGGTACAGATTTATAGATAGGATGGGATTTACAGTAGTTTAGTAGGAAACAGATCTGTTCAAGCCTTTGCTGATGCTAGTAAACTTGTATGTGTGTATATAAATATATGTGTATATATATATATGTAAATTTATAAAATATATATGGTGACACATTGATGTCAAGAAAGAAATACTGAAGGATGTTCCTGCATAAGATTGCTCTTAACACATGTAACATGGTGTGGTAGTCACTTGGTGTTGTGCTGTTCCATTGAGGGCTGGAGAGAGGCTGGTAAACTGTGCACCAAGTTCCTCTCTTTGAAGAGAGTGCAAAGGAGAATGAGCTGAAAAATATCTCCCTTCATATGACTCAAATCTTCATTGCAGCAAAGGATCACATAAATACAAGCTGTTCTTTGGAGAACTCCAAAAAGCCCTCCAGCTCTGACAGCTGTGTAATAAAGGGGTACATCCAGTGGGATGTACTGAGGGAACAGACCCTGCTCCTCTTGCCAGAGATTCAGCCACTGCCTTGAAATGCATGGATATGCAATGCATGTCAGTGAGAAGCTGAAAGAGGGGAGCTGTAAATGTACAAAAAGTAAAAGCCATCATTACACCCTATACACAACTTTGGCATGGAACGAATTAATTCCCTTTCCTAGCCCCAGACTCCTCTGCCAGACCTGGGGGCTGGCTCTGTGTGAGACACCTGAGAGCAGAGAGGGGAAGGTGCCTAAGGAAAAGCCAGGTGTCATGGGCTTCCTCACGACGGGTTTTCCTGCTCCAGCCGCAGGACTCTCCCAAGCTCTGAGGGCAGACTGTCAATGTACACAGCATTTCCCTCATATCTTTTTGACCTTTGTCAAAGCTCAGATAAGACCTTATGGCAAATGTAGCTTGGACTGGGTGGTGTCCTCAGTGACACATGGACATTGCATCACCACGAATACAAAAAAGCCAAGTATGCTGATGATGAGTGTCCAGAAGTGGGCTGGAAGGCACATTAGAACTACTGTATTTGACTGTACTGTAACTTAACTTTATACTTCTTTGCTGTTCTATTGTTCTGTAGTCATATTCTGTTTTACATGTCTCTGTTTTACATGCCCCCACTGCCTGTTTGCCAACTCCCACAGATTGTCTTTTCAACATGGAACATCTTCTGTAAGGGTTTTAATTAAATTCCATTCCTTCATTCTCCTCAAGGCATACCCTGAAAATGAATTACAAAAGTCACTGTCAACCACTAGCAAACAGGCATGTGGGCTCTAAGCAATCTCTGATGCTTCTCTTATTTATATTACTTTTAAGTAAGCAAAAATTACCTAACCATGTGTATGTAACGCCTCTTTTTTTCTACAGTTAAATTTCTTGGGTCTTATGATATTTATTTTTGTTCATTCATATGGAACATGTGTTGTTACTTATTAATGAGCTTGCCTTTATTGTAATCCACAATGTCTGTAGGAGAAAACAAGGGAACTTCAGAATTGCTGTAGGCCATCTAAACATCACTAAAGTACTTTTAATAATGAGGACAAAAATTCCACCTAAGATATTTTCAAAAATGAGAGAACAAAGAAATTGTTTCCTTTAGGGTTACCTGTTATTTATTTCTCTTTGGGGGATGTGCTCTTTATTGTCTTGTAATGAGTTTTTGCCAAGTCACACAAATTGTTATTTGCAGTGGTTATACAGCATTTGCAGTTACATATTCTTCCCATCACTATGCGTGCTGAAGTGCACAACTGTCCATTGGGTACAATCATCCTCTTGCTGATATAATTTAGTTTTTCTTCTTCCTCTTGACTTTACAAAAGCAGGCAAACAAGCAGGAGATGCCTGGAAAACCATGCTAGTTGCTTCAAATTTTGGAAACAGAGTAATCTGTATCCTATTTTTACCTGATTGCATTTATTCTTCCCTGCTTTGCAGGGAAATATCACAGGATGCTGTCACTGGGCTTGGTTTTCTCCAGCTTCTTTCTCAGTGACTGTTTGATACTGACTTACATGTCTTTAGAGCCCAATGTTCACCCTGATTCAGTGTGTTTCTGAAGAGTGCAGCAATATACAGTGTGACTCCATGTGTATTCTCCTCAAAAAAACCCAGTGCTTTTCATGCTTTGGTCTGTGTCTAGTTTCATTTTCTAGCAGTCAGCATACCCAATGTTTCACAAGGAAATTTCAGTTGTAAGTAGTATTTGTACAAGGACTCTAAATCTTTGAAAATATGAGAAATTGAAATTACTGTTGCTTGAGTGAAATCTTGGCTACAGCTAGTTCCCATCATGTTCACTGAGGGCAGATTTTAATCCTTGTATTTTTTGTTTTGACAGGCTTTTTATGTCTGTATTTTGAAATTATCCTATCTCTGTGTCTTTTGCAACAACAAACATTTTTAAGTTGTTAAGTTAAGAATTTCCTTCTTTGCTTTTATAAACACTCAGATTCTTACAGTGTGTGACAGGGCCATTCAGCTGTTTTTTTCTCTCCCACTCCCCTTTCGAGGGGTCTTACAGGCACTCCAGGGTTTTACCAGCCTCTCTGGTGCAAATACCTGATAGAATGCAGGAGTGCTGCTGTGGCTACTGTGGCTTTTGTGGCTGCCCTCCCTGTCTCCAAACTATCTGTGCTGGTGCAGTTGGAGATTGCTTCTGTCTGTACTGGGGTGCAAACATCAAGTGCACACATAGCCTTAAGGGAAGGTAGGTGCCAGAGATAAAGCCTGTGCATTCTAACCCCGTGCTAGATACCAGTGTAATTGAGATGAAAATCCTCATGTGCATTCATTAACTCACCATATCTAGGAACCTTATGTGGCCCCGAATGTAAAACAGGAATAATGTTGCAAATTTTCATGGATTGCTTTGCTTTAACCCTGGAAGAGGATACTTACCTCTCATCTTTCTTTCTAGACTTCAAGGAAATGGGAGTAGAAGACAACCACCTCTCTTTCTGCAGCTTGTGTTGCTGATAAGCAGCTTTCCTCAAATGCTGGTTCCTGTGGTAATGAGGAGATGTGAGCTGCACATCCATCAAACTCAGTCTCTCTGTCCAGTTTGGTCCGTTCTGCCTTGCTTCATATTCTCCACTTGAGTTGTCCAGCTGAATTGTTCACATGGTCAATGGAAATGATATGATTGTGGCCAATTGGCTCTTTTGCTTCTCTTGCAATTCTGTAAGGGATATGTCTGCCTTAAGGCTTGTGTAGGGAGGCAGAATGAAGAACAGAAGGAATGAAGTCTGTCTTTTCTGTCGAAAGAGAATCGTTTCCATTTTCAAGTGGAAATGGTCAGATCTGAAAGACCATTACAGTTTGGAATGTGTTCAAGTTTGAGGATTTCTGTGGGTCATTCCAAGCTGTGTCATGTACTTAGATGCAATTCTGTACAGTTTTGATAGTAAGAATATTATATACACCATTCTCTTTAATGCATCTGGTGAGAGACTGCGATGCATATAAAGCTCATATTTATCTTACTCATAACTACAAACATGCCTCCAGCTGGCTAGTCCACCTCCTGTGCTGATTTCACCCGGACATTTGTTAAGTGTGGTCATAGTCCATGTTTACAATTTATTTCCTCTTCAGTTGTTTTCTTTGTTATCCCCATGCTGTAATGCTATTACAGAAAGGGATTTTCAAGACTGAATAGTATTTTTTTCTATGCTGATCTCCTCTGATAGCAAGAATCAAGAAATTCTAAAGGAAGCAGCTGGTTGAGTTTTTAGCTGTGGAATGCCTAGAACTCACAGCCGTGACCTTTTCTTTATTTTTCCAAAATAAATAAAACATTTAAATTTTAGTTAATACATTAAGAATCTAGTTGCACACCTTGGATGTGTCCATGGCTCCCACAAACTTCTGTGAGAAGCCTTGCTGTAGAAGAAATGAGGAATTGTCTTACCCAAAGTCTTCTTTTGCCCAATATGCTCAAGTTGGTGGTGGCTTGACCTTGGAGTTCCTGTATTACCATTATCAGCAATAGACTCCACAGGCTTGTGGAAGGCAATGTAAGACTACATGTTTGTGGCCATGCTTGCAGTGGATTTATACACTAGTCATTGCAGTAGTGGAGATCAGAGGCTGAGCATTTGCTTTTGCACTGTTGTAGTAGTTCATTAATTTCTCAGTTAACAAATAAATTAAAGAACTGAGACAGATCATGCAACATTAAGTCTACTTTCCAACAGATTTTATGAAAGTTTGTGGGGTTTTTTATGAACTGGTTTAAAACCTGTGAAATCTATCCCTGTTACCAGACCATTAGTGCTTTTTTTTTAGTTTGGATTTCTTGGTTAGAGTTTCGGACGGAAGACGAGACAACCTCTACACCTCCTCCCAACCCCTTTGCCCCTTCAGTTCTTTCTGTGTTGTAGCTTTGAGAAACCCTGTCCTGTGTCTGGAGAATCCACAGGAGTGGGGGTGCATTTTCCATGCAGCCTCACCCTCCACTACATCCCTTTGCAGTCATGAAATCTACATTAGGTACAACAACAAAGTGGTTGCTCTGTAAATTGACATCCAGATGGTCTAAGGCAACTGTTTTGTATTAGGGACTGTTTGTGCCTGGTGATTATGGATTAGTTGCTATTAAATTTGCTAGGCTGGGAGTAGAATTATACTGCTGGTTACAGTATCCACATTAAGCTTCAAATGAACCTTAGCAATGGAAATCTTGCCTCTGGGCCCGCCCTGTCCCTTCTTACAATGTAATTCTTGTAATTGTCAATATGCAATATCTTTTTAGACAAGGTTCTGTTTATGAGTTATTACTAAACAAAAGCACATTCTAGCTCTCCCTTCATTTAATTACACCTTCCTATTATTTTTTGCAGACAAAGTTTGTCCCAGCTTGAATCCAAATTAGCTGTTACTCCCTCATTGAAAGCCCTTATGGTTTTTAGGTGTAGCGTGTCATACACAGAGTTGGAATATGTTAACTACTTCACAGATGTGTCTTTTATTATACTCTAAAGTTTCTTTTATTTTCTGAGACTTACATGAACCATTTCATTTTGTCAACATAGTGAAGACAGGCATGATATGTGTTTCCAAAAAAATTTGACAGTCTTGATTTCAGAAGTGAAAACAAACTTTAAACCTGTACTTTAAATCAGATCTTTTTAAAAACAAGCAAAAAACCTTTATTGTCAGGAACAAGTTATATTCGATTTTATAGCTGGACCTTCACTTGGATTCTCGAAGTTGACACAAATCACGAATTCCTTTTCACCACTTCAGTTTAAACTCCACCATAAACTATAAAAAAGTGGTGCTAGACTGTCTGCTGATGCCCTTCTCCCTAAAGCAGGAGATCTATAGAAGAGAAGAGCAGGTTTATTTTTCTTGTTGCATTATTGAAATAGTACCAACTACACTTATTGAGAGGAAAAACTGCTTTACCATAATAGGTTAATTAATGGAGGTCTTTCAGCAGCCTCTGTTAAATTGGTTTTATTTCCATGGCAACACTTTCTGCTTCACAGACAACTTTGTGTCAGTAAGGCTGGACTGAGTGGCCTTTCTGTGTGTTGTAAGTGGGAACTACAATAAATTTCCATATCATGAACGGATTATTGTGTGGGGAATGTAATGTTACAGGTTGCTGAGAACCAAATGTCCGCAAAAATAAACAGATAATTGAGAGTGATCCTGTTGATAATGCAGGTTCATCCAGGATAAAACCTCATACAGGATCTCAGCTGCAGGAAACATAATGCAATGGTCATCCTTTGGTTTGTTCTTTCATTCATTCTTTCTTTCTTCTTTTTCCTTTCTTTTGTTCTTTCTTTTTTTTTTGTTCTTTCATTTGTTCTTTCTTGAATTTTTATTGTGTTTAAGAGTGTGATAGAGCCAAGCAACTGTCAATCTATTCTGAAAAAAACCCTCTTGCCTCTTTTCCTTCTTCAAATTTGATGTTGGCTACCATGCAGTTAGAAAACCCAGAGACATACTAGAATGCAGTTTATTTTGGAGATATATCATGTATTGGTTAGTGGTCTATTTTGTCTTCTAGAGGCATGGAAATAATCTAGTTTGAATGCAAAACACTGGGTTTTGTGAAACTGTTAAAACTGCGAGCCCAGGGTTGGTTATAAAATTTTTTCTTTTCAATTTTTTCAAACAGCAAAATAAAATTTGGATCTTTTTCACATATATGTTTTCTCACAGACCTGTAATGTAGCATGTTTTACAACAATTTATATGCTTAGTCTTGATTTATTAAACTTTTTTGGTAAATGGTTAAAACTGTGGTCAGAGTTGATTCACCTTGTGTTAGATTAGTTATCACTTGTGTTAATATTTAATGGTACGGTACCAGGCTGTACCCTGTTCCTTTCAGAACACTCCCATATTGTTTTGACAGATAATGCATCTCCTGCGTTTATACCAGGGATCTGGGATGAAGTGTGCTGTATGACCTCAAAGGTGCAGTGCTTCTGCTGTGTTTATCTTTATGTAAGGGCTGCCATAGATCCTAACAGTGCAAACATTCAGATTCCAAAAGCCTAATTCTGGTCTTACAGTGATTAGCAAAAAAAATAGAAATAAATCAGATTAAAAAAAAATAGAAGTCATTCTAGTTATCTGTAGTTAGTTATCTGTATCTCATTGTGAAAAATATGCTGAGCCTTTTGAAGCTGTCCTGAGGTCAAGGGACTGTGGCGGACCTTAGAGTTCGTGTTTCCTGTTTTTCCTGTCTGTCCCTTAAGCTGTCTTTTCTACCCTCTCCTGTCATCAATTCCAGACATCAACTGCACTTCTGAGATGTGTTGCCTTCTGCTGCCACTTTCCCCTAGCCATGGCTCTGCCTGCTCAGCTGGCTGTCTCCTGGTAATCCCCTCTGTCCCCATACACAGCACCATCACTGTAAGCCAGACACTCTCCCACAAGGAATACTGCAGCAGGTGCCTCTGTGCTGCAGAAACAGGGATCTGAAAAGATACCACGACAATATACAGACTCATCCTCCCTGGCACTTAGTTAAGCCTCTCCCATTTCTTTCCCTGCTCCCTTTGTTGTGTTTTTGGTACTTCATCAAGAGGGCAGAAAGAGCATTTTTGGTAGTGGGGAGTGCCTTGGCTGTCACAGACTGCAGGGCTCCTGTTAGTGGCCCAGGCAGCAGAGCTGAGCCTCCCTGTGGCTGGGAGCACAGCCAGTGTACTTTTCCAGAGTGGGGACTGAATTTTTCTTTTAATTGGTGAATATGTTTCAAAACCTTAGTGTACCTCACAGTTTGGTTGTAGCAAAGTAGGTTCTATTAGATCATCACCAGTGTGTGTCATAGTACCACTCCAGACTGCACTTAAGTGGCCTGTCAGGATTCTCCTTGGCTGCTCCATATGATCTTGTGTGAGGGCTTCAGCTGTTGTCACACCCTAGCCTTTTTTGAGTAAAGTTATTGTATACTCTTGAAATTTACATATCAATATTAGCTCAAAACTACCTGACTTGCTACATGAATTGTCATCTTAATGCAATGAGGTCTTTATTTCCAGCTTCATCTTTGTATATTTCTGTTTTTACTGACTTATTAGTCACTTGAATTACAATGTAGAGCTCATCCTGTGAATTTGACAACAGGTTTGAAATGTGCTAAGCCCTTTTATATGTTCCTTTGCATGGGATAAAAATGCCATTTCTTTAGCATTGAAGAGCAGGAGAAGCTTTGGCTGAATAGCTGTTTTAGAGCCAAGTTTATGCTCACAGGTAGAACCAGTTTCTCTCAGACACAGCAGATATGCACTTTGATTTTGTCAAATTCCTGGTTTCTAATAACATGCTTTTCTTAGTTTTGTCTGTCTTGAGATGAAAGTTAGTGAGGGGCATGGGTTTTTGTATTTTTGATTTCTATTTAGGCAACAGAGCAAGTGACCTAATTTTCAAGATGCTGAAAATCACAATACACTATTTGAAATCCCTTTGGGGTTTCATGTGCAAACTGCAATCAGCTTTCAGCATAAACAACAATTCAGCATGATTGTACAGGTTGTATGTTTTTCCAGGAAACACATGTAGCCCTCATGCAGAGATCTTCCTCTGCAATTAGTGGTGTTAGCTGTCGCTACAGGAGACGAAATGAACGACATACACACAGTCAAGTTGTCAGGGTAAGAAGAGAGAAGTTTATTTTTCTACTTCTGTTTATATAGATTTTGGACAATGGCTATGGATTGGAGGATGGGGTTGCCACCTCTCTAACTACACTGGTTAAACTAGAAGTCTATCAATTGTCCCTCCTCAAGAGAGGAATGGAAAACAAGAAGGACATTTACAATAACATTACTTTGTTTACATGAAAATTTTTTAAAAACTTCCCTACAAAAACGCAAACATCAGAAGGCTAAAAAAGATCAGAGTGACAGTTAGTAACTTCTTGGTACTTAGCCTCGCTCTGTCCCTTCACTGTTTCTGTGCAGTCCCTGTGCTGTGCTGCTTACACAGGAGCATTGTGTTTCCTCTCTGAAAACAATGCCCTTTTTGCCTGATGCTCTTCGGGACGAGCTCAGGTGGTGACTTTCTGTCTGAAGCTTTGACTTGACAGATGGCAGATGTATCTGCTCTGCCTTCTCCCTTGTGTACCCTGTTGAATCACTGAGGAATTCCTGCCTGTTCAGCCATGTTATGCTGGAAGCAGTCACTAAAAATGCTCTGTGCTTTCTAGATTTAACCGATAAGAAATCTGCTGCTGGACTTGATGGTCTGTACTGAGTGGTTATTTTCCTCCTGTTCCAGTTGAAAACAAGAGATCTCATTAATAGTGCTGGTAGACCATAGAAATGATACTTCCTTAGTGCTGGCCCATTTAGGTCATATCTGTAATGATGTGGAAACAGGTGCTTTCAGAACTTCTGTTAGTCTTCAAAAAGTAACAAATACGGAAGTGTTAAGACAAAGGCTTTTTAAAAAGTGATCTCTGTTTTCTTGACTATTCCAATCATTGTCCCTGATAACAAGCATTTCTGCTAAATGTGTAGTGAGTGCTACAATATAGTAAGAATATTAGAAAAAACCCCACAAAAAATAAAGACTGATATGTTTAGTTCTACATAATATTCTAGGGCATTTGATACACAGAGAGTTTGTTCCCAAGTTATTTTTCAGTTGGAATGCTACCCAAAGGTATAGATAAGATCGAATGTCTAGGTATGCCTCATAAGTACTATACTTAGAAAAGCAGATTTGCATTTTTAATTTTTTATTAGATATTTATTTCTGATTGGATATTTCAGTTTTACCTACTTATACTTCCGAATATTCCTCATACTTCTGAAAACCTGTGCAGTTTTTTATAGTGACACTATATAATGATAGTTGGGTTTCAAAATGTATAGAAAAAGGGAAGGCTTTTATTAGAAGCGATGAGCTGAATTTCCCAGCAGGCAGGTCAGCGTACTCTGCACACCCACCTCTTAGATGCAGTACTCTGTAACACCAAAGGTGAGCATTCCATCTAATCCAGGGCTTGGAGGAAAAAGTTCTTAGTCATTAGTTCAGTGGCACACCCATTGCCTATTAAGTGGTATTTTTAGAAAGAAGCAGAAGTCCACAGCATGGCTCACAGAGAGACTATTTTGAAATACCTGGCTACATCCACACCCATGCTTGTAGCCTTTACTTGGGGAAGCTTTTTAATTACGTGCATGAGAGCTGTGTCCCTGTTGAGCAAGTGAGGACAGACTCTTAAAAATAATGGGCTACCTGTTGGGCAAGTGAATTGACTATTTTCAAAGAGGGAACATTCATGTGCTGAGCTGTACTAAAACCAAAACATCCAGGTACATAGCATCTTTGAGAGCAGACACAGAACTTCACAAGATTTTTGTAGACTTAGCAAGATATTTTGGGTTAGCTTGAGGTGAGGATGATGTATGCTGGAAGAGGACTGGAAATGCTTGATCTGTCTTGACATGGTTTATAGTGACACCTGCAAAGGCACCTTGGAACTGACACTAATTTTCAGCAGGTTTGGGGATACCTGTGCCAGATCCTTGCAGCAGGGAGAGGGAATTCCTTCCACTGGGATGGATTTAGCTGGCTGCTTGAGTATGTTGTTGGCCAGGAGGAGTGGGTCATGCCTTGACCCTGTCAAAAGAAAAGAGGTAGATTTTGGAGGCTGGCAGAAATCAGTATGTGCAGAGGCACATTTTAGAAGTGGAGAAGACATCCCTGCTTTTGGAATACAGATGTAGAAAAAGTTGGGGTGCCCAGTTCTTGACAACAGATCATTAAAAATGCCTCCTCAACATGAGGAAAGACACAGGCCTTCCTCAGCCTGAGGGCTTACTAAACCACATCTTTTTGTTAAACACCTTATCAGTAGGCAGGCCATACTGGCTGTGCTGCCTTCTTTTCAAGTAGAAAAAGGTTTTGAGATGCACCCAGTACAGCAGAGCAGCAGCAGCACAGTGATTACTCATGCAGAGGTAGAAATTCCCACGTGTGTAAGTACCAGGTTGTGTTAGTCTGGGTTTGTGTACTTTAGATAGATGTGTTTACTTTCATTTATTGGTAGGATTTTGTTTGAACCTAACCAATTATTAGTTATAAAGTTGAAATATCTTATGAATATAGGCATTATATAGTCATTAGAGGACTTTGGCTCCATGTAGCTATTAGAGGACCTTGGCTCCATGTAGTATTTTGTCTTTCATATGATAACACCTATCATTTCCAATTGTCTATCTAAACCTTGGTGTGCCTCAATTGTTTCAGATTATCTTAGAAGTATGGAATCAGTTTATTAAAGCCCTCTGGGAACATTGAGTCCAACAATTCCCCCAGCACTGCCAAGACCGCCATAACCCTCGTACCCAAATGCCACATCTACACAGCTTTTAAATCCCTCTGGGGATGAGGGCTCCACCATAGGGCTGGACAAACCTTTTGCTGAAGAAATTTTATCTCCTCTAAACCTCCCTAGGCACAACTTGAGGCCGCTTCCTTATGGCTTATACTACCAGTTTGGAATTGCTCTCCTTAAATTTCTCCAGTGCTAGTGTGAAGCATCTAACCTAATACAGTCCTCTGCTTTAAGAAAGTGAATATGGATTAGGATGCTATTTTTGTCATTTGTCTGTATCAATATAACTTCTGGANATTTGTCTGTATCAATATAACTCCTGGATCCAGTAGGACAGTTCACAATACAGGAGTAAGTTTTGTCTTATAGGCATATGGTAGTTAATTTTTAACTGAGATAGAATTTTATGGATGCTAAGTTTTGTTTTCTGCATTTCAAGCAGTAGGAAATCTAGCTCGGAAAATTCATTGCCATTAGAACCGAGATGAATTACTTTACTGTGGTGGATCCTTGAGCTAATGCCTTGAGGCCTGCACTCTACTCAAATGCAATTGCACGAGCTGTGGAACAGGACTGGTTCCAGATAGCTAAGAACTTAGACCACAAGTGAGAAAGTACTTACCAATAAAACATGTTCTACTGTCTGTGAAGACTATTTGAGAAGATGATCAGAGTCCAAACTATACTACTCTTACATGACAGGATAGTTAATTTTCAAATTTTAAAAAATATATATTTTCTGTTTATGTTAAGCTCTGCCTGACTAAAGAAAATCATTTTTGTTGCACACAAAGCCTTCTTAATGCAAAAGGAGAACAGGAGTGGTGTTCCAACCTCTTCTTCCTGTTTTCTCATTCTGCAGAGCAGACGTGAGATTCCAGGAGAGGACAAACTGTCAGATGTGTGTTGGCCGAGTCTGGGAGCTGAGGGTGTTGCACACCTTCGGCAGCCTCAGCAGGTCAGCCTTTTGTCCATAGTTCATAGTCTAAGTTCAGCTTTGTGCCATAGTTCCATGCAGAACTATGCAAATACAGTGTTGATGAACTTAGTCTTGCCATGCTGTGGTCACAGCTGAGCCTTTTTTCTTTAAGGCAAGGAAAGATAGAAGTGCCTCTCATGACTTCTAAGGTACTTGGACTCCTAAATCATTAAGATAAAGTGACTCCATTAGCAGTGCAAAGTTATATAGCCCTAACAACTGTGTAGCCTTTAACCAGTGGTGATAACTTTTCTTTTTGCTCTTTGAAAGTATAATTTACAATGTTAAGGATGATCTTTGAGTTCTTTGCAAGACAAGCTTGTCAATTTTAGGTCTTCATTTTATTTTGACAGAAAAGTAGAAATGTCTTATGTTTTTCCAATTACTGTTTTATAATCTTAAATAATTAAAAACAAAATCCAGATTCTGTCTTGGCAACATTCATTCATTCATTCATGAGCCTGGAATTATCAGGACTGAGTTACTAGCAGTAAACTTTAATAGAACCTTGTTGTTAATGTTACTTAGCAACATACTCTTCAGATACTTATCATGGTTTAACCCAGCCAGCAGCTCAGCCCCACAGGGCTGCTTGCTGACTCTGCCCTTAATGGGGATGGGGAGTCATTTGGAGGGTTAATAGTGAGAAAACTGATGGGTTGAGATAAAAAGGGTTTAATAATTAAAATAATAATAATAAATTGTAATGAAAATTGACTGGAAACTACTATCTGTTGTGATAATCTTTTTATTCATTACACATTAATCATAGGCTGGATTAATCAGCAACCTACTTTTAAAGTCTGCATATGAAGAATGCTGTAATAGCTTTGTAATTGTAATGTTTTCACAGGACACAATTTCTTAATTTTCCTTGAGCCCTTTCTATGTCTCTAAGTAGTGCTCGTTTAGTAAGCCCTATGTTTTCATCTTAGAGTAGGGTGTAATTTTGAGAGACAATGGAGTGTAACACATAAAAGCTCTGGATATTTTGCCTGACAGGCAAGTACTAGTGTTGACATGGTTGCAGTTTCCTCAAAAACATCGCCTGCCTTTTTGGAGGGAAATTCCATCTGATTCAGTGCAGATGCTGGGGACGGATGGTGATACTTTAATTTTTTTGAGTTGTTTTTTTTTTCTCCTCACCTTTAGAGGAAACTTCCAGTTTGTTTTTTTTTTTCCTTTGTGCATATGGAGAGCAGAGAGCAGGACTACTTTTCTGTAAAAGAAGAAAGTTGGTTTATTTTCTCTTTTACCTTACCATTTATAAGTCTGTTCTTGGAAGAACTCTCTTTTGCAACTAACACCTGAACCAGATCTCGCCTGTCATGTCAAAGCCCCAAGATTTGACTTGGTGGGCACGATGCCTTAGTTCAGTTCCTCTTCTATAAGAGTGCCGGGCTCCCGTGCCCCAAGGAGCTGTTACTGAGCAGTGTCGTCTTCCACCAAAGGCAGGCACCTCTCCCCTGAAGACGATATTTAAGGCGCTTTTGTGGAAGACTTGAGAGCTAGAGGGCACTGGAGGCAGAGACCCATGAATGGGCCCAGCAGAACCTGTTTGGCTGCAGCATGATTATCACTAGAGGGAGCTGGTGGAATTCTTGGGGTACTCCATCTGCTGAGCACGGCAGAAGGTCCCATGGGCAGGATCTAACCCCTGGGAGTCAGAGGGAGATAGCTGTGTGGCAGAATGCTGCTCTGGAATGAACACATTTGTGTTTCTGTAGCACTAAATTCCATGTTTTGGTACAGAAATGACACAGCAATTTTTAGCTTTAATTGTAGTACAAAGGAATAGAAAAGTCCTAATTCAGGAAATTAGTATTTCCCCATCTTCTAAGCCCATTGCAGTTCATTAGAATGGCACCATATCTGTGAGTTTGAAAAGCCTTGTGAAAAGACCAGCTGCAGTAGAGTGCTGTTTCTAGTACCACATGGTAGACATGTTTTGTAGATTTACAGAGAATACTGTCTCAATTATGTTGTTCAAGTACGTTACCTTAAAAAAGGACTAAGAATTAATTCAATCATAATCAGCATTAAATGTTTTTTTTTCTTCTGCTTTTCTTTGTTGAATGCTGCTTAGATGAAAAAGGATCCTCTGTAGACTAATTTATTCTTTATTCATAGTTTTTAATTGGTTCTTTTTAATTGTTTTTTAAACACCTTTAAAAATAATGTTTTGGGGGTTTTCCCAAAAATTCCGCCCTACTAAAAATATGTGCTACCCTTGTATAATATTTTTGAGGTCTTGATGTACCCCTTGGTGGAACGTGACTGTGAAATAGCTGGCTTTATCATTGACAGCCATTTTGAGGAACATCTTGTAGCAAAGATTCTGTGCAATGAATGTATATTGTTAAATGTATTTCAGAATTCCAATTTAAATGATGATAGCAAAGATTGGTGGAAGGATGAGGTTACAGTTTAGGAAATAATCTTTTAAGAGTCTTATGGTCGTGTCTGATTTGCTTTTCTGATTGTGATGTCTGATTCATCTGCTACCGATGCTGAGAGATATGCAAGTAAAGGCAACATGCAACATTAGCATAACAGTATCAGTTATGCTAATGTGAAAGAAGTGTTAGATTTAAACATTCATTTCCCGTCCTGCCGCTATGGAATCAATTATGTAGGCTCTTTCCAGCCAAGCAGCAGTTGTGGGATTGTTCAGCAAGTATAATTTAAAAATTTAATTGACAAGAACTTACTAATGGCCAATTCCAGAGGCAAGACTGCATGATCAATATATGAAACATATGCTAAGGAGAAAAGAAGGCAAAGAATTTGGTGCTTTTCAGTTTTCTTTTTTATTTGAGCTTACAGATCTAAAATACTTGGTATGATAGAGGTAGTCTTTGTTTTTTGGGGTTTTTTTTTCTTTTTTTGTTGTTGTTGTTTTTTGGGAGTTTTTTGTGGTGGTTTGTGGCGTTTTTGGGTTTTTTGGGGGTTGTTTTTGTTTTTTGGGGTTTTTTTTCTGGATTGGAAGTTCACTACCAACAGGATCACTTTACTAGAAATACAAAGGTAATTAATATCTGACTTTTGCACCACAAGACCCAAAGCCACAATGCTGGTAATTTTTGTTCCATATTCTCAATGTCTGTTTTCTGTGGTTGCTACAGGAGAGGGGAGACATCAGGGACACACTGTGAGCCAGAAGACCATCTGTTCCTTGTGCTGTGCTATGCAGACTGTGTATGCTAAGCTGGTGCCAGCTTTTTGATCCATACAGCCATTATAAACATACAGTGTAGAAGAGAGGATGGTTATAGTACAGTGATAGTAATGTCTCATGCTTGCTTAACTTTTGCAAGAATGTCACACTTTAAGGGATAGACTAGAAATCCAAAATGCAAACCTGTGTGTAAATAGTACAGTCTAAGGGAAACAAACATTTTCTGGCCATTTTGCAAGGCCAAGGTTTCACCTACAGGCTGTTGCAGAAATAGAAAAAGGATTTGTTAGTCCTATGTCCTACTTTTATCATAATAACATTGTTGGAAGAATTAATAAATGCAGGCTACAGCATGGTTTTTGCATGTCACCAGAAATGAGTGTTTGAAGTGGTTTATTTGATTTTGGTATTGCAAGTCTGGGGCCAGTAACAGTTGTTCTTAAGTAAGGTTTATGGGTTCTTCTTTAAAGAGAGGGATTTCTATATACTCATTTAGTGGTAGCTCTGCCCTGAGTGTAAGCTTTTCAGTCTCCAAACTGGTTGGTCAAATGGCAAAACTACTTCTGTTGCATTGTTACTGACTCCTTCTTAGGTCACCATTATTACTAATAAATGAAATGTTCTCTGTATGTGTGAGTGTGTGTTGTTATGTAGAAGTGTGAGCTCTCATTCCAAGCTGACCTCTATGGTTCAGGTCAGTTTTCTGTCTCAAAGTGGTGGCAGAGGTAGTGAGCAACCACTTGCATGTGTGCTACAGCTGTGTTAGGAGCAATTGCTCCCATGACAACAGGTAGTTTCTTGTGCTCATAGGTAGCTCATTGGTTCATCTGAAGAGTTGTGATCTAATTAATGAAAGTAATCTGGAGAATTTCTTCTGTCTGTGGCACCGAGGGCTTCAGGATTAGCAGCCTCCTCTTGTGACTATCTGGGTCAAGTTTGTCAATCAATGTGCACTTGAGAGGTGGTGAGGACAGTGACAGCTGAATCACGGTGTTTTTATGGATGATTATTGGAAAACATGGGTAATGCATCCTTTGGACATTGAGAAATGGATGACAACATGGATGGGTCAAAGGGAGTTGGAGTTGTCCTACAGTCACCAGGAGCTCCGTCTGCACATCTGGCCAAAAGCCTGCCCTTAGTTTAACCAACAGCTGACCACACATTCCCACTGTGTTCCCAACAACTGTCTGAGCTAGCACTGGCCTCCATGAGCAGCAACCTATTAAAAAGTAAAAGACCAAACGAAAACAGCTTACAAGAGAATGCAAATGGGAATTAACAACCTCTGTAAATACATACGTTGTGTTGCCCAGTCTTTCCAAATGAATCGGTGGAGCCCATGCCATTATTTCCTATGCTGTGTCATACAGTTGCCACATCCTGCCAGTGGTTCCATGAGAGGCACTTTCCTCCATTAATCTTTTTAGGATGGTGGGTGGGACCACCAGAAATTCTGCAAAGAAAAGTTACACTGAGACTTTCTGATAGAAGCTGTACCACAGGGTGTCCAAATGCCAGTGGCATTAGTGAAGCCCCCTTGATTCACACCTGACCACGTCTTTTAAGGGTAAAAAAATATTATTTGCATCAACTACAATGTTTGTTTTGTTTCTTTCTTTCTTTCTTCACACTGTTTTCAAGGTTATTGGAAGACATTTAAAATATAGAATTGATTTTAAATATACATAGTTCTTGATTATGTATTTTTTTAATGAAGTATTTAAAAAAACATTATTTAAGTTGTTAATAAAACAGTTTTCAAATATATGGTTAGAGCTAGGATTTTAAATCCATGTCCCAGGTGATATGTTGGTGTGGTTGTTGAGCTGGGAGGAAGGGTGTTGGGTGGTGGGTTTTGGGGAAGGAGTGGTTTGGGATTTTTAGCCCAGCAAAATAAAGGAAGTTATCAGTCCGTCTTCTGCAGAGGAAACTTGCAGGATCATATTTAGGGTTGTTTTTGTCATTAGAGGTGAAGCACACAATAATGGCCAGCCTATGTTTATACAATTGGAGGATATTTCTCATAATGAAGGAAGTCTCCAAGGTCAGCAGCTACAATACCCGGAGAAGTTACATCACAAAGCCACAGCTGCACCAGCCTGCTCTCTTCCCTCCCTCACCTCCCACCTTTTACTTTTGCACACTCTTTCTCAGCATAAGTATTGCTGTCATCTCTTGCAAGAATGCTATGGTTTTGACTTGGGCTTGTGTCTACTGTGTCATTTAGCTATTAAACACGTCTCACCCCACCTTCAAAAAACGAAACTTGAAATTTTTTTTAAAGTTCCATTATAGTCTTCAAATGTCCTGTACATTCCCAAAGTGCATTTGTCAAGCTTCTGGTTTTGCAATGAGAATTACATTGTACTGTGATGATGGCAGCAGCAGCACCACCTGGATCTAGTCTGGGCCTGTGCGTTTTAGTTACCTCCTGCCATGTGATGGCAGTGGGCATGGCAGCTCACACCTCTCTGTTGAGCTGTGTGTGAAGAAAAAGGCTCTGGGCTATTTCAGAAAAATTTGCATGAGGGAAAAGAGAAAAGGCTAGATTTTAATTTTTATAGCTCGCTTTGTGTCTCCATTTACTGTGGAAATTATTGTTACTGGTATATGAAACACCATTTAGAAACCTTGGATACAGTCTGTTTCTTTCTTGGCGCTTTTCTTTTTGTGTGTGTTTCTATGCATTACATTTTAGTGCAAGGACTCTCTTTTATAATTCTGCTTTTTCTCAAGCAGTATTTTTCATGAGTGTTTGCTTGGTTTAGCTGACGCCAAACCATTTACTAATTGACTGTTAATCTAAATTCAGCTTGTCTTGTAATGGAAAGAACAAGGACACTCCTAGGAAGCCTACCTGTTCATTTTATTTATTTATTTTCCAACCTTCTGGTGAGGTTTTATGTTGTTCCATCAACAGGATAGCAAAGTGAGAGGTTGCTCTACATATTTGCCATTGCTGTAGACCTTATTCTGTTTATACCCAAAACTCTGACTCAGTGCTGTTGAAGTCTTTCCCTGGCTGCAGGTTGTTCTGAATCAGTCTATAAACCTAAAATTCAAAGCTGCTTCTAACAAAGAAAACAAAACATTTTTCCTTCTGCTCCTTACAAAACTTGTGTTGTGGTTTAAGCCTGTTGTTCACATCTAATGATGTTCACCAGTGATTATTCCAAGCATCATATGTTAGTGTGAAATCACCCACTATTCAGTATTTCCTTCATTGCATTTGGTGCATCTACAATTATTGCATTTAAAAAGGGTGGTGGCGTTCTGCCATCCCTGCTCTCTCAGTCTGCAATTGGAGTGGTGGTTAGGAAGGGTTGTAAACGTCATCCAGGTAGTTAGGTAACCCCTGGTATTTAAGGAGGTGAGAATAAACACTGATCTTCTTTTAGGTGTGGACAGGTGTGAGATAGGTTGAATCGGATAAGTTGAAGGAGGATTTTTAAAGCTGAGAATATGTGTTTTGGAAGGTGTGCTAGATGTGTTGGTTATAAGTTGCTCATCCTTGCCCTCCTCTGCATTGTGGCCAACACTCTACTTTATTTTCCCAATGGCGAAACAAGATTTGCTTCAGAGCATCACCTCAGCAAATACGTGGAGTGCCTTCATGGCATTCTAGGTGGAGGCTTTCTGGTAAGTAATAACCTAGTGTCTTCTGTCAAGTTTATTTTGGAGGTATACGTGCTACTGCTCTTTCTTTATTGGTTACCTGAATTTATTCATCAAATACCTTGTTAACAGGTGTCTCTGGAGTTGTATTAAAAAAGAGCTATATTATCCCATAGCTATTACTAGTTACTATTGATTATCTTATCTACAACATTATGTCACTTTAAAGCTGAAAAATTCATAGGGTCTAGGGCACAGAATCCAAATGCAAAAGTGAAACCAAGCGTCTCAGCAGGTCACAGTTTGCATAAAGGGTTAAATCTTAAATTTTTATTATATTATTGAACCACTCTCCTTTTAAATGTCTCTATCTAATGAGCATTTAGATACATTTCCCTAATTTCTATTATCTGACATGCTGACAGGTGCTTTGCCTTAGCTGCTTATTCAGAGCAATTGAGAGGTAGTTGTCAAAGCTTTGTATTTGAATAACAGGATGCACGGACTGAATGTGTTCATTTTAGGATGTCATTAATCTGAAGCTCTTATTTTATACCTTTTCAGTTTTGTGGACCACACCACAGCATATTTAAGACCTCTGACTCCAGGCTTCCTTTTTCATCTGCTTTTAGGGTTAGAAGTCCTCTTAGAAATAGGTTATAGGTCCCTTCCAATTCTTAACACTCTATGATTCTATGATCTCAAGGGGTCTGCAAACCACAGGTTAAAAACAATTGTATGCAAAGGTGCTTTGTGATGTGAGAGGTGCTTACAGCGCTGTTACAGTCCCATTGGGACCTAGAGTGGGATTCGCAAAGGCTGGGGTTTATACACAGAATAATACAAGTGAAATCAATGGAACTTCTCCTGCAGCACCCTTGTACAGCCTCTTCTGGACTTGAAGCACTGGGGCTCAGCAGCGGGTTTGAGTAAGGGCTGGCAAGTATGTGTCTGTTCAACAGGACAGTTCTTATTCTAGTTTCATATTAAGTAAGTCTATGGTATTTGCAAATAACTCTCTGCCCTTTCTTTATCGTTTTCCAGAGTACTCTTGGGTGTAAAGTCTTTATAAGTGGACACTGTTAAGTGTTGTTATTGCTGGTGATAGGATCCTCTGTTTAATCAGCTCCGTTCATTCTTGATTTTGTGCTAAAAACCCTGGAGTATGGATGGTTTGTGTTTCACATGGATAGCTTCTGCTTTGTTACTTCGCATTCCTGTCACTGGAAACTGGTTGTGAAATCTTGGAAAAAAGTAGATGTCTGTAATGAGATGTTTGAGTTTAGCAAAATTTTAGTAGACTTTCTACTCTAGTCAGACTGGTTTGTTACACAAGCAATGATGATTTCTCTTAAGTAACAAGTATATTGGCAGTAGCTGTTTTTCAAAAATCTTTATTTTGTAGTCCTCATTGGAATAAAGTTAATGCTTTTTTTTTTTACAAAGCATTTCATTTGCAAATACAGCCTTTAATGTGTACAGAAACTTTAAAAGCTGAAATACTTTAGCAGTCTCTTTCTGTGCTTAAGTGCAATATTGCCACAAAATGGCAACAGAAGTATATCTATCCTGGGGTTGGTGATGTCAGTAGCGAGATGCCTGCCCTGTTAAATAGGAGTAAAGCTGAATCACCTGTACGGGCTGACTGCCAAGAAGCAACATAAATGAATGAAATTCAAAGACTGTATTTTATCTGCTCTGTCTGTGCAACCAAAAGGAACAGTGTGGTTTGTTTGCTCCCTACTCAGGTACTCATTCCAGCTGCAGTGTTCATTGGGCTTCACAATGACGACTGCTGTGGGTGCTTTGGTCATGAAAGCTGCGGGAAAAGCTGTGCGGTAAGTGAGCCTGTGTATCCCACCCCCAGGTAATCCCAAAGACAAGGCGATGGCTGTGCTGAAAGTTCATGTTTATGTCTGCTGTGCAGATGCTGTCCTCAGTTCTGGCAGCCTTTGTTGGGATCCTTGGCTCTGGATACTGCATAACCATTTCAGCCCTGGGGTTGTCTCAAGGACCGTATTGTTTTACCCACCCAGAGAGAAACTGGATCTATCCTTTCACTGACTCCTCTGGAGGGTAAGTTGTCTGCTCATGAGGGTGTTATCTCTTCCCAGTGTACACATGGGCTTTATTCCAGTAGCCATATACCAAGATCTATTCATAATTTTATCCTTCCCACTTGGTAAGAACAAATGGCATCAGTTACCCTTGCTGCTACAGTGTAAAACCAAAGCCACAGAAATACATGTAGGTGATTAGATCTATACATCATATACTGTTTATGTCAATGAACATCTCTAACAAAGGATAAAGTTTTAGGACTTTGAAGGATTTACAAACTACAAATAGTGGTTGTTAAGATATTTGTCTTATAATTTGTATAAGAGTCTGTTTTGTCAGGCTTGCTTCTGAAACTGCTTTGCCTCAGCATAAAGTGGAACAATGCCCACATTAGTGACAATGACATAGAATCTCATAAATGAAACTTGAGAAGGTTTATAAGAATCTTTGTACACTGCAGGGCAGAGAGGCAAGAAGCTCCTAATTATCCCTAATTAAGGTTCTCCTGCAAAAAAAGTCTCAGTGTACTATTCCCCAGTAATGCACATAAACCCTGATGTGATTCATATCATGGCATGCTTTTAAGGTGTTTGTATGGCTGGCAACCTCAAGGCTGTATCTAGCAACAGCTTATGGCTGATGCCAGACTAGAGGCAGTTGGAGTACTAAGAGGCCACAGAAGGCTCTTTGCAGTAGAGTTTGAATTTTATGTTTCACTTGTGTCTCTCACAAGAGGAGTCATTCTTTCTTCTCCGTCCTCCTGACCATGACTGAGTGTAGAAGAAACTAGGTTAAGTCCTTGCTGAAGGCAAATGCTGATGTTCTCAAGATATGAGTGAGCAGTAATAGCTGAAATACTACAGTACCTCATCAAATTTGTTCTGTTTGGCTCATCCAAATAAGCATATGTGGGCCCAAAGACAGCAACACAGGAGAGAAAGTGACCCATTTGCCTCAGTGGCTGCTATCTTTAGAAAAAAGTTCTGCAAAGCTCTGTGACTATTTTGAGAAAAACCTTTGCTCTTTCACCTTTCTTGAGTTTGTCTCACTTTAATCAGCAACAGAAAATTCTACCTTTATAGCTTAGATTATTTTTTTAAAAGAAATTGGCTTAGCAAAAATGTGTGGTTGATATTTCAACATGTTCCTAAACCAAACAAACCTTTACAAACAAATCCTTGCATGGAGTAAACCACTGTTTTTTCTATTCCTTTAGGAATCTGTTCCTGAGGGAACCTAGCTTATTAGGACTATATAGAGTGGATATCCTTAATGTAGCTACAGACTAGACATAATTTGGTTCTAATATATGTTAAGTATCCTACTCTGACACAATGTTAATATACTTTTAATTGCTGTGTACAGGTACTTGTTTGAGTATAACAAGTGGTCTGAATGTCAGGAACCTCAAAACATCGTGCAGTGGAATGTCACCCTCTTTTCTATCCTCCTTGTTTTGGGAGGAATAGAATTCATTCTGTGCTTCATACAGATAATCAATGGCATTCTTGGAGGACTGTGTGGGTTGTGCTGCAGTCATGAGGAGGTAAGAAATTTGCAGATATACCCATGCTTCTCAGATGAATATGAAATTTGTTACTTATACTACTGTGGAGTTTTACTCAGCAGTTACTTTATAGGTATTCTAAAGCTACAATTCCCTGTGCAGCTGTTTCTATAGCCCTGTTGTGATTAGAATTTTCATGTAGTGTTTGATCACATACTTTCAGCTGATTCCTCAACTGTCACAGTGATGTTAAACTGCCTGAGAGCTAGGTGCTAGAGGGCTTTTGTCTGTCCAATGACACACGTGGTCATCAGCACTGTATAGGTGATATAACTGAGATACAGATCTCCTGGAGGTTGTGGTCTCAGCCTAAACCATTGTTGCAGAGTGTGGTGCTTGTTCTAACTGTATTGTGTTAGCCTTGTGTTTTGTCCACAGCAGTTCATAAGCTACTGACAAAATGCTGCATATAATGGGAACTGCAGCATCCTGCCTTGCTTAGTGGAAACAAGATGACAGAAATAATTAAACTGCACATAGCTAACAAAATCTGCAGACAGATCTGGGGGAGTTTAGAAGGTAGAATTTTTTTTGACTGAGGAGAGGAAATTTTCTCCAAATTTCTTTAAAACCTTGTTAAATAGTTTGGACATATTCCAAAATCAGTATCAGAGAGCTAGTATTGGAATCATCAATGGCTTAAAGTATGAAGCAGATATAATTTATATCACACACTATAGGTAAGCATACGTTTAACATTTTTGATTGACGTAGTTGAGTGTTGGGGCTCTTTCAAAGCTATTACTCTTCTCTTCCTCCTGTTTTCCTTGCTCTAACTGCAGTGTAGAAGAGCTATGCTATGGTTTTCTAAATGTGGTCAAGTTAATTTTTGCATTTTTAGTTGGATACAATATTAGGATTCTTTCCATTAATATGATTTTTTTCTTTTTGTTCCCCCCCACAGGCATATGTTTGCTAGACACCTGATAATGCATTGACATTGGTGCATGTGTGTGCTGTAATGAGTATACTGTGGATTTTTTAAAAACATTCCATGCATACTGAAATACACATTGTTGTCAAACTGTGCTGTTGCCATGAATTTAACAGACTCGGGGGCTTTGTTGATGGAGTCATATGCAGGTTTTCACTAACCTGCCTGAATTGAAAGGCAAAATGTATCCTGAATATCTTTGGTTCATTTCATCTTGATACAGGCAACTGCCTTAACATGTCACTAAAGTGGCTTTATTTATTTTTCTTTTTCTACTGGCACAACAGCTCTGTACTTTGTCCTGTTTTCCCAATAAAATTGCTCTTTCGTTCTGATCTTGGAATGAGCACAAACCAAATCCAGCCTGGCCTGGATAAAAGGTTTTGTTCAGCTGGACCCAAACCAAAGCAGCAGTAAAATGTGAATGATTGAGGACTTTTCAGCATTTTTCTGAATTTCCCCTGTATTTCACAAATAAAGATTTGTATTAAAAATACCCAGGAGGTATCACTGATTCCTTCCTTGCCCATGCTGAAACACTGCTTGCCTGGTCTTGGAGTAAAGTGCAGTGGTGGCATGAGAATGTGGATTTAAAGGACTCAGGTTTTTCCTCTCCAGCAGGCTCTGTCAGAGTGGGAACTGCTTCCTTTCTTGGTTTGGCTCATTTAACTGAAACAAGTGTTTGTTCATCAGTAAGGGTTCAACAACAGCCCTGGGACAGATACAACAGCATACGTGGAGTCTCAGTCCTGGGTCAGGGCTGGCAGTTCCCAACCAGGGAGCTGAGGGTGTCCCTGCCCAGCTGAGCCCCTCCCGTCCTCCCAAGGGAGGTCATCTCCTGATTGCTCCATTACAGGCCTGAAATAAAATGAGATGTGGGCATGATTTCTGGTTTTTACCTCACTCTGCAGACCTCTCAGACCTCACAGCATTCAAGGAATACAGTCCAAATTCAGGTCAGCAAAGACAGATTAATCTGAAATACCTGACTTCACCAGTTATCACCCTGAAGCCATTACTGGGAGGTCCTGGGTAAGAACCTCTGAAGTATAGCTTGTTTCACTTAGACTAAATGTTTCATCACAAGTATATCTGAATAATGCACTGCCAAGTGCATTGCTGGCAAAGCCAGCATGGCAGCATTGCTGCTGGCAATGACATTTTTCAAGTGAAAACCAAAATGTGACATGTCCTTTATTTCAAAGGAATGAGGCTCGGTTTTGGAATTTAGCTTTCCATATTGTCTTTGAAAACAAGAAAATCAGTCTCTATCCACGGGAGAAAAAGAAGTTGCCATGGGTGTCAGTGCATCCTTAGGCTATTTGTACCTAGGAGGGTGGTCCTTAAAGATAGCCAGAAACTTCAGGTGTATCTCAAGCTGTCTGCACAGTTAAGTCTGCCCTATATAAATACATACCTGAAAAAAAGAAGTGAACTGTGAAAACAAAATTGTCCACATAGATCTACACCAGCAAAAGAATTCTCACGTGAAAAGAGTTCGTGTCTAGAATCTCAGGGTACTTGAATTTTGCAAGAGTATTTATTCACACCTACATACATAGAAGTAGCTGAGGGACTTTAATGCCACTTCTTTGCAGTGTCTATCTTTGCCCTGCCCTGGTATGAGAGGGAGGAAGGAGAATATGTGCACATATGTATACGCGCAAAATTCCTTGTGGCTGTGTGGTACAGTGTCTTTGTGTGTGGAGATAGAGTGTTTGAAAAAATAACTGCAAGTTTAAATGGGGTGTGGAAGGAGAGAAAGTGGAAAAGAGAGTCCTCAATGGAATAATGTATAATTACCATGCAGCTTAAAGATTTTTGCCTTTATTCTTGCATAATTGTTATTTGCTTTTCTGGTACAAACAATTAATTAAAGAACCAAGACAATTTTATGAATTCCAATACACAAAATGATTACGCTAGGGTTTAGACTTGAAACTTCAGCACAAATGCATGCAGCACCAATAGATTCCTGTAGCCCTAATGCACAGCATTACTCCTCACTATTTATATTGTCGTGTAAAAAATGACCAGCTGGATTATTTTATTGCCTGGTGCATAAGACAGTGGTTTGAGAGATTTATCAGTTACATTGTGAATAGGTGATTGGTTTAGGTTTTATCCATTTCGGCTGGCAGAGAAGTCACTCACACAGAGTAAACATGACTTTTCGGTAACAAGCTTGGAATCAACTCATGAATAATGACAGCAATGGAAAAGCAGTGCTTGCAACGTTTGGCAAGATGTTTGAGAAATTGGCTTACAGGTTTGCTTAATTCTTAGTATAAAATAGTTGTTTCCTGTTTTTATGGCATTGTATGACAGAAAAATAACCACACAGTGATTTGGTATTTGCAGAGCTCAGTTTAAAAACAAAGTCATGAAGCAGACTGCTGTACTGCAGAACAAATGCTGCTTCAGTCATCATTTCCCAAGTTAGCTTCTTCTAATCAGAACAGGTTATAATGGAAATAGCATCAAATTTGATTATAAAATAAGGTGCTTGCTACTAATTTTTGCCTTTGCTTTTAAGAAAATATTTCAGCCAATTATACGATCTTTGCGTTTAGTACTAAAATATCACCCATGTGGATTGTACATGGTTTAAATGCAGCTGTTTTCTCTGCTCTCTGTGGCATAGTGTTGATGACATGAGTTCTGTCTCTGCCTGTGAGTCTGGAAAGGCAGGTTTGCTACTAATTCTGATTAGAGGGAGACCTGAAAAAAGTGTCCATAGTGATGAGAGAGTAAAACAGAAAATATGGGAAGATCAAGAACAAGGTTTTCAAAATGAAACCTCCTAGACAAAGAGGAGTCACAGCAGAGAACTGGTAGAAAAGTGGTGTAATTGTGTGAGTACCACCATGCCCATTTCCTTGTGTGATCTCATGTTAAGTGACAGTATGGAATTAGTTACAACATGCAATCCAAACAGCTTTTATGAGAGGATGAGAGAAGCCTCATCTGTGAAGAGCCTGAAACAGCTCATGAGGAAACACAAGGAAAATATGTTGTGGTGTCATTGCTTCTAAAATCAGCCTTCCTGCTTTTGATAGAGCACCACCCCCCCCC
>VZDJ01000301.1:11598078-11677286 GCA_008694505.1 Cyanoderma ruficeps
TTTTTTTTTTTTTTTGGTTCTCTGACTACAACTTTCCTATCGTGTAAAGCTTAAAGTCATTCTTGAGTTACTTTTCTGATGACTCCCAGGGGTATAGACTCAAGGCTTGGGTCATGCTGCAAGTGTTCAAACTACCCTGGGTCTGTGTTACTGGGGTAGATGTTCTGGAGTTGGGGAATGATGACATGTGATAATGGGAAAGCTGTCTGACTTTGGCTTTGCACAGTGCAAACAGCAGGCATTTCAAAATAACAGCCAGACCTTTTGTCCTGCACAAGAAGTCACATGTGCACAGGTCAGGTCTGTAGCTGTGCAAGCTCAGCTGTAAGCACAGAATGAAACAATTGGAGAAATAGCAGGATTTAATTTCCAAAGCACTGGAGCCACATAATGCTGTGGGAAAGAGTAATAAGAGTAATTGATTGAAAGTGTGAAAATAAGTCTGCTTTGCAGTTTCTAACCAGTGTTTCTTGGGCTTCTCTCTTCTCTCTGCAAGATGGCCCAGACTCAGCCTGCTGTTGCAAGTCAGTTCCCCCTTAGGGTTGTTTTAATAAATCTCTGTAGTATGAGACAGAATGTGGCCTTCTGTATAGAGACTGTGCTTATTTATCTTCTTACAGCTCCCTTCCTCATGCTGCAGTAAGGTTGAAAAACCTTGCTTCTGTCACAAACTGTGTTGCAGTTCGTGTCGTAGGGAGGAGGACATTTTTGAGCAGTCACTAGGAAATGAGAACTTTGAAGTTCCTTCCTGAGTCTGACTCCTAGACATATTTCATTTGAAAGATCACAAAGGAGAATCCTTTAGAAGGGAAATGGCTACTTAAAAACATGCTTAACACAGGACAGTGAGTTTACACAGTGATATTCATCTGTTGTTCTAACAGATGAATATCATCTGTGCTAACCATTAAGCACTTCTGTCCTTGGAATCACACTCCAGTCACTGGTTCCTGTGAATATGAAATGACTGAATCAAGCAGGGGAGGTCAAAACGCTTCTTATATTGAAAGTCTTGTAAACTTTTGTTAGCTTAGAAGAACAAAACTTCCAGAGTTCTCGAGAGATGGCTTTGGAGACATGTGGAAGCTGTCTGAGTTGCCTGCTGGTACCTCTTGCACTTTGGAGTATTGTTGTGAACATCCTCCTATACTTTCCAAACGGGAAAGCTCTGCATGCTGCCAGTTACCAGCTCCCCAACCATGAGTGGTATTTTGAAGGGATCTGTTTCTCAGGTGTGATGGTAAGTGCTCAGTCTATGGATTTTTAGTGAATTGTGTTCTACTGCAAATAATCTTGAATAATCTTCAGAAATTGCTTTAAAAAAAGAGTATAGGGATTACTTCAACAAAAACCACTGCAAGCAGAAAAAATCAAACAAAAAAAAGTTAGCATACTGAATGACAAGTTATGTATGTTAGGTGCAAATGACTTTGCAGGGTGTGTTGGGGTTTTTTTCTGCTGTCTTTTTGTTTATATGTAATTTATGCTTTGTAGTATGGAGGAAAGCGCTATGTTGATTTAATCACCTGTGGAGGTTGAATTAGAGCTCTTCTAGTAAATGAAAAAAAAGCTTCTCATGATGGTTCAGATGTTTTTAAGAGCTGTATGCAGTCCATTTAGAAGACTGAACAAAGTTCACAATGCATCAGGTAGTACTGTTGTCAGACTAAGTACAGAAAATTGTCTCACTGTTATTAGCATAGTAGGATTTTCCCTGTTACATTTGTAATATGCTCATCTGCAGTAACAAACTACCATGGAGTTGCCCACTGTTCATGTGATTCACCATGTTCGTAAAGAGCTGTAGCCTCAGGAACAGAAAGCGGTTATGTGATCAAAGTGCATTGCACACAGTGCTTAAAAAGGGTTTATCTGCATAAGTGAGATTTTTTTATGAAGGTGCTGAACTGTTATTAAAGCATTAGACACTTTTGAAGTTGTGTATTCTCTTTAAAGCAGAAGGAAAACCTTCTGTTCCAGCAGAAGAAAAAAACTATGAGACAGCAGATTCAAACAGAAAAGCAGTTTGCAAATGTATGAAAAAGTTAACTGCAACAGCTATAGTGACATTTTGAAGCATTTTTAGCCTTAAGATTATTACCAATTTATTAAAAATGCATGTATCATTCTGTTACAAACCCGTCACCAGCATGTGAAAGGATAGTGTTGTGATTAAGGAATATTCTTTTCTCATACTTCCCTTTTCAAACCTGTGCATCTCTAAATGGCAGTTTGTGGTTCTGGAGCCCAGATTCTATTTGTCAAAATTATTCTAAATTATCCAATAGTCTGAAAAGATCAGATAGATACTTGACAAACAAATGAAAGTCCAGGTGAATTTAATCAAAAGTTTGCATTATTGACTTTTTCTAGCGTAAGTGTGGTGGTAAGGAAGGCAATTCCCTGATTTGTGTGCCGGTGTCAGCAAGAAGGTGTTGAACTGATGTATTTGTATCAATAAGATACCCTTCTTTTCACTGGTATTGATTTTTTTGCTTGTGAACTTGGTTTTATTGTTTCAGCTTCTTTGGTGTAGCTGTGCCCAAGCTCGTAGCACTTTACTGTGATGGGAGATGCTGTACTCTTGTCTTTCAAGTACAAGACAGAAGTGCAGTGGCAGCCTACTAAAACCACTCCAGGTCCATGTGTGCCTTGAGTAATTGTGCTGTCCTATGGATCAGCACTAAAATATCAAGACAGCAGAAGAGATGCAGTTCCTGCCTTCCAAAGGTGAAGAAGGCTTTGGCTGAGTATCTGCAGTCATCTCACTGACCTTATGACATCCTCTTACAGATCCTTCTTTTGGCAGTAATTCTAATAACATTGGAGTGTAGTGTGTTCTATCGGTGCTGCCAGAGTGAGAGCTGTAACAAAACCTACAGGGTGAGTCTGTGTTTTATTCATGTGTATCTCCTTGGCTTTTGTTTCAAGTCCCTTCCCACTCCTGTGCTTCCAGCACATCCTCCTGCCCTCTCCACTGCTGATTTCACTTCCTTTCACAGAGGATTCTAAATTGGGTTGCAAGGTCACAGAAAGTGTAGCTTCTTTCTTCTGAAGCATAAGCAGGATGAAAGAAAATTAGACACACACTTCCCCCAAATCCTTGTAAAAGAAAATAAGAACGTAGAATGAAGCACACCAGCTAAATAGCTTCATCCCTTTTCCTGTATTATTTAGAAGTGGGGTTTTTTTTCAGATATGGCTCAATACACACTATCTGGGATGCAGATGTATTTAATACACAGTTGTGTTCCTCTGGTATTTTGGGAAACAACTTTACAAAAATGCAAGTTTAAAAACCCCACCCAAATAATACATAACTTACAGTTATAGAACTGTTTTAAACTCGGTGTTAATCTTTATTTTGTGTGTGTATTCTTACTATTTTTTACCAGTTATTTTTCATTCTGAATTTTGAAGACTGGGAAAATCCAATGTGAAATTCATCCCCAGTGAAGTAGCTAGACAGACCGAATTATCATATTTTCTGTTGACATTATCCCACGAGATAATACTTATCTCTCTCTTTACTTCAGAGTTTTATTTCTATTGTGCTAGCCCTGCTTGGAATTGCCTTCTCAGGATACAGTTGCATCATTTTTACCCTGCATTTGATTCAAGGCCCTTTCTGCAATTCATCAAGTGGATGGAATTATATTTTCAAGGACACTGCTGGGGGGTAAGAAACATTGGTGTAATTCTTCTGGAAGAAATTGCTTATCAAATCAGTAGTCAGAAACATTCTTCTTACTTCAGTCTGGTGTTTCTCTAATAGGTATCTCACAGATTACCCTGCCTGGTCTAAGTGCACAGAACCTGCTAACATAGTGGAGTGGAACATCATTTTACTCTCGATTTTAATAGCTCTCAGTGGATTGCAGTTGATCATCTGCATTCTCAAAGTGGCCGCTGAGTTGAAACGAACACTCTGTGGAACCTATTCTGTTTTTGGGCAGGTAAAACATCTGAGGTTAATTTCTTCAGCATTTCCTTGTCACTGTAGCTTCAGCAATTTCTCTCAGTTGGGGACCTACCCTTTTGGTGCATGCATTCTCTATGCTACTGCATATTTTTTTCCAGAGAATATGTACTGATAATACATTTGTTTGTTTTGATTAATCTACTAATTTCCTGTGGTGTACAGAGGTTGGTGGCTGCTCACTCTGACCTTTAAGACTAGGACTGAGAAGAATAAAATGTAGTTAGGAAATTAACACTGATGCCAAGTCCATTACTCTTATGTCAGCAGAGGTTGCTGAACAGTTTATTCTAATATTCAATTTACAGACATTCTTACTAATGTGAGGCTTTCACAGCAATGATGAAAGATTAGCACTTTGTTTTTTACTTGCAGGCTGGGGTTCTCTGAAAATGGCAAGGAAATTGTTGCTGCTTCTCTTCCACCCTGGAAAAAGAGAGAAATGGCCTCTCCATAATCCACAGCCGTACATTTGAGTGCTACAAAGGAAAATGAAAACCTTGTCTTGAATCTGGCAAACTTCTCTATTTTGAATGAAGCATATTTGACCTCTCTGACATCTAAATTTTTCTTCACCTGTCCTGTTGCTCCTGGCAGGGATACTTCATTTTTTTACCCTCCAACTTGTGGCAACAATAGGGATGTTTGAATACAATGGAACAGCTTTTGAATTGAAATAACCTCTTTTTTTTTTTTAATAAAGTGCTGTACAACTGCTTTTGTACTCCCTTGTCATTGCTTAGACCATATGACTATTTATTGTTCTGGAAGGGCCTAATTCAAAGCCCAGTAGGGGGTTGTCAGTGCACTGAGTGAAGCCATGATTTCTAAACGAATGAATTTTAGTTACAGACAGACCATGATGGTGATGGAGAGTAGAGCCTACCCTGCTCCTTCCATCTTAGAAGCTCTTAACTGCAAAAAGCAATTACTGAAAAAAGTCCATCAAGACTTCATGTGGTAAAAAAGGCACCTGGACCTGATTGACATATTAGACACACAGGTCTGAACTCAGCTGTGCTAACTGGTACATGCTAATAGCTGCACTAGGTTTTTTTTCACTTTACACTTAAAGGCAAACTTTTTCCTTTTAGTCAAGTATGATGTGACTTGAGGGAACATATGAGGGAACCTTGTGAGCACCCAATACTAGCTTATTAATATTTTTTGAAGTATCCTGACCTTGCTACAGTGGAAGGCTAACATTCTTGACAACAATGATCAGATGAAAAAGAATAATATGTTTTAAATTAGCAGCTAAAAGGTATTTTTACTTTCTCAGAGAATTATCTTTTCATTCCCAGTGGAAATTCAGGGATTCACAATGAAATGGACACCTGGGTCATTTGCAGTTGCATTGGCAGAATTTGGCTGTATTTAGCACTCCAGTTTTTAGACAATGAACACCCAGAAGAAAGAGACATATGTACTTCAGACTTGCAGTAATGCATGTATCCCTATTACATCAGAACTAGTGGAATTCAAGTACACTGTCATCAAATACAAACACTGTTAAAAATGCAAACACTACAATAAGTGTCAGCTTTGGGTAAATTATTTAGAAAAAAAATACATCAGAATACATCAGTCATTTAATTCTGTTTCAAGACAATATTGAGATTTTTGCTGTCATATTCTTCTATCGGATTGCTTTAAATAGCTGATTTCTTCCTGTAGGATTTCAAGAATGCATCTAAAATTTTAGAAATTCTTCTTTGCGCAAGAGTTCCTGAACATGAAATGCTTGTCTGCCTGCTGAAATCCCCACATAAAACATTCCAGGCACAGGAGGAAGAAAGCTGCCAATTTGAGTTCAGAAACTCCTGGCAGGGAGGAGTTAGTGCTGAATCTGCAGTAAGAGTCCCAGCATTATGTGTCCCCCACAGCCAGTGCATTTTGCCAGAGTTTCAGGCTTCTCTGTCTGGAACAGTAATGCCATTCATTTAAAAGGCTGCAGCTGGAAATCACTGTAGACACTCAGTTTTGTAGTAAAATACTGTGGAGCCCCATCCACACCTTTGCATTTTGGGGTATATTAATACTTGTGTAGGTAAAAGTGACCCCTGCTAAACTACAATTTCCTTATTGTTCCCATTACGGATAGAGGGGTTTTCCACATAGAGTGGCAGAGGACAAACGAAGCTGCAGCAGCTCTTTAAAGGGTGTTTAACTGCAGAGGTTTGCAGGCAGCCGGAGCAGCAGCACGGGCAGCAGGCAATAGACACATCATTCAATTGTGGGAATTGTGAAATGGTGAGGGTTCAATTCAGCCTCACTGTATGATCTTATTGACACCTTTTGTCAGAATATTCCATTTGGGGGGTTGTTTTTTCTTTTCTTTCAAGGAAAAAAATTGAAGTAAAATATTGACTTTATCTTTTCAATGAAGTTTTGGGGATTTTAAAAACAGAGTATTTCAGCATCATCAATATGAGAAATGAGGTACTATGTTTTAAAACAATAAAGGGATATTAATGACACAAACTGCAGACTCATAATTTAACCAATTAAATAGGGTCTTTTTATTTAGGTCCTGAGAGAAGTTCCTGCTTTTCAAACATCCTCCGAAGATAATACAGACTTGAAAAGCTGAGGTACTTTGGTCAGGTTTTTGAGTTCCTTGAGAAAAAGATAAGAGGAGTGTGCTTAGGCATACCTGAAAGTTTGGGGGAGGTGTGATTAAAAGCAGGAGTGGAAAATATTGCCTGTCAGAAGTTTTTGTTGTATTTTTACATAAGAAAAACATTCAGTTCTTTTGCAAATCAAGGAAGAGTAATTTAGAGTATTCAGGGGTGTAAGGCAAAGTATAACCTATATTTTTTACCTTCAAAAAATGTGGAGATTTCAAGGGTATTGCCTGTATGTTTTTTCCTCTTCCTCAATCAAATAGAAATCTGAACAAAAATAAATCAAAAATCTATATACGCATGAACAACTTATTTATTAAGGAATTTATTAAGGAATTACTTTGAATTTAAGTATTTTAACAGGAGGTAAAATTTTCTCGTTTTTACCTCATTTAATTTACAAATGGGACATATGCAACCTGGATAAGCTGATCTTTCCACTGCACTATTTATCTTCATCCATGGAAAGGGAAAAAAATCCCTACAGAAATAATTTTGAACATGTGACATCAACCTGTAAAACTCCAGAATTTCATCATAGATTCCAGCAGATTTCAAAATCTCACCTTTGGCTTCGTCATTTAGAGAGAAGTAGAGTCCTCCATTTAATCCAGATGTGTAGAAATGTGAAGAAATTAAATATTCTGACAGTGCCTGCTAGGAACAGTGTTTAAAATTGGTGAATTATCTTATGCCATAGTCTTGGTGAATAAGACTTAGATTTTTATGTCACTAAATGAAAACTGCTATATTTTAGTTATATTTTGAATCTTGGTCTTCTATCCAAAATAATAATATTTTTTCTGACCAGTATTAAAATAGTAGCAAAGGATATCCTGCTTATTACAGATAATTTTAAGTTGCCATTCAATGGCAAACTGTAATAGTAATTTAGAATGAGTGTGACTGTTTCAGTGCTCAGAGCACAGATGACATTTTTAAAGAATTCCCAAGTGAATAAGAACGCATATTTTTAATAGAAGTTTGCAGGTGGCTTTTATGTCCAAAGTTTCAGATACAACCACATTGTAATGGATATAAACTCAAAAAAAGTGCCATTGAAAACTTTAGTTAGGTGGTTTAAAAGTGTTCCTTGTTTAAGGTCCAATTTTGTTCTTACTTTTCAGCGAAACCAATACAAAATGTTGACAGAAATAAATAAAGCAAAAGAAGCCTTCGGCACTGGGTAGTGTGCCAACAGTTAAGATTATCTGGTTCTTACGTTTTTAATCATTGAAGAATGTAGCTTATCCTGTCTGGCAACAGACTAGGAGGAAGATAACAAAGCAGGATCATTTTGTGGAATTTCTGAGCCTCATTTCTGCAATACTAAAACTGCTTGGAAAGAATGCAAACCTTCCCACCTCCATCCATGAATGGCTGGTACTTTCCATCTCTAGCAGTATGTGCCACACTTCGTGCTAAAATTACATTTCTAAGGGAACTGTGGTGGGTAGCAGAGCTAACCCAAGCACTGGTGGGCACACTAGTCCCAGTGATCTCAATCCTCCCTTTTCCACTTGTGCCACATCAGTTTGGTGGTATGAGCAGACAGGAGCAGGCACAGTTTGGGCTCCTTGTATCAATGCAGAGCAGATACATAGGGGAAAAGTGTCACTTAGAACTTTTCACAGTGTGCTTGAGAAATTGTGTTCTTGTGCCACACATCATGGGATTATTTTCTCAGTAGTATACAAGCTGTAGCGAGAGTGATGAAGATAGTGAAGAATGTAATGAAGTTTAAGCCTGTAAATCCATTTCAATCTGCTTTCCGTTCAGTGACAAGTTTTACAGTCTATAACAATCTGAATGCTAATTTGTGTGATTGTAGGTTGGCAGAAATAGAAAAAAAATTCTTTAATTTTCTGAACTTACCAGAATCTTTTGTTTGCTCTTGACACACAGAGACATTGTGCAATTGCTTTTATTGTGTTCACAAAAGCAAACAGGAGCAGGGAGGAGGAGGTAAGGATGTGGGGAGTAGGAGAGATAGGAACATATAAAAGGAAATTGCATGTGTCTGTCCTGTGTTTTTATTTTGTGTTTTCCAGGAGGTCCGTGAATGCAAAATGAAGCTATTTCTCCTAAGCTGCTTGCTGGTTTCTTGCTGTTGCCAAGCTGGGGCGATGAACCGGGAGTACTTCATTGGGATTACAGAGAGTGTCTGGAACTACGCTCCAGGCAATGCCAATGCCATCTCTGGACAGCTTTTTGCAGAGGAAGAGTAAGTAAAGCAGTGTTACTGGTTGAGTTTTATTTTACAGCTTCATCTGGTTTAGACACCAGGGCTGTACTGAAAACTTGGTGAAGGCAGTGAAATGAGACTTATTGGTGTCAGTGGATTTTCTGTCAGACATATAAGGGAATTTTGATATTTTTTCTGGCTTGCTTGAGAATTGCATTCCAATGTTCTGCTAACTCAAAGCATTGGAACATGCAATAGAGTGTGAATTTGTAGTAATGAAATATTTACTAAGTAGAGACTAGACTAGTCTCTGAATGTCTGAATTAGACTGAATGTCTAATGGTGTTTAATTTTGAATGCCTAAGATGCTAGTGCTGAAGAAATAATTTTTGTTTTTAAAGGCAGAACCTTGACAATTTAAAACTTTCCTACTGAGCACAAGTTTCCTTTTTAGTTCGTCATTGTTGGCAGGGGTGGTTTTCACTGGTGCGGAAGCACAGCTAGGTATTTCCACCCACAGTGAAGGAGCTGGGTTGCTCGTTACAAGGCAAAGAGGGTCCTGTGCAGAGTGAGAGCAGTAAGTAGGCTGAAGATATGTAGGTTGAGGAGGAAGGAAGCATCCTGGAGGTCTGAATAATCAGTAAAGAAAACCCAGATATAAAAGACATCAGAAAAATATTTGAGAGAGGAAAACTGTTCCTTTCTTCTCTTTTTTCAGTGCCTTTGAAATCAAATAGGACTATATCAAAGCAAAAACAATGATGAGAGAAATCAGAAATTAGAAAAATCTCAAAAATGCAGTTCTCATTTAGTCTGTGGATGAGGGACTACAAGATTTCCTATGGTTTGTTTTCTTTAGTGAGAGCCTCACCCATAACCTGCCACTCAATCAGGTGTGAGATGAAGCAGTCAGCTTTTTATTTTTTCCACTGACAAACTTCATGAGGTGTAAGACACTGCCAGGCATTTAGCAGGCTAGTAATTGTGATTGGGGGTGGAAACATGGCATCTTGTCTTAGAATTGCAGAGCTGTGTTGAACAATGAACCACTACTGTTCACTGCACTTTCACTGCTTTTCTCTGGCCTGTAGTGACCTGCAACATGCTACATTAATTTCAGGTTTTCATTGGTTGTATAATGGAGCCGGTCCCTTGTATTGTACTTTTCAGTTTCAGCTTCTCTGATTCCCCTACTCCTCCTGGACTCTTTAAGAGGCTGTTCTTGTGCAGAGATTGATGTTTATAGGGGCAGAAAAAATCACAGTGCAGAAGGAATACTCTACAATTAAATGGTAGCTGTTTAAATAGTCCAAGAAGAGCCATGCTATATATATTTCATTCAGGTTGTAGCTCAAAAGCCTCATGTACTCAGAATTATAGTAACTGAGCCTTTGCTCCCCAAGTTGAGCTCTGGACTGGCATTTTAATTACACTTCATACCTGCGCTTCCCAAGGTACCTACAATTCCTTCCCAATTTACTCAAACGATACTCTACCTCGTAGAAAATGCTTTGCATTTTTGGGCAGCACTAACCCATTTCACCACAAGGCTTGCATGTAGTTGTTCACAGCGCCATGGAGGCCTGGTCTTTATTTGAGACTATTAATTCAAAACCACACTACAGATGCATTTGTGTATTTTCTTTACAGGCAGGCTGAAGCCTTTCTTGAAAGAGGACCACACAGGATAGGAAGCACGTACAAGAAGGCTATCTACGTTCAGTATACCAGTCATTTATATGATGTGATAGTTGACAAACCTTCCTGGCTGGGTTTTTTAGGTCCCATAATTAAGGCAGAAGTTGGAGATTCCATTACTATTCACTTGAAAAACTTTGCTTCCAGAAACTACACACTGCATCCACATGGTGTAAGATACACAAAAGAAAATGAAGGTAAGCTTGCTTCCATTCTGTGCCAGAATTTATCAAAACTTAATTGTCCCTCTGAGTGTAAGTGGTATTCTTCCATCAGAGAGAAGACTGGTCAAGTAAAAAGAAATTTAAATTAGGACAGGATCAATTTAAAATAGGTGCTAAGTTTGATCATTTTTCAAGAGTGAAATACAAAGCCAAAAGTGGTATTTGTGAAGAAGGCAATTTTAGATCAACATTTTTCCTGAAATAAGAGTATTTGTGTTTCAAGCAAAATAAGGGTATAAAGGTATATAAGAGATTCAGGTATGGAGGATACATAAAAATTTGATGCTGTGAGGAAGGCATTGTTAAAATAGTAATGTACAGTTCCAAATTCTTAACACTAAATTTGTATTTATGGTATATAAGATACACAAGAGTTGCTTAAAATGGAGAAACAGATACTGCTTAGTAATTCATTTCCATTACGAGTAGTATGTGCCTTGGTAAAGACACACTCTGTGGGATCAGAACAGTGTATTATGTAGCAGTACCTAAACTTTTCGGATTTTTTTTCTGTCAGTATCATTCCAGCAACACCTATATTCCTTCAGGGCATATGCAATTTTTTAGAACAGTTTCCCAGATTAATATTTAACAAATGTTTTACAAATATTTGAATTGTTATCTTTTTACAAGAAGTACATAGTCCCCTCCAAATAAATTAAGGACTAGCTTTAATGGGCCATTAATCAAATAACTCTTATAGACTTCAAAGGCAAATGAAAATATTCCTAAAGAGAAAGAAAACATCTACTCATCTGACTCAAAAGTTGTGGGGTATTAACCTGTATTTGGATGTTCAGTCCCTTTTACTGCAGCATGGCAGGTGCTATCCTGACACTGCATTGTGAATGTGTTGTGCTAATGGTGGCTGTGTGGAATTCTTTAGGTGCTTTTTATCCTGACACCACCAAAGATTTGCAAAAGCAAGATGATGCTGTGGAGCCTGGAGGCCAGTACACTTACACATGGGATGTGACAGAAGATCAAGGTCCAGCTAAAGCAGACGCAGACTGCATAACCAGGGCTTACCACTCCCACATAGATGCTCCAAGAGATGTTGCCTCAGGGCTTGTTGGGCCTTTAATAATTTGCAGGAAAGGTAAGCCATAAATAAATAAGTGAGTAAATAAATACATATGCAAGATGATTGATAATTATCATTAATAAATATTAGTGAAATAACTTCCTGGAAGAGAGGATTACAGTTGATTTTGAAACGACTGCTTTTGGTCTTCTCAATCAGCTGCCTTCAATAGGGTAGGAAGTAGCTTGATTTTGTGTATGAGAATGAATATAATTTGGAGAATACTTTGTTCACAAATCCGTATGAGTGAGATGTGCTATGCCAGCAATGTGCAAGGAATTCTGAATACTGATATAAGAAAGAGATTAACACGCAATATTTATTCACAGTAATTCTATAGAACCTGTCAAAAGGGATTTTTGCTTCCTAAGGGTGTCTGTAAGTTTATGCATACAGTCAGGCTCAAGGAAAGTGTCAAAACACGAAGTAAACAGGGTCCAGCCCTACTGAAACTACAGTTAGAGCTTACAAAAAAATTAATGTCAATTACCAAAGATTTTGAATATACCACTTTATTTTTCAGATACAATGAATAGGGACAGTGATCAACACTTTGATGCCGAATTTATCCTTATGTTTTCTGTGGTGGATGAAAATCTCAGTTGGTATCTAGAGGACAATATCAGAACATACTGTTTTGAGCCTTCCAAAGTGGACAAAGATGATGACGACTTCCAGGAAAGCAATAAAATGCACTGTGAGAGAACATTATATTAATGTTGCTTGTCACTGATATCATGAAGTAATATTTTTCTGTCTTGTCTCTTTTAAAGATGAATTGTAGATTTTTTAAAATCAGGGACTTTTCTCAGAGGATTAAGACAGATTCTTTAAAATAAAAATAAAAAAATTAAAAAGTGATGGCAATTATTATACAATCAAACCTTTGGAGTTGTGATATGAAATTCTTAGGGGCCAAGAAACTCTTTGCCAGTGTCATTTTCCCAGGCACTCAAAAGAGCATTGTGTTACTTTGTTCTGTTTCTTAGTCCTGAGCTCTGTACTATATTTTCACAGTTTAGAAAAACAGTTTTTACTGTTAGTGTAAACAAATAAGATACCTCTGGCTCTGGCATGCATTCCAGAATGATAGTTATGTAGAGGAAGCATGTGTCTGATACTGGCAGTGATTTTTCAAAGACGTGGTGCTTTCTTTAGAAGCTCTTTCTATTTTAAAGAATAGAGCAATGTTGTATGATACCTGCATTTGAAGAAAAAATCCTAAGGTCTGTGAAGTTAACTGTAATAAACAACATTTATTTTAGCAATCAATGGGTACATGTATGGATACCTCCCAAACCTCACAATGTGTGTGGAAGATAAGATAAAATGGCATCTTTTTGGCATGGGTAATGAAGCTGATATCCATTCAGCCTACTTTCATGGGCAGACCTTAATAGAAAGGCATCATCGAGTTGACACCATCAGCCTCTTCCCAGCCACATTCATTGATGCTGTCATGGTACCAAGGAGCCCTGGGGAATGGCTGCTCAGCTGCCAAGTGAATGACCATATTGAAGGTACAGTGCAAGTCTCAGCGATCTGAATTTTTTTAGCTTGACCTAAGAGTTTACTGAGTCACTTTTGCAGGGCTCTTCACCTGGTGATACGCCAGGCAATATTGTCCTCTAGGTAACAAAACTCTCAGAGTATTTGAAATGCCAACAAGTACATTAGATGGGTATGAGACTGTAGCCATGGGAATCAAGGGATTCTTTTCTCTAATGGACATCATCATCAGCTGGCAGCAATTAGCACAGCTTGCATTTTTGCAAGCCTCACCTTTGGACAAAAAACCAGCATGATGTTTGCCTCCTGCTGGAGATAACTAACCACAATTTTCTGTTTGCCACCAAAACAGTTGGGGCTCATTCCATGTTCAACAAGGGGCACAGGACAGGCAGGCTAATTTGCCTGCTGAAAAATACATGTCCGGAAAGTGCATTCATGAATAAGCAGAGATGTTCTTTTCTCTTCCCTGTATTATCCTGTATTTTCAGTTTTAATAGCCATATGAAATACTTAGAAGCTAATTCCATGCTTTTGATGATCTATATTCCTGTAAATGAGAGAAGTAATTTGTCACAGAAGTGTGAAAGAACACAGAACTGAAAATCATTCTCCAAGATTTGAAAACTCCAAAATAAAAAGAAGTATGTAACCTACAGATTCAACCAAACAGAGGTTCCAAGCTTTATCAGATCAAGCAACATCCTGATATGCTGAGGCATCCTGGCCAAGACTTAAATCTTAAAAACTGGCCTGATTTATAGCTGTAAAAGGGCTCTCTTCACTATATTATTTGTATCTCCAGCTAGCAGATTTGCTAACTGCTTCCCTTTGGATGCAGACTTGGGAGTTCCACAAGCAAGCTGTTGATTATATTTAGATGAAGGATGGTCAGTCTGGTAGCATCTGACCTTGGCTGAATTCTTCACTGACAGCACTGTGTCCACTCTACCCTAATTTTCTCTGCCATGCCAGTGGCAGCTTTACAAGCAGAATGCCCTTTACCACACCTGTCTGCCTGCTGTAGATACCATAGCTGTGTTTCTATATCCTAGCTTAGCTGGCATGCCTTTTATAGCATTCATTTTCCACTTTGCGATTTGCATATCCATCAATGGTGTGGGAATTGTCCAGGGAACAGAAGAGCTGTTGGATGCAGGGAAAGAGAAAACAAAATGCAGTTCCTTCTCCCTAGGTTTGTCTACCTCTTTTTTTCCCAGGTGGTATGCAGGCCCTTTTTAAAGTAGAAGACTGTAAGAAATCCACGCCAGGTCACAATGAGAGTACAAAGATAAGACAATACTTCATTGCTGCTGAAGAGATCATCTGGAATTATGGCCCATCTGCAGTGAACCATTTTACAGGACAAGAATTAATCCTTGACAGGTAAATGCCTCTAGTTAAAGATTTTTTTCTTTTCCAAGCAGAATTGATTTAAGCATGCTAAATAAGGTAAGCCGTATGGTAGAACCGACTTTCAAGCAGAATTGTTCATTGTCCTCATCCGTGCTTAAATATTAATGCTAGAATAAATACCAGACCAAATTAGGTAATTTGTTTTCTGGGTAATCTTACCTTAAATTTTGCTGCTATGTTAGTCATTTCACTGGGATTCAGATTAATTATTATATGTAGGCTGTTACTCCTGATTATTCAAGACAGTTGATTATTCTGAGTTAGAGAACAAAGTAGGAGTTCATGACCATTGCCTTGGATGATGAAACTCATGCTAACAGTGTGTCATTTAGGAAACAGCTTGCATGAGATAGCTTTGCTCTTTGAACTGTGTTTACATATTTAAGACCTGGATCAATCCACAGAATACATTGGTTCCTCAAATTTTTCATCTGTGACTTAAAGCATACTTACCTTTTTCACAAGCAACAAGGTGCAGTTCATTGTTTGAATAGTGCTTGGAGAACACTGAAAGGTCCTTTCTTAAAGAGTAGCAGTATAGACTGAATCTTCTCATTTTGTATATAGATGTTACATATTCTTGGCGTTCGTATCTGCTCCTGTTGAATTTTTGTAACTTCTAATTAAGAGAAGAGTAAACTCAAGGTTATGAAATGTTGACTAGAAAACATTGTCAATGAGTCTCTAAGCATACTGGCTTTGTACAGCACAGTGGCATTTTCTTAATGAGAAATTAGTGAAGGATAAGGGATTCCTGCACATCTTCTGCAGGACTGCCTATAAATGTGTAACCATACCACTGAAAAGAAACCCAAAAGACAAACTCAGCATGTCATACCTCAGAAAACAGGGTTGAGGTCCGACTGTCTTTATACACCTGAGCATTTTGACTTGAAGTGTTTGCATCTATTGCAATTTCTTTTACACAGTGAATCTCACATCTTTTTTGAACAAAGTGAGACAAGAATTGGTGGCTCCTACAAAAAAGCAATTTACAAAGAATACACAGATGGTTCTTTCACTGAACATAAAAAACGGCTTGCAGAGGAAGCACATCTTGGGCTCCTAGGTGAGAGAATCTAAAACTTTTTCATGTCAAAGATTTGTAAGAGCAAACAGTCACTTCCACTAATTAGTGAGCAGTGCTCCTGCCTCCAAGGAGAAGCCCTTAGTTTTCCCTGCCTCCAGCAGTCGCTTCGCCAATATCTGTGGTTTCCCCCAAAGTGTAAAGAAGCTCTTGAATGCAACACTCATGATACCCAGCTTCCCTGTAGGAGCACACTGTGGTTTCCAAAGGTCAGGGTTTTAATTACAAGGCCAGGCTAGGCAGATCTAGTCATATTGATAACCTTGCTGCTCCTGGCATGGGTTGGTGCTAATGTCTGTAAATCCCATTCCAAAGGGAGGAGCTGTCCTGAAAGTCACTGGGCCTCCACATGAACTGGGGTATGCTGCTGCCAGGCTGTCGTGTGATTCAGGCCGTTTTCCAAGGACCTGGTTTGTGGCCACAGAGGCCCAGGGGCATTCCTCGTGCAAGGGAAAAAGCGGCCAGCCACTGAATGTCGTAAGTTCGTGGTGACCTGTGCACCATTTGATAGAAATATCCTGTAATTAGACCGTGTACACTTTTCCAGGACCTGTGATCAGGGCTGAAGTGGGTGAGCGCATCAAGGTGACCTTCCGGAACAACGCCAGCCGCCCGTTCAGCATCCAGCCCCACGGCGTGAGCTACCGCAGGAGCGAGGCCGGGGCACGCTACGGCACCGCACCCGGAGGTGAGCCACCCATGGGGTGCTGCAGCACCTGAGCACTCACTGTCTTACTGCCCACGTGTTAAAGGTGAGAAAAGAAAGAATGTGCACTTGGCATAATTGCCAATGCTGATTTCTGGAATAGGTACCGAATCTCCAGCCTCTCATGTGAGTCCTGGTACCACATTTACGTATGAATGGGATGTGCCCGAAGATGTGGGTCCCACAGAGCAAGACCCAAACTGTTTAACCTGGCTTTACTACTCAGCCGTGGATGCAGTCAGAGACACCAGTTCTGGCCTTGTGGGTCCTCTCCTAGTGTGCAGGAAAGGAGCTCTGCTTTCTTCTGGGAAACAGGTCAGTCAAAGAAGAAAAATGGAAACATTTGCATTGTCACAGCTGAATCTGCTTTCTCCTCCCAGACTGCACCACCTCCTCTCCACATCACAGTTTCACCCACGCCCTAAGGGGAATAAATGACATGAAGAAAGTGGGGTTGGTTTTCAATCTGGCTCCAGATAGACAGTCACTGCAATGCGAAAACACCCTTGTCATAAGCAGCTGCTGGCATTCAAGTCTCAGCTATGATGAGAATCTCTAAGAAAAAGCAGAGATTTTAAAGACCAAATACAAACTCACTTCCAGAGGTGGTCCCTGCTGGTAGAAAGAGCATTAACAGTAGATACTTAGTTACTAGATACAGCAATTACAGAGCTTTGAGATTATCAGAGTGAAGTATAAATTTATGCATTTACTCTATTTTGTGGCTTGTAGTCATAAATTATTATGAACATAGGATTTTTCCCCTGACATTTTCTGTTCACTCATTTCTAATCTCCCTTCTACTATTTCCTCTCAACAGAAAAATGTAAACATGGAGTTTTTTCTACTTGCCACAGTATTTGATGAGAATCTGAGCTGGTATCTGGATGATAATATTTTGATGTTTACACTAAGTCCTGATAAAATTGACAAAGATGATGAAGACTTCCAAGAGTCTAACAAAATGCACTGTAAGAAAATTGTTAGCCAAATATTAATTTTTACAATAAGGTTTTTACTTTTATGATTTCATGTTTGGGGCAGGAAAGCTGTACATTGCAGAGACATTTCATTCCTTTCCAGTGGAAAAAACCTAAAACATTTCAGTGCAATTCAGTTTCAAATAAATGTGGTAGTTCAAAGTATAATGCCAGCTGTTGAGTGTCTTGCATGGCAGTTGAGGATTTAGCATGGTTATGTACCACTTTGAGCAGATAGAAGGCGGAATAGGGTCTTCAGCCTGTGTGCAACCACTACGAGTGCAACCAGGCAGCGAGACAAAACTGACCTCTGCTTCACAGATGATGCAGCTCAAAGGAGGTTTTTCACAGAGTTACAGAGAAGTTGAGGTTGAATGGGATCTCTGGAGATCACCCAGTCCAATCCCCTGCTCAAGTAGGGCCACCCAGAGCCACTTGCCCAAGACCATGTCCTGATGACTTCTGAATGCCTTCAAGGATGGAGACTCCACCATTTCTCTGGGCAGCCTCTGCCAGTGCTTGGTCAGCCTCACAGTAACAGTGTTTCCTGATGTTTGGAGGGACTCTCCTGTGTGTCAGTTGGTGTCTGTAAGTGTCAGTTGGGCTTCTGTCCCTATCACTGGGTACCGCTGGGAAGAGCCTGCCTCCGTCCTCTTGGCACTCTCCCTGCAGATGTTGGTACCAGTGGATGAGATCCGCTGAGCTGCCTCTTCTCCAAGGCTGAAAGGTCACCACGGCTCCCTTAGCCCTTCCTCCTTGGAGAGATACTTTCTTGTCCCTTCATCATCGCTGTGGCCCTTTGTTGCCCGCTCTCCAGTGCTCATGGTCTCCATACCCAGAAGAGTATGGAAGCCCAGAACTCAGCACAGCCCTGCAGGTGTGGCCTCAGCAGTGCTGAGCAGAGGGCAGGGATCCCCGCCCCTCAACTTGCCAGCCAGACTTTGCCTCAGAATGGCTCTTTGCTTCTTTAATAGGGCAGAACTGAGCTTCACATTGATTGCGATTTAGTACCACAGAAATGTTTTTCAAGTTTCACGTGAAAAAGACGTTCTTACCCTCAGGCCCTAGCCCTGCCAGTAAGTCCTAATCTTTAAGCTTATTTGTTTGTGCATTTCAAAAAGTTTTCCCCTCAGGGCCATTCCCGTTTACAGACTCTTGGTGCTGAGCATTGAATGGTACCTGAGACGCCCAGGATTTGAGGGTTTGGCAAAGGACTATCTAGAAAGGGTTAATAACTCAAACGAAAAACTCTTTCCGATTGCCTCCACTGTATGGCTGGAGGGTGTTGCAGGGTGTAAAACGGGATCTTTTATGCATCCTGTACATCTGCCAAGTAGAAAGCAGGGAAATTTCCAGTTGGTCAAAGCAGCAATATGTGCTGTAGACACTGGAAAGAGAAACAAATAGAAATTATTTTTAAACACTGGGGTTTAAAAGTTGTTTTGCTTGAATTGATTCTTTAGTTTTGTTGATGTGATAAAGTATTTTACTATTGATATTTCTGTCGGTCTAAGGCATGACATTACATCTCAAGTGTTTATTAATTAATCTCTATTGCAGAATTAAGTAATATATTAATCAAGGTGGGTTTTGCTTTCTCAAATCTTCTATAGCCATTAATGGTTATATGTATGGAAATCAGCCTGGTCTTGAGATGTGCAAAGGAAGTGTTGTTTCCTGGCATTTGATGGGCTTGGGTTCAGAAGTTGATGTCCATGGGATATACTTCTCGGAAAACACATTTGTAACTAAAGGAACAAGAAGGGATACAGCAAATCTGTTTCCACATACAGTTCTTACAGCTATTATGAAGCCTGATTCTGAAGGTAAATGTCTTATTTAAAAATCTTGTTACTAATGCAGAAACTGTTACCTATGAATGTTTTGTCCATAGACACAAGCCTTAAGTAGCTGGTATATTGAGCCTAGTGCTAAAACTGTACAGCTGTGTTTGAAGGGCAAACTGTAAGGACATATGTTCTTAATGCTAAAGCCTTGATTTTAATGGCTCCCCTGTATGCTGAATTTTATTACTACAAGTAGCCATACTGCACAATGAGTTTGGACCTTGTATCAATAGCCTGTGTCTCAGTCTCCTCAAGTCTTTGTTTCTTATATGACCCCTAGGAGTTTTTGAAGTGTCCTGCTTGACAACAGACCACTACACTGGGGGCATGAAACAGAACTACAAAGTGAAAAAATGCCACTGGTGGAATGTAGATTTATCTACGTATTTGCATGAAAAGATTTACTACATTGCTGCAGTGGAAGTTGAATGGGACTATTCTCATAACAGGACATGGGAATTTGAGCGGCACCAATACCATGAGGAAAGGTACTTTGGAATATACACAGGGGAAAAAAATGCAAAAAAAGCAAAGGAGCAACTCACTTCTACTGAACCTTTTCCTCTCCAAACATTTCTAGACACACTTCCTTTTCACATGAAGTTTTTTTTGCTCACTTGAATTTGTCCTTCCCCAGCGGTCCTGTCATATAACTGAGTCAGACAGAACAATGTTTGAGAAATAGTCCAGCAGAAACCTTCTGCGGAGCAGGTGTAGATTTTAATGGATCCTGGATATTGTATGTGCATTCATTACTTGCTGATCTGGTAGTCCTTGCCACGGAAAGCTTAAAATGTTCACTGTCAACTTATCCATGATGACTACGTCCTGATAAAACAAGGTCTTGGTCTCATGTTTATTTGCAGTCTGAGTAAGGTTCTTTTTGACCCCTCTCAGTTTCATGAGCTTACACAAAATACGTCCATGACTGAATCCACTCACCATGAAGCTTGTTGTCTTGGTGTTTTATTTCCAGTATTTGAATCTCAATGAGAGAGGACAGATTGGATGAAATAAGTCATGTCAATTAGCAGAAAAGGCTAAACAATGATGAATTTCTGTGTTCCGCCTCAATAACTTGAGTAGCAGATTATAACTTTATTTTGTTATTAACTTAATTGTATTTTTTTCTTTTTCCTCAGTTTGATTGTACATTTCCTTGCCCTGTATACCAGTGGACTCTGACATAAATCTAAGCACAAGTAATATGGACTATGCTGTTATCAGACTTTCCCCCGCCTATTGTGTCCAGCCCCCATGATCTCAGTAGAGAATCCTTTCCATATAATGTCAGCAAGGCACTTAACCTTTACAAGTTTTAGGCTCCATTTCAGATGTACACAAGTCACCAAAGGCTCTATTTTTCAGTATGCAAGTTGCTGTGTGTCTTCTTGCAATTCGAAGTATTTGCCAGGCCAAGCACTCAGCATTTTTTCAAGTACCATAGAGACTTGAGCTATTTATAGTGGCGTTTTTAATCTTCTAAAGATGAACCTCCCAGCTTAACAAGAATGTTTCCATGTTGAAGATACTAGCAGTTTATGAGATTACTCCTTCATTGAGCTGGATTCTTGCTTGATAGATAATTGACATTACTGCAAAAGAAGTTCCAAAATATATAAAGGAATGCATTTCTTTCTTCTTGTGGCAGCCCTGGCAATCCATTTTTAAATAAAGATGACAAATTCATTGGCTCAAAGTACAAAAAGGTAGTATATCGCGAGTACACCGATCAGACATTCAGTACTCTCAAAAACAGAACAAAGGAGCAGCAGCATCTGGAAATTCAAGGTAAAGTCATCATATTCAGTTTTGAAAATGCGAACAATGCAGTGACACAAATCAAAAGATACTATTTGAATAATACTGACTACAGTTCTACCCACAAAAATTGCCTCAATCTAAATGGAAAACCTACTTGGAATTGCTACTTTTTTCCCAAGTCAGCACAAAACTGGGCAGCAACATCCAAACTGACTTCAGGTACACAGTAGGTGCTCAGAACTTGAGATGCAGAGACCTATCTTTAACATCTCAAGTTGGCATGTCATAATGAACATTATTCAGTTTTCATTTGAATTGTAAACCAATGTTTTGAATTTGAACACAACAAGGCACTTTGTCTGCTCTGATATTCTGTAAAACAAAGTTAATCTTCCTTTTCAATCCAACAGGGCCACTGCTTGTGTCGAATACTGGAGATAAAATTATAATAATTTTTAAGAACTTAGCATCAAGACCTTATTCTATCCATGCCCATGGAGTGAAAACAGACAGTCCTCTTGTTGCTGTAACTAACCCAGGTATCAAGCCACCCTTTTTTATTTCCAGCAGATAACATCAAGACTTCTGGTAAGATTTAGCAAGCTTCCAGATAGCAGGAAAGACATAATTTTCATTTGTCTTGCCTCAAGTTCTTGAATTTTTTATGCTGATTATGACAAATACTTCCATAGTTCAAACGCCCCTGCTAACTACTGCTATGTATCCTAGTCCTTGATGGATCAGTAATGTTTTGACACAATGTGGCTGCACCTTTCACGAAAGCAAACAGATTTGGCTCCATAGGGAAAGCATAGCTTATGCTGTTACTTCTCAAGTTCCTCTGTGAGCTCTACAAAAGATACAATTGACTTTATAAAGTATGGTGAACTGGACAGTGCAGACACACTCACACACACACACAAAACCACTGCCAAGAAGAATCAGGGATCTGAAAACTTCAAAAATTAACTGATACTTATTTAATTCAGGTGAAACAAAAACGTATGTCTGGAAAATCCCAGAGAGATCTAGTCCTGAAAGAGGAGATCCACATTGTATTGCATGGGCATACCATTCAACAGTGGACATTGTTAAGGTATATTATTGATACCAGTTTTGTTCATGTCTCTAACATAGATATAGCCAAAGGAGATGAGTTTGAAACTTTTTCTGTTTTCTCTGCCAAGTTATTCCCCCTATTCCCATTCCTTTGAATTTAAATGTTTCTTGAAGACAAATTGCAAGAAAGTCAGGGCAGAAATCCAATGCTACAGACATTCATGGTTTTGCTTCCTGGTTGTTTCGCTGTAGCTATAGATCATCATATAAAGCTAATACTTTATAGCTTGCTCAATATCTAATCAGTCATTTGTGGGAAAATTAAAATGCAACCGTGAAACACAACTCTGTCTTTTTTTACCAAGCATGAATTAGCTTAACATAGTATTTTTAATACTATGGAAATTAATGTATTCTTGCCTTTATCTCAACAAATACAAATAAAGTGTTGAGAAGTATATTTTGAATGGAAATTAAGCTCAAAATTATAAAAATAGTTTGAAAAAAGAGCAATAAATTAATATGCGATAGACATTTATTTATAGCAAGTGATGAAAATGAGGCAGTCTTCATTGAACTTGATTCCTGGGTAGTATGTAACAGTGGAGAAACTTTCTTTGACACTGGCTGCCCTTATTCCCAGATACTGACAGCTGTGAATACAGCAAAAAGATTCATACGTGTCATTAAAAGTACTTCTGCTTAGTCACATCTCGCAATTATGTGGGTTTTCATTTGTCATTTCAGGACACTTATAGCGGATTAATAGGCACACTCGTTGTGTGTCATAGACATTACCTGCCATCATTTCACACTGAAAAGAAAGTTCAGTTTGCTCTTCTCTTTATGGTTTTTGACGAAAATGAGTCATGGTACTTGGATGAAAACATTAAAATGTATTCTACCAACCCACACCTTGTCGACAAAGAGAATGAGGAATTCCTTGAAAGTAATAAAATGCATGGTATGTTTCCCAATTTAGTTCATATAGCTCTGCGAATTCTATAAAATTATGTATTTCAAAGTACTGCATATAAATTCAACTTTCTCAGCCCACTGAATTTCCAGCTCCAGGACAGAAGGCCTGAAATTTTTTACTCAAACTGTTTGAAAACACTGCCAACGCCAGTGAATGACTTTTTTTTTTTTCACAAGTTAAAAAACCAAAACAACAACCCCCCCAGTATATTCTCATGTTGAAGTTTTGAGTAGATAAAGAATAAAAATGAAATTTGAAGTTCTGATTTGATGTCAGTAAACAACTGCTCTGGATATGTTGGAAAGGCTGTGTGCATCCTGAAAGAGTGTCTTTGTAAAGCCTACTCTTTTACAAAGATCTACAAGAATTGCAGATCTTTTTTAAAAAATCTGCGAGTGCCACCGCTCTTTAAAAACTGCAATATTAGCAGTGGTGTACAGCAAAGAAATTTTCTTTCTAATTTAATATGGCATATAAACACAACCATTCATGATGTGCTGTCCAAAGCCATTACTTCTGTCTGGCATTGGATTTCAAATCTTTCAATCTGTGTTATATTAGAGATCAACAATTCACAATACACAAAATCTTATTTGTTTTCTCTGTCTTACTTTCCTTCTTTTTAGCCATTAATGGAAAGGTGTTTGGAAATCTGCATGGCCTGACTATGCATGTTGGGGATAATGTCAGCTGGTATCTGATGGGAATGGGCAATGAAATAGACATTCACACAGTACACTTCCATGGCCACAGCTTTAACTTCAAGGTATCAGGTCTTTTTCACTTATTTCTTGCTTTGTTAAGAATGAGAGGTAAGTCAAATACCAAGGACTGTTATCTATGGTGAGAAGTCATACTACAAGATTAAGCAGGGCTTGTACTTTGACCATAACGCCTTTGGGCTTTATGCCTCAAACCTGTATTTGAACAACATACAAAAGCCAGAGAATATCTCCCAGTAGCATTTGCTCACTGGTAACCTCAGAAGTTACTTCGACAAGATAGTTGTGAATTTTTCATGGCTATGGTAAGACAAAAGCTATAGTTTTCCTTCATTTCCACTTAGTTGCTACTTTATTAAACTTTGGAGCATGAGGTGAATGTACAAAGCGATGCTTCAGTAGAAATGACATGCAGAAAGTGTGCTTAACAGTTTAACTGTTGCTTCTTTTTGTCTTGAAGCAAACAGGGGTTTACCGGGCAGATGTCTTTGATCTGTTCCCTGGGACATCTCAAACTGTGGAAATGACCCCACAGAGCCCTGGAACCTGGCTGTTACACTGTCATGTTACTGACCACATCCATGCAGGCATGGAAACGACCTACACTGTGCTCCTAAAGGAAGGTAAGAGCCATCTAGCTTAGTAATGTTCGTTATGTTTTAAGATGCAAAATGGGGCTCACAGACAGGCCAGCATCCTTAGAACCAGTTCCAGCACCCAGCAATATTCCATCTCTAGAAGCCAAGATGCCCCAGGCCACCTGGTCATACCTCCCTCAGTGCTGCTCAGGAAAATGAAGTAGCTAAAGGACTGGATGATAACTGACTATTACTTCAACTTACCATCCATGACATCTAAGTAACAGATTTTTATTTAAAAACAATTCTTTATGAGACAGAGTATTTCTGTATCCAAGAAGTGCCACTAGTGTCTGACTTCATCTCAATCTTTGTTCGAAACCAGCACAGCTGATAAATACAGCCGAATTCATCATCCCCATACAGCTGAAGTACTGAGAAACTAAAACAAGAGTTTACTTTCTCAGGGACATGTTGTAGCTTTACGGACACTATTACCTTGCTCTAGCAATATTACCAGTGAAAAATCTAGAATTTTGAAGAATTTTGAAGAATTTTCAAAGTTCTTGTTTCTAAAAAGTTAATACAATTTTAAAAACAACATTCTCCAGTACTCAAAAGACAGAGCATAACAGGCATTGACAGAAAGAGACCCCTAGAAATAACTCAAAATGTGTGATGTATGTGTATATATATACATCTACATGATTTACATTTATAGCTATACTAAAAATACAGAATGCAATGGTAAACAGAAAGTCAGATTCTATATGATAAACCACTGGAATGTGAAACAACCTAATTCTATTTTATAAACACTAAAACTGATTTGCAGAGTATATTATGCCAGACCCCCAGACAATAAGAAGGCTAATTTAAGAGTACACAAAAAACATGTAAAAATAGACTTTTAACTTGGATCGGCAGTATGTGGGATTTTTTACTATTAGCCATCTAGGTTGCTTTAAAATGTATCCTTCAGTGCATCTTAAGTTGTTTTTAAATCTAACTCACAATGTCCAGAAGGTACTTTTTTGTGCTGATTTTGAACTCTGTTGGCCGCATGCGCAGACTATTCTTTTGATGAAATGTAACAAAAAGCTGTTTTTCCCCTTCTAGACAAACAGTCTCTGTTCGAAAGATTATTCAATCAGTTCAAGTGTAAAGCCAAGCCAGGCACTCAAGAATGATGAAAGCATTTTAACACAGTGACCCTCCAAGGTCTACCTTCATTTCTTGGAAAATACTCTCTTCTGGACCACTCATCTCTACACATTTTGGAAGATTTCACATAGTGGCCATGGCTAAGAAAAGAACCACAGACTAAGACTGCTGAATGGAAGTAGCAGCTTATAAATATATGTTTCTATAAATGAAAACAGTATCTTGCAAGTGAAACATATTCTAGATGATGGTTAGTGCATGTTATTTAGCAGCTGAGGAACATGGAAGAGCTAATGAAATGTACTTTTTTTTAAAACTTGCAAATAACCCTAAGTAACAGCAAAATGTGGGGTACCTGTCATCCTACTGTCACCTTTTACCAGACAGGAATGTCTAGTAACTGCTTAGGAAACAAGACTTTGGTTATTACTTTATCCGTAGGTTCACACTGAAAAGATATATAGTAATGTAAAATTGAGCAGTTAACAAAATAGTTCTACTATTTCTGTTGAATTACTTTACAATTTCATTCAGTAGTATCTTTCAAGAATGTGAATTGAAAAGATTTGGCTTTCTGTTATGAAAATAATTCCAGGGCAAAACTAGGCTGAAATAAGCCTGAGGAAATGCAGACAGTGAAGGCCAAAATTTGGTGACTACGGTACTGAAGAGCTTTGTTGTCATGACTCTTAAGTAACTCCTGAAGTGGAATCATTTTTCTGTTGCAAAAGGGAAAAGGAAGTGTTTCCTGCCAGATGGAAGCAGCAGTGTTAGAGCATGGCTGATGCTAGTCAAAAATTAAAACAGTAGGAGAGATACGGTTGTGTTTCAATAACCCAACTCCTCACGTTAGATCCGTGCCAAATGAGAAGGAAAGATATATGGGACAGGCAGTGAAAGCAAGATATTTGGGCTTTATACCGGTATAAACAAAATATCTTCTCTGTTATAAGCCTACATCACTTTGGTCTTTTTTAAAGATTATACTGAAACGGGCGTAATACCTACCAGTAAATTAGATCATTCATTTTACCTGTAGCAGGAATGCTATGTAAGTTAAACTACTTTTGATTTATCTTTTTTGTTTGTTTGTTAATGTGTTTTAGCTGAAATATAGATGATCTCTTCTGACTGACTTCTACAGGTTTAAGTAACATTTCAGTAACATTTAAGCAACTCCAGTGAAAACATCTTTATAGAGTCACTGTCAGCTAATTAGGCCTTTAAATGGTTTAGATGGCTATGGGATAATGAGAGTCATATTTTTGGTAATTGTCAAAAACCCCAAACTACATTCATAAGAAAGTTATAAACATATAAGACAGCTTATTATGACTGAATTCCAGCTCTGAAGGAACAGAAAGATGCTTTCTGCTCACAAGACAGACAAACATCAGTACACACATGCACAAGCAGCTGAGATGCTTACCAAAAACCCTGGAAGAAGTTAAGAGTCTTTGGCTGGATTTATGGCGTAGTGATATTTCAAACACTGTCTACTGACTGAGCACAACAGACGAAGGAAAACAAAGACCAGCAAGCCAACCGTAGTCTACATCTTTCACTTCTGTTTCTCTTTAATGGCTTTTTCTTGTGAATTGCTAAATTAAAACATTTTCAGTATAACACTTGCCTGGGTATGTAACTACGATGACAGAGCAGTGGCCTGATCTTGCCAGCTAGAACTCAAGGAAACGTCTGTGTTGCAATATCAAGTCAGTTGGGCCCAATTCCACTTGGCAAAGTAAGGTATTCACTTTTACTCGTACAGTTAGACACTTGCCTGAGCCTGAATCCCTCCCTAGGTCAGCGATCCAACAAAGAAAGGTTTAAGACTGACTTTCTACTTTACTTTCAGTGAACACTGAATGTTCAGTTGTACTGTAGAGTCTGTATTTCCTAGCTGCTTTGGCACCAGAATTAGCCTCAAAACAGATGCTTTGCCTCAGGAAACAGCTGTCCTTCAGTAGTTGACATAAGATGTATGTGAAGGGAGTCCCACAGTACCTTACAGGGAGTTCTACTGCTTGTTTCATTTACTTTTTTATTACAGCACATTTTTTGTAGTTGAGTGGATAGCAGGTCCACAGGTAATTGTTTTAGGTCAGAAGCTTCTTCTGGCTGCAGTGAAGAAGATGTGGCAGAAAAAATGCTGCAGTTCCATCCTCTGGTAGAAGACTGAGGAAATCCCTTAGCTCCAGTTCCATTGCAACAATTGATAAAGTTTCTGCTCAGAGCAGGGGAGAAAATATTGTTTAGGTATTTTGAGTTTAGAATAAAGAAAAAACCCTAAAGCATTAACAATGTAATTATTAATTAAAGTCATGAAATAATTTAAATATTGCAACTGGAATGAAATCTGAGACATAGCCATTTGGGCGGAAACACAACTATGGGAAACCTGAAGAGTAAATTGAAATTATGACTTCGATCAAAAGCATACCTCTATCTTGATTCATTGGGTCTACATATGGCACTAACACTAATGAAGTCTAATCTAGTATTTCACGTGTTTTGTATGAAATGCAAAGCAAGCCCTAGAAATCTTATTAGTACCTTAACTCAACACTATCTGTAAAACTGGATGCTCCGCAAGAAGCTTCTCAGACCAAGCTGTGCAATGTTATGTTCTTAAGCAATTGCAGCACAGTTACTGCATGAAAATAAATCCAGAGAAAAACTGCTGGCACCAGAAACTAGAACTTTATGATAGATTGTGGCAACCTGTGCTGCACAATGCAACCCCACAATGCCCTTTTTCTCAGGCATTCCAATGGCATACTCTTAACAATACACGTGATTTATTTAATATTCCTAATTTGCAAAACAATCACACTGGCCTCTCAGCTATACACAATATTATTAGCTTCTTACAAACATGTAACAATAGGACTACAGAACTACTAGGGTGGATTTCTCAACTTCTAGTATTAACACACTGGTTTTTTCAGTCTATGACCTAATCATCAACACACACTTAAGCCTTCCCTGTATCATCAATAGCAGCCTATTACCTAAGAACCATATAGTCATTCAGCCTAGATAAAAAACAATCACAATTAGTTCTGTTTAGTAGGTTTTTTAATGGTGCCTATTCCTGACCTATACAGAAAGAGGATGATAGCAACAATTTACCTGTTTTCGATACAAAATGAATGCGATGATTTTTAGGAGGCTACGCTGCATACGTTGCAGAATTCTGCACTAACGACCAGAAAGGCTGCTAAACTGCATTAGCTTTAACTGAAGAAAAAGACCCCCTTTTTTTCCAAATTATCTGATCAGTAGTCCTTAGTCTGAACAGTTATTAAGAATGTTAGCTGATGTACAAAGCCTTCTGGAGTTGAGTTACAACCAATTGATTTACCTTTGAGTGATGAAATAAGAACAGGGCAGTCATTTCCAGTAAGTCTAGTCCTCTTGCAAAGTTCAGGAAGCAGCTTGTTCCACCACAGAGCCTAATCCACAAAACCCCATAGCAAAAGTGTAAATCAACAAGGACTGAAATTAAGAGTATGAAAGACCTGCTAAAAATACCCTGAACTAAGCTCAGATGTGTACAAATACAAGTCAGTTATTATGAACTCAATAATTAGTTTATATGTTTTGAAATGCAGTGATTTTGGATATATTGTGTTTTTCAATCTTCAGTGCAACTTTTTTCTGCTCAAAAATCTTTACACAGTGTCCCTCATTCCTCTATAGAAAGAAGTTTAATAATTAGCAATACCAACGCAGTCAGATAATTTTTTTCTCTCAAAACAGCTCCACAGGAAGTGGTGAATAGCACTGCTGTGTCTCCTGACCTGATCTGTCTCATTCCAACAGCTGTAGAAGCAAATGGTGCACAATTAGGTTTTGTGCACAATTTTGTAGATAAGAATGGAGAGAACAAAAGAAAATAACTTAGCAACTATTTTCTTTCCCTTGTGTTCAGATTTAGTGCTGCAACCTCACATTCTACTCTAATGTGGAAACAATCACAGAAACTATTTTCAGATCTGAATAAAAAGCTCAAATCTGGTTCTGAATAGTATATGCATCTGGTAGAGATCATCTTTGCTGACTCTGGTCAGCAAAGCTGCATACAATTAACTGAGTTGCTGTGTTGGGAAATGGAAATCAAACTCTTGAATTCCTGGAACACTAGAATAAAATCAGTTCCAACACTAAAACTGTATAGAGGCCTAATGGGAAAATGCGGCTAAAGGACATAATCTGTCCACTAGTGTACTGGTACCATGCTGATTGCTAGAAGGTCAGAAGATGTCACTAAAACACAGGAAGAACACATTTAAATGCAATTTTATTTGAAGGACCGTGTTCTCTTATCAGTTAGCTTATTACTAAGATTTCACATTATAAACACTGACAAACAATTTAGAACATACTCAGTTAGTGAGAAACTAGGTAGCTTTCCATTTACAGTAGAAAAAGAACATATCACTCTCTTTTCTGAGGCACTCTGCCATCTAAAAGACTATGCTTTAAGTTTACTATAACGAATAGAGTAATCGACAAAACAAACTGGAGGAAAATATTCCATTATAATTACTGTGGACTGAGTTAAGGAATCAAAATGCTAAGGAAGAGGCTGAACACAAGCTAAGCAATTTACTTTGTCTGAAAGCTAGGCTGTGTGATCCATCCAGAGTCCAGCTGTCCATACAGCATTTCAGTTAGGGGAAAACCCCTCTAATGATACTGAATAACTGTACTGAAAGTAGCCCACCTGATTGTCACCTTTCAGCTCATGCTGAGCATAGAACACAGCTGCATCAGGACACCTTCTGAGAAGCTGGTCAATGGCTTCCTCATACTTGCCCAGACGGGTATTGCAGAGAACATGGATGGTGAGGCCGACATTGTCAGCCTCTGTCAGGGACTCCAAAAAAGGCAGAGCTGAAGCTATCCTGATTGACTGACTACATAAAAGAGACTGAAGATGAGAAGAAAAAGTATTGTTTGGATTTAACAAGACAAACGTTGCAAAAAATGCTAACCATAACCTTAGAACAGAAGCCCTTACTTGCTGGAATAATCCTGAAATAATACTTCCTTTAATAAATATTGCTGAAAACTGAGAAAGCCAGCCTAAGAGTAGATGCAAGTGTAAATATTGCTATCAAGAGGACTCTTCAGTATTTTTTTCTTCCATCATTTCAGTCAACCTTTTATTTTGACTTGGATAACTTAGGGGGAAAGAAGGAGCAGAGTCTGCTGGAGAAAGTTGTTCATACAAACACGAACATTTGCAGAATGGATGTAACATTTGCAGAAATGGATATAAAGCACTAAGATGCAATACCTGTTTCATACCTGTAGTCTTGAGATGTCCTCATGGTAATCTTTGTCAGATGAACATCCCACAGACATTATGGAAGTTACCCATGGGACAATCAACCCAAAATGACTACAGGAGTTTATCTATACAAGACAGAATCAAGTTGCAATAAAATAAACATTTCTGTTAGTGACAGTTCCATATGAAAGTCACTGTGAGTAAAGCAAATTTTAACCTCAAATAACATAATTTAAAACAGCACCTACCCTTACTTTCCTGGTCCATGCAATTTAATAACAAATAAACTGGAAACTTCTATTTAGTTCTATATCTCAACTTTCCTGTTCATAATTCTTTAGAATTCAGCATTCACACAATTTTCTCATTTAGTTAGCTTTATAAAATTGCAAATAATCCACCTGACAAATTCTCATTGTTTTGTTTTAACCCTTATTTCTCTCCAGAGCTGAGATACCTGTTGGAAGCATATTTGCAAATGCCCCAAAGGAGCAGGACTGGCCAAAGATAGAAATACTAATTTGTAACTCCACATCACCTTGTTTGATTTTAGTCTTGCTTCTCTTAAGAGATAAACTGTTTAGAATCATATTAAGGATGGTACTTGGATAGATTTTGGAGGAACACTGTAGTCCTTAAACTTCGTCTGTGTGGTTCACAACTTACGAGATCCTCTGTTGTTTTCAATGGCCTAGTCTCAGGAAGTTGCTTCCTTGATATTCTCCAAACATACTGAGAAGTAACCCTCAATAGGAGCTCTTGAAGTATTTCTTCCTGAGAGGACACTACAAGAAGAGCTTCCCAGAAATCCATCAGGAGCTGGGGAACAGTGTTTTCACTGCTATTACACAGCATCTAAGAACAAAAATTAAAGAAGACAGCAAGTTAGACTATGGTGATTATTAGTAGCAAAAGTTAGAAAAGACAGAAGGAACCATTTTTCACTTTTACTAGAAGCAGAATTTTGATTCCTTTTTTGTCCTGTGATTCTATGTAATACACTGCTATGCAAAGTAAAAAGCTCATTACATGATTTTAAGGTAATCAATTCTGACCAACAGATTTGACTTCTTTTTTAAGATTTACTCCACTGCCAGAAATATCAGTACAACTGTCAGCAAGTATTTACAGACTGATAATGAGGAGGATTTTTACATATTTGCCAATAGACAAGTAGGTGCCTTCAAAAGAAGTCTCTATAGTCCAGGATAAGATCCGCTGCGTAGCTCAGCTGGGTATCATTAGATGTTTTAAGATCTGCTGTGCCAGCAAAAAGGATTTTTACTTGGTTTCCAAATGGTTTTAAACAACAACACTTGCTCTAACTGGAACTTCATGACTTCTCTCTTTGATACAGGTCTTTCACAGTAACAGATACAGTGAAGACTGCAACTCACACATACCAAAGAGCATGTTTTAACCCCAATGCTGCTATTCATTGCAGATAAAAGAAAAAAAGGTTTGTCTATTCCCAGCTGAAAGAAAGCAAGCTTCAGGGACACTAGAAATACTAGTAGCATTTCTTCTTATAAACTGCAGACACACAATTTTCTTTCACCAATTTATACTAATCATCAGAACATTATGTACCTTCATATTTAAGCCTGATTCTTTAGAAGTATGTTTTAATTCTAAAGATTTCTTTAAAAGGAGCTTATGGAATTAATTTATCTAAATTCTGTTACACTTCAGTGGCCTTAGGAAGCTCAATCACTAGGAAGCCACTGAAATGGCTCTGAGATCAGGGTATTTTCCATTCAAATGATAGGGTAAAAGCAAAGAATTTAATGGATGTTTTTGTTAGAGGTTTTTTGTGGACTTTTTTTTTTGTAGTTTTGGTTGGTTGGTTGGTTTTGGGTTTTTGTTTTTGCTTTGGTTTGTTTTTGTTTGTTTGGGGTTTTTTGCTTTGCTTTATTTAACCAGTAGTTCGTTCCAAAAGGCCCAGTTTCTGGCTCTCTATCTATCTATCATGACTAGAATATCTCCAACCCCCATTTCGCTCTTTCTGAAAAAATGCTGAAATGTGAGTAAAGGAGCAACTGAGGCTGCTTTTCTTTCCCACAACAATGTCACTATGAAAAAAACAGAAGTAAAAAGATGATCACAGGCCAACCTTGAAAAAGGTATCTGCTTCTTCTAGTTCAATTTTACTGTTCTCATGTAAAGCCACAGTGGCAGCTACCAGTAAACCAGGCTGCATCTCCTTCAGGTGAACAGCAAACTCAGTTGGCATAACAATTCCTTCCTTACGCTGCTGCAGGAGTCGGGGTTGCCCAATGAAGCCACAAGCCAGTGTTGTCTACAAACATAATTATGTAAATCAGGTAAAGAATTAAATATATAGATGGTTCTACTAAGTAAACTCAGTGCTTCCTCAGGCAGTGAAATTTAGATGGAAGTAGTAAGGGAAGAAAGTAAATCCTTCCTGCAATTCAGAGAGTAGCTCTGCAGAGACAGAGATCTAAACCACATTCTGGAGCAGCAACTCCTGAAAAACAGGCCTTGTGCCTAAACATTGAAAGCAGTATGCTGTTGAAAGACGGCGGTAATGCACACATAAAATGGATTTCTCAAAGAAATCCATTTTATATACAAGAAATACATTTGATATACAAGGTGGTTTGAAAAATCACTGGCTGACTTTTCAAGAGGCTACTTTGCTAAATTTCAGTAGACTACTTTGCTAAAGTGCGATTTTTATTTTGAAAATACCCCTGAAACAATGATCAAAATGTACTGCACTTTGTGCAACAAGAAGCTATTTTGAGTTATGTGAGTGCTTTTGAAGGTGAGTATAACAACAAATTATTCCCATTTTAAAGACAGTGGAAAAATAATGCCTAAGTAAATTAAATGAATGACACAAGAAATATAAGGCAGACACAGAAGAAAAATTCAGGTTAGCTTTCTGAAAGTGGTTTTTTTTTCCCTATTTTGAAATAAAATGCTTTTTTAAAGGTGAAGTGCAGTAGAACATATTTAATAGATCAGATTAGAAAGAAAGACTATCCAACCAAAACCACTCAAGCCTAAGCCACCTTATTCCCAAAATAACATCCATGCAGTGTATGTTCACTCACAACATGGTAATTTCACTTCATTAGGCAGCAAAAGCAGGTGGTGCTGAACATAATTTTTGAAACAGCTCCCCATAGTTGCCACCGTACAACTCAAAACCAGCTAACTTTAAAAACTCCACAGGACTTCTCCCACCAAAGCACGGTATCTAACTTTGAAACAGCTATCCATTTACTTCGAAAGTGTTTAGACTCCCCATATCCCACTTTAAGAAAAAGTCTCTGTTTCAAACTCTATCACTTTTGAATATGCCACTATATTTGATAGTCTTGATGAAACTCAACAAGAATTTAGACTGGTCTCACACATGTGAACATCTATGGCAGAGACAGCTCCACTAACATTTTTGCCCCCAATGAGGAGGAACTCTGACTTTGATAGCTCTGAAGTAGGTTCTGATCTGTTCTTAACAGGAGTTAAGTGCTTTGATTCCACGTAAGATGTGAAATTGTATACAGAAACTTTAGTTTGTGAGCACAATGGACAAATAGTCTGTTGAAGAGCAATTTTGTAACAGCTGTTTGCATACAGCTGGTGTTTCGATGGGCATATCACATATTCACTTCAGGTGGAGAGATGTAGAAATGCTACTATCCAATCCTCCCATGCAGCTGAAGAGTACTGGCAGAGCTAGTTACATCCCAGTAAAACAACATCTACTTGATCAAGAACTAAGAGCTTCAAAACTTGTTTATTTTTTAAGTCTTCGCCAAGACAAGACTACCCTACCTGCAGGGTAAACTGTACAGTCCCAGTGAATGTGAGCCCTCCATTCCACTGTTACTGCAGACAGCCTGTGGAGCCTACACAGCATATCAGGGGGAACAGGAGTGATCGGAAGTTTCTTTTACTGTAAAATGCAAAACTCTTGCATTGTCAAACTCTTGACTTGAACATGTAAAGCATGAATAGTTCATGCTCTTGGCATACTTTACCTCCTTATAGGAGTCCATTTCATGTTCATACATTATCAGGTCTCCCATTTTCAAAGCCAAGAAAGCCTTAGTAAGTGTCAGGACCACTGATGGCATCATCTTTTCTACTTTCTGAAGATACTTCAGAGCTGTCAAAGGACATACGTTTCTCATGCTGGGACTGCAAAGGATATGAGGCAGCTGCACAGGGTCCGTGAGATAGAATATCTGGAGAACTTTATTTCCTGATTCCTATTGAAATAAAAGCCATTTGACAGTTTACACCTTTTCAGATACACATTCTTCTAGGACATATGAAAGTACTGCAGTTCTGTTGTTTTGTGGCTGGTTTGTTTGTATTTTTTTAAAACAGACAAGTTTAGCTTAGCTATCAAATCACAGTGCCTTTCCTGCCTCTCTCCTCCCTACTTGTAAAAGTAAAGGATTTCTAACTGGTAGTGATTCAACCCATATTCTGGCATGCTAGGAGAACATCTACCACCAAAACTAATTGTTTTTAGCAATCTGTACAATTTAGCAATGAGCAAAGAAACAAGTTTGTTTTGCTGCAGAAATGAGAGATGACAGAAATTTGAGGCAGGGCTTTCCTAAAACAGAAGTGTCTCTGTGCAAATGGGAACCGGATCATAGCAACATGCATCATGATAACCAAACCTGTTAGATTGAACGCAGTCCAAAGCATCACAGTCCAAAGCTGCTTGCTATTCAACAAAAATGGGAAAATAAAAATAATGTGAAAAAGAATAACCGTAAAATTAAAAAAGCGGCTTAGCATTTTCAAAGGGAAAGTGATTAATATTTGATACACAATTCTTAAAATCAGAACTAAATGAGCAGATTACAAATAAACCAACTTATTTCTACCTTACTTAATTCTTCATTTGAGTCTTCATTAAGAGAATGAGTTAAGTAAAATATAAATCCTCTCTCGTATGTCTGTATTTCATCACCTTCTGAAACTAGTCTCTTTAAAACTTCAGTCATGGATAAACCTGACATTCTGTAGTATGGCAAAGCAAGGTGGTAATCCTCTGTGTCAAACCTGAAAGAATAGAGAGGAAGGAAAAAAATAACAAAACAACTAAAGGCAACGCTTTTGCCATCACTGTAAGAACTAAAATTACATCAAACAAAGTTGCAGGCACATCAGTTATCTGCATATATTGTTCATATTCAACATAATTCTCTTGAGTTCAACATAATTCGGAATAATTGAATTCTGTTCAATGACAATAAGACAACCAGATACTGAAGAGAGGACTAGATTAAGCTGGCTTTGTCAAACAGAAAAGTTGGTATTATATATGTAACACTAATGTAAAATAGCAAAGAATTAGGGATTTTCATTTTAAGGTTACACTACTGGAAACACAGCTCACCTATACCACTTTGACATCTAAAACTTACCTGCTGTAGCAGTCTCCTAAGAAGGCACAACTTTCTCTGAATGCTCTTAGAAGATCTTCCTTCTCATCTGATTTAAGGAAATAAGGGTCCATTATAGCTGCTCTGACCAGTAAGTGAGCCTCACTCAGAAGATGGATGCAGCTCTCAGTTTTAACATTTTCATAAGTTCTACTATAATCCACCTAAAACAGACACACGGTATACTTAGGCTGCTGAGAAAAATTAAGAATATACAGGAACAATTCTAATGGGGACAGCATTATGGGATTGTATTCACAAGAAATACATTACGCTATATTCAACAATAGGATATGAGGCAGAGATTAATTAACAGTACTTATTTTTAGTTAGCAAACCACAAAAGCAGGAGTTGGGCAATACCATTTCTCTGTAAAGCTGAATTGTTGAAACAGTGTTTATAATATATAAATTCCAACCAGGCTCTGACTCAGAATTTGTTCTGGATTTGATGCTGCCAGCCTTTCTGGAACTAAAGAAAAGCAGTGTCAGTGTTGAAATAAACACTGTGCAACCAAAAAAACACGCACTCATTCCATAATTCAAATGCATAAATAGGTATGTTTGCAGACCAGTAAGTGCTGGAGAGTTAAGCTGTGAATTTAAGTCATACTAGCTAATAACAGAACATGCCTATCCTTTAGCCAAAGATATGACATTTAATTTTGTGCTGCAACATATTTTGTAACCGGTAGCTTTGGCACTACATATTTTTGGTAGTCAACATTTTTTCTCAAGGTAATTTTTTTTTTAAATTCTCAGGATAAATCCTTAGTAATGTTATTTTAACATTTTGTTGACCTCCGGCATTTGTGACTTTATGCTCATTTCTTCTATGTCAGTAAATACAATAGAATTGGGGAAAAAAACCCAAACTTGATTGCTCTTCTCAATCACTAAGAAGGCAAGTATTTCTAAAGAGTTTTTCAACAGAGGAACCACTCTTAAATTGCAATATTCATAAGTTCAGCACTGTACACAGAGCTATAAGTACCATCTCCCTAAAAGACAAAAATCCTTACAGCATCCTTCTTGTAGGCTTTCTTCTTTCAGTAATATCTTCTGTGTCTGCCTTAGTCAAAAGAATTATATGGTTTTTGAAATGACAGATAGCTCTTGGTCCTATAAAAAGCTGCATTCTTAATGCACAGACATCCAGTGTGACAGGTGGACACGCCTGTAAAGAAAAGTGACTGTTCTGCAATTTCACTTGGTATACTCGTTGAGTTTTTAAATAAATCAGGAAAAAAAAAAAGAGTAACCTTTGCACAATAATCTAACGTTAAAAGCATTCACTGGCTTTCCTAACTTTGAGACCTTCATTTAAGCAAGAATAAAAATACTCATAATTGCCTAACAAGAATCATTTAATAATGCGTGGAAAAAAATTATTTCACTCTTCAAAGCAACTGCACAGTTTCAGCTAGGTTTCTCAAAATAATTCAACCTGAGGTAGATGCCTAATGTGGAAAACTTTATCCCAAATAGTTTGAGTTTGGCCAAGTTTTAAAAGACTGCCTGGTTATAAAAGCCATGATTTCAGTTGGTTATAAAAAGCAATTACACATGGAAGTATTATATTCGCTTGCCTATTGTTACCTTACATAGCCTGTATTATTTCCCCGGTATGTTCTATATGCATTTTTCACGTAAAACATATGCTCTTATCTATACTGGACTAAAAATTGAAAGATGCAACCTCATTTGCACAGAAATACTCTAAATTTACAGCTTTAAAAAGATAAAATACTACACCTACAAATTAGCATACATAGTGAAACAAGACAACACAGCATTATATGTGTAATCTGCTTTTTGAAGACACCTCAACATTTCTTGAAAGAGGTGGAGGCCTACAGTGGTGATCTGGAGGCCCTAGACTGTCCTGGGCTAGTGAGACCCAGAACGAGGCAGCTCTAAAACTGGTTTAAAAAAACAGCAGTAAAAATAGTAATAGCAAATAATAAAAATAACCACCATAACACTTCAAAGTCCACATTGGGGCAGGGACACCCATGAAGGAACTGGCCCATGAAGGACTCACAGCAGCACAGGGATGCCCCTGAGGGACTGTAACCCACGGAGGGATCCATGCCGGAGTGGGTGGGTACACTGTGAATGGCAAGCTGCAGCACAGAAATCTGTGCAGGACTGCAGCCTTCATATCTCTCCAACATTCCTACAGCCACAGGAGGCAGCCTGTTGACTGACTGGAGGAACTGTGAGGGATTTCAATCACAGCAAAAACACAGAAAGCTGAGACTAGAGAATCAACAGGAGAGATTGAGTCACGTGCTGGTATTAGCTATCCAGAGCAGAGACTATATGTTTGGCTCTTGAAAATTTTATAAAATTTCTACTGTCCTATGGTTTCTTTATGTCTGCTGTCTACATGGTCAGAAGAAATCCTTAAATGCTATCTTAAAATATACTTCTATCTATCTTTCCTACTACTTTTATTAACATGTGTCACTATCTGTACACTCCATAGATTTTTTAATAAGCAATTTAAGGAAGGGAAAAGTTTAGACCTGCAAGGATCAAAAGCCCTCCTATAAAAAAACATGCCCTAAGTATCTGGTAGCAGACTTGTTTGATTGCCTACATGCCTCTTAGAAAAACTTAGGTTTTTCAAGGACACCTAAGAGAGAGAAACATCACACAATAAAAGAAAACTCTGCACCCTTTGTGCAGTTTTATACAGAAAAGCGCAGAATTTAGTTTAAAACGTGATTTTATAGCTTTTCAGGTTTTTGAAAACATTCTACTAATGGTCTAGAATTTTACATGGCAGTAACAGATTGTTTCACTGAGATATCTGTAGACCACCAAAATACAACATGCCATTCATTTTGCATGTTATTATATTGGTTCAGCCACCAGAAACTAACAGGATTTCAAAACGTAAGTCAATTACATGCCACACCACTTCCCCCATTCTATTAGTGAGATAATGAGAGGTGTACCTTCACGGTTGTGTCAATATACGGATCCTCACCACGAGCTGCTGCTGCACTGCATCGCACTGTGAAGCACTGCAGGTTCTGACTAGAGGAAAGGAAGAAAATACAACAATGAAGGAAAGAAATTAAGATTTGCAAAAATCAAGTAGCCAAGACTACAGTGAATCAGCTCTTTTTCCTTCGAAGAAATGGCGTTAAAAGCCCAAGCAGGAGGGTATGCTGAACTAGCACATGAGCCTGCCCAGAGATTTCCAGGAGACTATGAAGGACATATTGGAGAGGGAAAAAAAATTAAAAAGGACAGTAGCATAGAGAAACATAGTAATACTAGCAGTAAAACCATAAACACAGTACCTTGTAATGACGTGCAGGAACTGTGGAGTGAGGACTGCCTGCTCTGACTTCTCTGAATATTGATACGTAGAAATTAGTTCTACAAACTTCCCAATAGAGTAGAGATATCCAACATGAGGTAAAGAGAAAAAGCAGAAGAGACTCAGAAGTCTTCTCTTGTTCTCAGTTTCCTCATAGGCTGTTGCAGAAATTCCTGGATGTAAAAACGAGAAAGGCATTTTATGTACTTCATAAATAAAAAGCTGGCAATTCCATTCCAAGCCTGATGCCTAAAACTCAATCAAACCTGTCCAAGTTGCAGACTACTTTTCTTAGTAGCTAGTAAAAATAAGTTTTATATGAAGCGTAGTGCACATGTCAAAAACTTCTATGACATGCTATCTCATTTGGAGGCATTTACACAAAAATATAGACATAGTACCTAGTGAAGAAATTCTGTAGATGTAACTACAGAATTTCTATAGATGTAACTCTCTAGCATTAGAGAGTCCTAAATTCACCACAACTACGCATCCATGGACTGAAAGCCTGATCTTAGACAATTAATTTTAAGTTGGAATGAATGCTCATCCAGAGCTCCAGCTCACAAAAAAAATTAGGTCATTACTTAATTTCTTAAGAGGAGGAAAGGCTGGAAATGGCAGAATTTATTAGGATGACACTTTAGCAGGTAATAGCTGTGTTCATGTTCTACAGACCCTCTTGTCAAAGCCTGTAAATCACACAAGAGCCTAAGACAGCTGGAGTTAAATGGCAAGTGGCTCATTCTTTTCAGTCAGCTGCAAGTTAAATGAGGCATTGCTATTTAGCAGACAGTGAACCATCTCAAACTGAGTGGGCAGCCAGTAAAAGTCAAGGGCCAACGACATCCTGGGATGCATCAGACACAGCACTGCTGGGAGGGCAGGGATGGGATTGTCCTGCCTTGCTCTGGGGCAGCATTATCTTGAGTCCTGGGGGCAGTCTGGGGCACCACAATACAAGAAGGATATAAACCTATCAGAGAAGAGACTAAGGGAGGGCTACAAAGACGGTGAAGAGACTGGAGGGGAGGCCATAGGAGGAGTGGCTGAGGGCAACTTGGTTTGTTTAGCCTGGAGGAGACTGAGGAGAGACCTAAGAGCATTTTACATGCAGTTCCTGAAGGAATGGCATGAAGCTACATCAGAGGAGGTTTAGGTTGGGTATTACGAAAAGGTTCTTCCCCCAGAGGGTGGCTGGGCACTGGAACAGGCTGCCCAGGGCACTGGTCACAGCCCAAGCCTGTCAGAGCTCAAGGAGCATTTGGATAATGTTCTCAGGCACTTGGTGGGAATCTTGGGTCCTCCTGCGCAGGGCCAGGAGTTGGATTCAATGATCTTTGTGAGTCCCTTCCAACTCAGGACGTTCTATGATTCTATGAAATGTGACTGCTAACATACATTAAATCCTCCCATGGGTCTTTTGGAGCTTGAGCTAGTGGACTCCTAAAATCTGCACTCATTCCTTCCAGTTTTAATTAAGGCCCTTCAGAAAGGTAACCAGTATCTTAGTGATTATTAAGGTTTACTACTCTGATTTCCGTGGCTGGCTGAGTAGCAGTCTAGTACCATGTAACACTAAGGAGAATTTTATTAATGTAATGTTTTACATTGTGACTGTTTTGCAACACAAAATTTATTGGTAAAGAACTGATTAAAAGCTGATTAGTCACACTTCTGGTGTGTTGAATTGGTATTTTAGTTCAAGGTTTATGTAGAACCTGGAGAAATTAAAAGACTTTTTTGTTAACAGAAGCTCAGTTTAAATCATTGAAAAGGGAGGAAAGACCTCAATTTAAAAACAAATCATACAGAAATCACACAGTGTACGAAACAGTATACACAAAGAAACTCTTCCCTTTCACAAGTCTCCTGTGACACACTCCAATGTGCATTCATGCGTATCTATGTACCTGTCTGGTATACAGGAAGCAGCTGAAGAGAATGCAATTTTGTCTCTTCACAAAACCCAAAAGGCGACTGGTCAGGTGCAAAACGTCTAGGAAAAAAGTCCAAAACAACATGGGACTGCAGTGAGAAATTATGTTTACTTAGGACAAGTAAACAGCACTGATTAGAAGAGGCGCAGCTCATGTTTTAACACTCAACAACACACACTCCTACTACCAATGCCAGTAGCACAGCAATGCCAAGAAGCACACGGCACAGCTAGACAGAACTCTAATAGTTCCAGTAACCAAAATCCTCTCTCTCTGCTTGTCTGCAAAATGCACGTCAAAGTTTGACATCACTGAAGAAATCTCGTGCTTCCTTTTGACCATTTTTTTCCTCTTTGTTTTTAGTCCACTGAGCTATATGGAACATCATGCCATGTCCAATACTTTTTTTTTTCCTATTATGTGTCATTCTTTTCCCTGCTTTGCTTTGGAATTCACTGTTGGACCCTGACATCAATTCTTCCTCAGCTTTTGATAGAAATTTTGATGAATTTAAATCAGCTTCCTGAGGAGGGGACCTGAAGAAGCAGGTGCTGAACTTTTCTCCCTGGGATCCTGGGACAAGACACCTGGGAAAGGCTCAAAGCTGTGCCAGGAGAGGTTCAGACTTGACATGAGGAAGCATTTTCTTACCAAGAATGGTGAACAGACTTCCTAGAGACATGGTTGATGCCCTAGACCTGACACTGTTTAAGAAGCATTTGGACTGTGCCCTTAATAATATGCTTTAACAGTGGCTCACCCCAGAAGTGGTCAGGCAGTTGCACTAGATGATTGCTGCAGATCCCTTCCAAGTGAAATATTCCAAGATACTAAAAAATGGGCTTTCTTTGGTATCCCATAATTTCCTCAGTTCAAAAGAAACACCAAACTTTATAAAAACCCCAGAAGTCAAAATATCAGGAGTTTCCCTTCAAAAAGACAAAACACACAACTCAGATTCTTTTTTTTGAAGTAAATTAACCCATAAAAGGGAAAATACATCTGTAATACCTGAAAAGCAGATACTGCACTTGGAAGTGCTTTGTGTCTTCTGTAGGTAACTCTGTGCATTCCAGTGTGACGGGTATCTCACATAGATTACTTTCTTCCCCTAGCAGTTCCACTGGTTTGTGACATATGATGAACTCATCTAATTCAAGCTGTAAAGGATGTGTTGAAGGACTTTCATCTTTCACACCTGAGCAATGAAAATGCTATCGTAATTCTTCAAACCATTCCACGCATGGTATGACAATATCAATTAAATACTCCAATTACAGCTATCCTGCTAGCATTGGCTTCCTCAAACCACAAGATATTGAAAACAGCCATACTAGAAGATGGGAACAATTCCTATTTCATCCTCAATAGTCTGAATACTTAAGAGTCAAGATTTCTGGAAAAACACCCGGAACAGGTAAACTGTTCATTAGGAGGCGAGTCAAAGGCAACCAGTGCCGCGAATGGCTGGTCATCAGATAATGTTGACTTTTGGCTGAAGAGGTTTTGAGAAGGCAAAGGCAGTTATCACAGGAAGTTGTGTTATCTTTAACTCACGTAAGTCTTGGAAAGCAAATCCTAATAACACTCAGAAAGTAACCAGAACTTTTCCATGTAGTTTTTAGTAATAAAAAAACCTAGGGGCAGGATGCCATTATCTGAGAAAGGGCCTATCTTCACTCAGTGAAGAGCATTGCATTTTTGTTGTACCTATCTGAAAAGTCGTATTTACCTTTGATTTTTTTCTATGTACAGTTTCCATTTCTAAACAATCATCCTTTTAAGTTTCTTCAGTTATAAAAAAAGGACCTTCCTAAGTTTTGTTGGTGTTGAACTGATACATATACGTTTGGAAAAATGGGAATTGATAGTTGATTACATATGGATTGATATCTTGCAATACACAGGAATGAAACCTCCTGAGTACATCTGTTTCTGGGATTTCTAGAATTCTAAGGCAAGCCCCCGAATAAGATAAAGGACTGAAAAAGGAGAATTTGCTTGATTATGGCAGGTTCTGAGTGTAACAGGTACAAAAGTACACAGCCATCATAACAGAAACATTCTTAATTGTGTAAGCCAGTTATTTAGGCAATGACACTGATAGAATAATTTTTCTGAGCACAGCACACTGAACTACTACCACTTTAACTTGGCCCATCGTGGCATGCTAAAACAGGGACCTAATTCTACGTCTGCAGAGGCTGTACTATTCTCTAACTGTGCAGCATGATGGCATATCTGCTTGAAATGTTACCTCCAACTGCAGGTTGGTACAACTTTTCATGCTCTAGAATATTCAGCTGATAGTCAGTGATAGGACAATCTGGAAATATTTTCTGAAGGGCAAAGACCTTGTTTGAGACTACTTTCAGAATAATGGGAATCAATTACCATATTCTTGGAGAACAAAAAAAATAAATTAAATTATTTCAGCACCTACCTCCATCCACAGCCTTTTCTGGTGCACTGACTCCCTGAGTACACTGCTCTGTCCTGTCTGCACTTTGCTGGACCAATTCCAGCTTCAGGATTAGAACATCCAGCTCTGTTGTTACGGCTATATGTCTGGCACAAAATGCAACTTCAGCAGGAACGAGGTTATCAATGTGCAAAATTAAGGAGCGTTCAAAATCTAGCACAGTCAAATTCTGGTTTATGACCCGGTATTTCAAACAGAACATGACTAATTTATTTTTGCAGCCCACAAGAAGATCTCCATTCACCGGACAGCATGAAATGCACAGTGGAGGATCTGAAAGTGGCATTTCAACAACTGACATCTGTCCTTTTAAGGTTTCGCTGTATGACTCTTCCATCTTGTGACCAACCATCCGAACACACACGCGAGAACTCCCTGCAGACATGCATCTCCAGTTCATATATGCTCTTAGGAAAGTTGCTTTGCCTTTTTCTTCAATTGTCACCAGATAGTCTCCTTAAAAGAAAGCAGTAATACTGATACATCATTAAAAAACAGATGAGAGTTTCTGAGCTCTTTACCTGCTGTAGTACGCTACAAAGAACATCTTCAAGTCTCAACTCTATACAAAAAAAATTGAAAAACGGTTTTCACTAATTTCCCTCTAATTGAATACAAAGCACAAGTTTCTTTCTTGGGTGGCACACACTTCACACACCACTAAAAGCAAGGACTTACAGATCTATGTCCAGAGTAACTCCTATGTGAATCCTCTCTATAAGCTGAGATTGTATACAAGGTTCCCCCCCCGCCCCTCGCCGCCTTCTCATATCGATTAATGAGGACATGTTTCGTTCTCTACAGATCATGGAAAGCAATTGACCAATAGACTCATGAACAGCTGTGGAATGGGCTGGAACGACCATCCACTCCGTGCTTTAAAAACAAACAAACGAAAACCCCAAACCAAAACTAAAAACACCAAACAAACAAACAAACAAGCAGGGGCGGGAGCGCAGACCGCAAGCGAGGCGGAGGCAGACGATGAAGCGAAAGGCGGCTCCCTGCAGTCCCCAGCGCTGCCGACGCTGGGACCAGCCCCCGCCTCCCTGCCCGGCCCGCAGGCCAGCCCGCTCCAGCAGGCGCGCCCCACCTCTCGCTCGGAAGTAGCCTGACAAAGAGACTGAGGGAGAGGCGGGTGGGACGGCCAGGCCCTCCTCCCGCGGCGGAACCCGCGCGGCTTCGTTCGTCGCCCGCCNCCCGGCAGAGCCCTAGGGTCGCTCCACGGACGCTCGTCCCGGCCTCCCCCGCCGAGCACTCACGGACCCAGAGATCGCCAGGACTGACCTGCCGAGCTGTGCGCCATGCGCAGCACCGGACCCAGCGTGGCGAAGGAACCCAGGGCCTCGCAGCGGCCCTGTTCCCGCACGGCGAACACCTCCACCCTGCAACTGGCCGCCGTGCTGGCCACGAACAGCACGTCTTGGCCGCAGCAGAAGTGCGCCGGTTCTTGCTTGCAGGGCACGACTCGCTGCGACCCGAACGGGTGCAGGTTGTAAAGCTGCACCATGGTCCCGAAAAGTTCCGCTGCAGGAGCGGAGAGCACCCGCAGCCTCTCGGGGCGCCGCCCTGCACTTCCGCGGTGGGCCGAGCCGCCTCAGCGCGGCGCTGTGCGGGGCGGGCTCGGCTGGCAGTGTGCGGCCGCCCCCAGACTGGTACCCTCGTGCGAGGTTCCGTGTGGCCTTGGCGTGACTCTTTGTCGGGTGGGCACCCCCGGGAATCCGCCTCATGGCAGAGCAGCGCCGTACACTGGTGAAGCTCTCGAGTGGGAAGAGAAACTGGAAGTGATCCTTGAGGAGTGAGACGGACTGTGAACGGTGGCTTGTGTGCGGAGCGGCTTCCACTTGGGCACGGCTTGGAGCTGCTACCGCCGGCAGGAGCATGCCTAATGCATTAGGCTACTGAAACCTGGGTTGTTCCAGTCTCCCAGTGTCAAAAACAGAGACTTTTTTTTTGTATTTAAATACAGCAGTTCTTTCTTAATAACCACACACACACACAAAAAAAAAATCACACCCAAACCAACAAACCTGCCAAACAAAAGCCTAGTTATTTCACAGAATATTCCCAGTTGGAAGGGACCCACAAAGAGCACTTGAGTCCTACTCTCAACTGAATGGCCTGTATGGGGCTTGAAACCACAACCTTGGTGTTGTTAGCACCGTGTTCTAACCAGCTGGGTCAGCATTTTTTACACAAACCAAGTGTCCTATGATAGAGCTGCTTCCATGTGTCTCTGAAGCTCTGTTCATGTGACCATACTAGAAAAGGATATTAGATCTTTTTTTTTTTTTTACTATGCTAATGTAGGAAGGCAGAAATTACTGTGTACTTTTAAAGCAATAACAGATGTGCTACCAAAACCTGCAATCTCAAATTGTCCTTCCTTCATGAATACACACACTAATAGTGAAGAAGAAAAAAGCAGCAGTATAATCTTTGGAACTTTATTGGGAGGCATATTTGAAAACAAACAAACAGGGTTCTGCACTTTTATTTTTTTTTTTCAGTAAATAGATTTTTCCAGGCTTTAGTTTTCTCAGTATTCATCTCCTTCTTCAGCCTCTGCTTCTACTGAGTCTAGGCCAACTTCTTCATAATCTTTCTCAAGGGCAGCCAGGTCTTCTCGCGCTTCAGAAAATTCTCCTTCCTCCATCCCCTCCCCAACATACCAGTGCACAAAGGCACGCTTAGTATACATGAGATCAAATTTGTGGTCAAGCCGAGCCCATGCTTCTGCAATAGCAGTGGTGTTACTCAGCATACACACAGCCCGCTGCACCTTGGCAAGATCAGCACCTGGCACCACAGTTGGAGGCTGGTAGTTAATGCCCACCTTCAAGAAAACAAATGAGAACTTTCCTTAGGAATGCTAAGGCTTAAAGACTCATTTCTGTTAACAATCAATAATCACCATTATTACAAATAAATAAAATAGCTTAGAGCTATTTTGCCCTTTATCAAAATATTTAAAAGGGACATTACAACACTGTAGTATGTCTGTCACCTCTGAAGACTACACAATTCTTAATCATTTAGATATTGAGCATTTAAAAGGCTACATACCTTGAATCCAGTTGGACACCAATCCACAAACTGAATGGTACGTTTAGTCTTGATAGTGGCAATGGCAGCATTGACATCTTTGGGCACAACATCGCCTCTGTATAACATGCAGCAGGCCATGTACTTGCCATGGCGAGGGTCGCATTTGACCATCTGGTTGGCTGGTTCAAAGCAAGCATGGGTAATTTCAGCCACAGATAACTGCTCATGATATGCTTTTTCAGCGGAGATGATAGGGGCATATGTTACCAAGGGGAAATGGATTCGTGGATATGGAACCAGGTTAGTTTGAAATTCTGTCAGATCTACATTGAGGGCTCCATCAAAACGCAGTGAGGCTGTGATGGACGAAACAATTTGCCCAATTAATCGGTTTAAATTGGTGTAAGTAGGACGGCCAATGTCCAGGTTACGACGACATATATCATATATGGCTTCATTGTCTACCATAAAGGCACAGTCTGAATGCTCTAATGTTGTGTGGGTAGTTAGAATTGAGTTGTAGGGTTCCACTACAGCAGTGGAAACTTGTGGTGCTGGATAAATGGCAAACTCCAGTTTAGATTTCTTGCCATAGTCAACAGACAGCCTTTCCATGAGCAGTGATGCAAACCCTGAACCAGTGCCTCCTCCAAAACTATGGAAGATGAGGAAGCCTTGCAGCCCTGTGCACAGATCAGCCTATAACAAGGTGGAAAAAAATGGGAGAAAAAACGTTATGGATGGTTTTGGAGGAATAAGTATTAAAATAATCATTCAAAAGCATTTCTGTCATAAGTTTGCTAGTTTTACATTGTTATTGTAAAAAACGCCAGTGTTCTTGAAAAGTCCTGGTTTAACTGATTGAATTTTTATTTAAAGGGGGGACGGAGCAGGCCAGGAAATAAAGGGTTTATTTTGTTTTGAAAAATTAACTACGCACAAAATTCTTAAGGGAAAAAAACACCAAACCATCAATTTAGCCAGCTATAGAGCTGTATCAATTATTTTAAATACTACCTTGCAGCATGAATCCTTACCAGCTTGCGAATGCGGTCTAGCACTAGGTCAACAATCTCTTTTCCAATGGTATAATGGCCTCTGGCATAATTATTGGCTGCATCTTCTTTCCCAGTAATGAGCTGCTCAGGATGGAATAACTGCCTATATGTGCCTGTACGTACTTCATCTACAAAAAACCCCAAAATACCACATCATAAATTTGATCTGTTCAGTTCTGTGTGTGCTGCCTAGTGACTACACACGAAGTACACATGTCAAAAGAATGTAGACAGCATCTCTGACTACACACAGCTTGTCTGACTAGCCTAAAAAGTTGGCACAACTTCTGCCCCTTTGCTTCAGGGTACACATCTGGCACACACAAAGAAGTATTTGTACTCAAGGAACACAGAGATCGCTCAGAAAACTACATTACAGGTACAGACAGGATACTGGACAGCACTCAAACAAAACTGTGTATGCAGTGCAGCAGTCTGGAAAGATCATCCAGATTGTAAAAAAGTTCTCTTGTTTTCCAGAGATTGTTACCTGTAGGCCATTAGTTAATTTCTTTCAAATTACAATACCCACAAATGTCAAAACTGCATCAAAACACATATTTTAAAACTTATAGTGTTCTAAACAAACAAAAAAAGACAGTAGGGAATCCATAAAGGATCCTCACTTTTTCACTTAAGACTTTTAATGGTGGGTACATACCAACTACGGTTGGCTCTAGGTCTACAAACACTGCTCTCGGAACATGTTTACCAGCTCCTGTCTCACTGAAGAAAGTGTTAAATGAATCATCTCCACGTCCCATAGTATTATCACTAGGCACTTGACCATCAGGTTGGATCCCGTGCTCAAGACAATACAATTCCCAACATGCATTGCCAATCTGAACACCAGCCTGGCCAACATGGATGGATATGCATTCACGCTGCAAAGTAAAAAGAGAAGGATAATGAGACATGGACCTATCTGCCTGTGAGTTGTACTTTCCATGATCTGTCTCTGCTGCAATATTCCCTGGTTGATCTTAAGGGACACTTTAGGAGAACAAGTTGGCTGCTGCTGGCAAGACACTACTCACCTTTGCTGACTTGCACTGACTTTGTGAATATTGGAAGATCCTAAAGACAACATAGTCTCTATGAACACATGGGTGCATACAAGTTCGTTACCCCTTACAATGCGGCATATATATTCCAGTTTTAATATTCAGCCTAGTCTATTTTTCACCTCCTTTTAGTTTTTGGAATATCTCTTTATATAACATCCCCCCACTTTCCTTGACTTGTTACCAGACCTCGTACTGGGTAACTGTTGCAAGAATCTTTCCTGCACAGGACCATTCAGTACATTTTCCTTTAAAATAAGCATACCAGTACTTAGGCCCTAGCAATTAGTACTTTTTTTTTTCATACATATTCCTAAGTGAAATTGTCTTAGAGTCCCAGTCAAATGTAATCTGCCCCCTTTAAGCTAGATCTTTCGATTCTAAGCAACTGCGCCACGTATGTTTAATCTCCCAATACCTCAACTGCCTTACACCTGAGATGGAAATAAACTGATTTTCTAGAGTGTTTCTAGAAGAAAGCAGAGGTGGAAAAGAAAAAGAAAGGGTCTAGGCTGCTCTTTCCCGTTTCCTTAGTAGCTTCATCAAATTCCGCAGTTTCCGCTCCACTCCCGCAGCTCCGCCACGAACAACGCACCGCCCGCCGGGCCCCTCACCACCGCCGGCCACACCCCCTCCTCTGATTGGCGACCCCCAGCGAGCGGCCCACAGCACGCGCCGCCCACCCTGCCCCTTACCGCCACCGGCCGCACCCCCTCCTCTGATTGGCTACACCTAGAGAGCGGCTTAGGGCGCGCGCCGTCCGCCCCGTCCCTCACCGCCGCCGTCACTCGAGCACGCGCTGCCCCCTCTACGGCTTCACGGGCCAACGCGGCCCAAAACCGCAATATAGATCCGGCCGGCGGCCAACCACGCTCTGTCCCTGCCGACCTGGATACAGGTTTCAGTTAATCCCTCGCATCTTCACGTGGGAGGTGCCTGTTCCGAACAGACTTCCCTTGCACATATCTCGTCTTGCTAGCTATCAGCCAGTTTCTATGCCTCGCCTCCCCTAAAGTTAATAAGCTTTCACACTAATTTGTCTCCTTCTCCCCAACCCTTTTGCCTTAGAGCTGCCGCGGGGACTTCATGCAGAGACTAGCTGCCAGTCCTGCCGCAGGACGTGAGTCATGAACTCCCCCGAAGTGCCGCAACAGAAGCGGTCTCAAACGCCCTTTCTCCCCCCCCAGGCCGCAAGGATCCCGTCTCCCACCATGGTGCCTCGCTAAGGTGACGAACTCCGACTGCGCTACAATATCTCCGCCGCCGAGACCGACTAGGACCAACTGCCAACCGTTAACCGTCTGGAACCCCTCGCCTCAGGTGCTGGCTCCCCATTGGCCATTACCCGCGCGGACTTGGCGCGAGGGAAGGCCTCTGATTGGCCGAGGGCGCTGTTCTCCGGGCGACGGGGAGGACAGCCCCAAGACAGGGCCGTGGCGGGGGGCGGGGCTTGAGCGAGCTGGGCCGGGGCGCGGCGCGTGCTGTCCGCTCGAGGCGGGAAACGGCCCCGGGGTTGGTGGGAGTTCGGTGCGGAGGCCTGCAGGAAAGGTGGAGCGTTACCATAGTGCTAAGCTGTCTTCATATGTCAACGTAATCTATACTGGGTTTGATGTTACAGAAGTACTACTTCTTATAGTCTCTCCCGATAGTAAAAGGATACAGATCTGCTTTCCCAAGGGAGATTTATTTGATAGAAATACAAAACTGGAGTGGTGTTGTAATTACAGTGCCACTCTATGAGTTGTGAGCACACTTTCCATTCCCTGCTTTTGACTAGGCAGATTCACTTTGGCACTTCTGGCAATTGTATGATTAACTCTCCAAAACAGCTGAGGAAGGCAGAGGAGACAGGTGCCTTTTTGCTTACATGCTCAGAATGAAATATTACTGCGAATGTCAAAGTGCCAAATAAAGAAATTTATTGCTCTTGAAATACAAGAATACTAGGGTATTTCGAGGAAATAGGTCAAAATGTAACTTCTTCCCCTTTGAGCAGTACACCCTTTTCCCCATTACTGTTATTTACAGTTTTTGTAAGACAACAAGGACGCCACCCTTGTTGATTTTTCAGGATACCAGAAGACCAGTGAGAGATATGGTCAGAACCATTTTTAGAAGGTTGTTGTTTATTTTCCTGAAGAATACAGGATGGAAAAATTATTTGAAAATTGTTCAGTAATCCTTTAGAGCTTAATTATTAACCAGGTATGGCTTGAATTTCTTTACTTAAAATGTAAAGCAATCTTAACTATAAATAGTGTCACATCCATAGTATTCTTGCTACTTGAACAGCTGCCACATAAAAATTGCTTATTCCCATTAGGCATTATGTTGCATACTTATCACTGAGTATACAGTTGAGGTACTTTAAGTTCTAATTACTGTTTTTCCAAGTAGGATTACTCTTAATATATTTTGAAATGGTAGGCCAGAATTTTCTGTAGTATGGGGCAGCTTGTGTTTTTATGTACTGTAGGCTATATTCTTCATTGTCTATCAAGTGTTCTGATTGCATTTTGATCAACGGAACCATTTTGAGGCATGAGAGATCAGAATGTTTCTTGTATGGAAATCTCTGGGTTTAAGTGTGTTTCTATATTTTCAAATTATAAAACTCCCGAAGAATTGCGTGAGACATTACTGAGTAAAATTAAGTTGGTTCTGAGCTCTGGTTCAGATGAGGAATGCACTGTTTGCTTGGAATCACTGACTCTTCCTGTGATAACACACTGTGAACATGTATTTTGTAAAACATGTGTTTTTGAAGTCCTCAGAAATGAATGGGTTGGCTTTTCTATGGTTAAAAGTAATTGTAATAGCTATTCAAAAGCAATGAACTGCTATCACCAGAAGGCCGTCTAGCTATTGTTCATTTAAATTGTGAAGCGTGTAAACCTAGTTATCTGTCTTGTAAAAACCTTTGGCCTGAAGTCAGTCTATGGAGAGAGTAGCTGTCAAGCTGAACAGTGATAAGTATTTTTAAAAGTGACAGTATTTTTAAAAGCTTGTTCTGTAGTTGTTACCTTGCTTTTTTCCTGGGGTAAAAGTGTGCAGCATTGCATGCCTCCATATGGCTGGGTGTCTCTTCACTGCTTGTAGGTGGTGCTCATACGTAATATTATGCTTAAGAGAGACCAAAGCTGTGTATTGGAAGTTGACTGCTGAATTAAAATCATGTCTACACTTCTTTTTCCAACTGATAAACTTTGGCAGTGAAATAGCTGTCCTGCTAAAGAGCCATCTTTATGTCCCTTCTCTGGGGTCTATCCAGAAAAAGCTTGTGGATGAGTATACTTGGATTGCTCTTTTGAAAACCATAGTATTTCTTTTTCTTGTGTGCTTCTAAGATATACTTTTACTTTTTGTTTGCCCTTTTCTTTCCCGGGCAGTATAGTGGCGTGGTAGTCTCACCATCTGTATCCAGTGCTGCTCCACTTACTCTTGGGAGTTGTTCGGACTCTCTCAGCCAGAATACAGCTGCAAATGTTAGCACAAACCTGGATGGTGTTCTTTATTAGGAACAAGCAGGGACAAGTTAGTCCCTGCTTGTGCATAGTCAGTCAAGCTAAGAAGACAGAATCAGGAAGTGTGGTCTGTCTGGCTTCTGGACTGACATTGTTCATTTGCCAAATACACAAAATTCTGGTGCAGCTATCCCACTCTATAGAGTTTCTGAGAAATTTGAGGGAAACTAGTGAAGGAGAAAGCACTTGCAGAGGTATTTTTCCAGTGCAGAGGTTCTTAATGTGTCTGTAGCAGTCAGTGCCCCTATTGAACCCTCTGGTGCTTGTAACATGCAGAGAAATAAAGTGCATTGCTTTCATAGAGGTGGGTGTGGATCCTGCTCTTTTGAACTGTCATAAGTTTCTAAAACAGTGAGTGAATAAGCTTTCTTACCTTCAAAATGGTTCCTGATTTCAGTCAATTGCCAAGGAAGTTTTTGCAGCCTTTAGTCAAAATTCTGACATGCGCCTTAATCCCAAAGCTGGAGAATTCACTGTTTCCACATTATAGGTATTTGTACTAGTACTGCATCGGAGCTGGGTAGTTTCTGTGCCTGAATGGTTACAATGCAATTCTCTCATAATAAATAACATGGGAAAGTATTTTAGGTATCACCTTGAAAACAAAGGAGATCAACAAACTGCATACCCTCTTGCGGAAGCAGCTTGGATTCAAGCAGGATTCTTCCAGGCAAGGTAATGGTTTCCATTATTAATACAAACAACAGCATTAAATCATCAGTGAGAAATGGGGTGTGAAGCTGCAAACACAAAACTGCTGAGTGAAAAGTTTAGTCTGTCATGGTATTACAAACTTGGAAATCATTTTATGTTTGTAATGTTAACCCAAAAGCATTTACCAAAATTGGAAAAACTTCTTGGTAGTTAACAGCCTGAGAGTTAATACTACCTTCATTTCAGTCTTCTGTTGAGACTGAATTTAGAGTTGTTCGAGTAAGTAAAGATCCTATGCAGAAGCCATAATGAAGCTTTAAGATCTCTATAGTAATCTAATGTCTTTGTGTATCAACTGCATTCTTATAAAAGCTTGCCAGATATGCGTTCAAACACTTTTTCTTCTTCTAGCTGTTCATTGTGAGACTTCTTTTGGTTTTTTTGTCATTTTCATATGATTTTACCGTGAATCTTCAGTATCTGTGTTGGCAATGTTCAGCTGACTTTTGTGTTTTGTTTATAATTACAATACTGAAGTGCAGAAGGGATGCAGAAAGATGTGAGCTTTTTATTAAAAAAATGAAAAAGTCTTTATGAGCACTGTTAGGAGGGTTTTATTTTTTCAGAAACCTTTTTTCAGATTTAATAGAATTCATTTATTTTTTCTTGTCACTGGAGGATTTTTGGTTTGCTGCCAAATCAGGAATGGCATTCACTATGTTTGGAAAACTGTTATTTCAAATTTTTTTTGTGTTAAAGAGTCTGTCTCTTGAAAGGATATCTTTATTGCTGCAGCAAACTAATGTATCAGACTATGAATGCCAGTCTCTTTAATTGGCTAGTGATTCATTCCAGATTAGCAGTCCCCAGTATTCATGTGCTCTGTGAGGCCTGCTTTGTAGCCTCTCTAAAGATGCCTTGGTTCTGTGGCTAGATTTCTATATAAACAGAGTTAGCTAATTTTAAAGGGTTGCTCCATTAGGCAGAAGGTTTTCATGTCTGTCATTTTTGCTTCACAAAGTTGTCCATTTTTACAGTGCACACAGTCTATTATTAAATTTTTCTGAGTAGTCCTGTGAAAGTGTTGTTGTATAAATTTTGCTTTATCTAGAATGTACTTCAGAGAAAAAGGCTTTTGGTGTTAAATTATGTCTCATTTCATGTGTCTGTTGGGGAAAAAGAGGAGATACCCTGTGTCTGGTCCTGACAAAGCATATTTCATCAGACTGCTATTATTTCTGTTCAGGCTTTGATGAAAAAGGGTAAAAGGTCATTCTTTTGTTTGCAGCTAAGAAAGATATTGTCCTTGAAAGATGGTTTATTTATCTCATATTTTAAATTAGATTACTCTCATAGTCCAAATACATCCTTGCTTTAAAACCTTGGGCTACTTATTTCAATATAAATATGCTCAGAAAGACGACCACTTTACTTTTAAGGAAGGCTGAGTGTTTATAAAATGTTCAGTGTTTATGTTCTTGCGTGTTCATCTTCTTGCAAATAAAATATTTTAACTCATATCAGAAATGACAAAATGTGTTACAAGAATGAATCCTTGAGGATTTTTTAACATGAACGTCAATATAATAAACGCATAAAAGATGCTTTGTAAAGGTGATATTTAGCATTCACTATAAATAACTAGATTTAATGCATTTCTTTTAATGTTGTTTGGGCTTTTGCACAGCCAAATGGTGTCTCTGTAGGAATGAGCTTCAAGTAGACAACTTGGTGGAATGGTCCCCTAGAAGAGGAAATAAACTCCAGTAATGAAAAGAAGCCTGATCAGGAGTGGATATCTAGATCAAAGGTGCATTATATTGTGTTTTATTTAGCTTTCAGTATGGTTTTTTAGCGCCCACTTTATAATTATGTAAACATACTGAACATATTATACCTATGGATAACATACTTCAAGTTATTATTTAGAAGTCTGTCCAGCATGTCTAGCCAGAAGAAGAAAATGCACAGAAGAAAATGCATACTAAAATCAAATTTCACAAACAAATTTCGCAGCAGGGAAACAAGACAAAAGGAACACCAGTTGTAATATGATGCTGGTCCTTGTTCGGTACATAGATGTGTGTTAATTGAATAAAACTTCCGGTTAAGAGCTTTGCCTTTTGTTTCAGTTTCTGAAGATAAAGTAGTTCTACGAGTACTGAAACTTATTCAAATCTTAATTTACTTTTGGAAACAAAATCTAAATAAATCCTTCTTTCTTAAATCTTATTTAAACAATATGTATTCTGCTCTGGAGGGGAAACCTAAATGGGCATATGTTCAATAGAACACTTTTCAGAAAAAACATTGCAATATTGTTATTTTACTTTGTAGACTTGTTTCTCAAGGTCTGCCACATCATTCTTCTTTGCCTCACTCTCATTTGCTGCCAGCATTTGTATCTTCTGGCTCGTACTTTGACCTTTTCATTTTGAGATTGCTTTTCTGAAACATTAAGTTTTTTACTTTTAATGAAGAAATTGTTCTTTCAAACGCTGGTTACAAATGGATTCCATAAAAATCTTTTCGTGCAGACCTAAGAACTAATTTAAGACATTATGCTCTAGAATAAATCAAGATTTTTATTCTTTTTTTTAAGCTGGTGCAGTTACTTTCCTTCTGTAGTTAGTGTTTCTTTACGTCATCATAGCTAAACCTTACTGAGAAAACTAGCAGTGTTCTGCCTCAGATCCAATTCCTTGTCCCTTTTGTTCTCATGTTGGTTCCAAGAGAGCTTCTGGTGCCTCCTTATCCCATGTCATACCTAGGTCTTGCATTCCTTATTTGCCTCAGTATTTCTGGGGGAAGCCTTTCTCACTTCTTGAGTATTGCTATGGTAGATCACTTGGCTTGGGGCTGTCCATTGCTTAAGCCTTATTCTCTGAAGTTCCACTACTTCGTTCCTATTTCCATAGACCCTGGAGACAGGGGACTTGAAAACTTTTGACAAATGTGAAATATGTCTGAAAAATGGGTTGTGAATCCTCCTTCCCAAAGCACTCTCAATCACCCTGTAGTTTGTGATTATTAAAAATGATGAACCTCTAGTTTTCTGTGGAAATTAGAAGAAAGCCTACTCAGAAAATTCAAGATTAGTTCATTTAAAAGGTATTACTGAACAGTGATTTCTCTCAATTGATGTGAACTTTATCAAAGCCATCTGTAGGAATGGGCTCTAGCCAAGTAAGAATAAGTTCATTTCATTTCAAATAAATACTTTATTTGATTTCAGATAAACACTGTTATACAAGCTTTAGTAGAACTACGGAGATATAAATCCATCTGGTAAATGTCTGGTTGTTTCTCAGTTCACAACTTTCTTGTCACTGATAGAAAACCGTTTGAAGTCAGTAGAACTGATGTTATTTTTAATAAACATGTGCTTTTATGGTGTTTTAGAAAGACCTCACAAAGAAAACAGGATCTTAAATATGCATTTCAAAGGAGAGGTCAGAATTTTAGTGTATTTATTTCCTGTTGTCATCAAAAATGGATTGTTAAATTGAACATTTTTACTTTCTCTTTAGCGAATCAGGGTTTGCCTTTACTCATTTGGATGGGTCAAAGGCACAGAAGAAAAGAATGGGAGCAATTTGTTGTTTCCAAAGCAACCAAACAGGGTCCTGAACTATAATGCTTTTGTCTTTGAAAGTGGGTGGAGTTGGATTAAATGTGGCAGCAGCTTTCCTAGTGTTTTTAATGGATCCCTTGAGTAATGGGTTGTTCATAACAATATGGCCTAACCGGGGTGAAGCTTCTTTGGCATTTTCCTAAGAGGCAGAAGGAAAGTCCATCTGAGAAAGAATGACACTGATGAGTATCTGTTTAGAAGACAAATAGGACTTTTCTTCATTTGTTTCCCTAGCATCTTCTTGTTTTAACACTATTTTTGTGCTGTCCACTTATTTACTGTTAAGTAGAAAGAATACTAGTAGTACTACTAACAGAGTGGTGTGACACCTTACAGTGTAGCATATGTTATGTTTGTTCTTCGTATCTCTCTTTCTTTCTGATACTTTTGAATGAGGTTTTCTATTTGTTGTTTATGAACTTCAAAAGCCATAAAGTGGAGTTTCAGGAACAGTATATATTTAATGTAGTGCTTGTCTGCTCTAGTCTTTTCTGTTACTACTGAGAATTTATTTATAAATTAAGATGTTAGTCTGAGGTTACATTTTGTGGTCATGGGAGACTGGTAATACCTACCTTTAGGAAGTTCTTTTCCTTTCATTAAAGCACTCAGAAATGCAAAATTATTTGTAAGGAATAAAAATGTAAATTACCTTTATTGACAGCAAAATGGTATTCTTAGAAAAATTGGTTCATGTGTTGTATCATTGTACCATATTAAGGGCTTTCTATTCACTTCCTGCCTTCCCCCTGTTCACTCCTCTGCTGTAATTCCCAAGTTTTTTGGCAGCTGGAAAGTAAAACAAAATCTGCACTTGAAAGAAATAGAGTAAATTAAAACAATAGTTTAGCTTTGGACTTGGGCATATGTCACTGCCCATAGTAAAGAAAAAGTAGTAGCTTGGACATCAGGCCAGTGACAGTAACAGTATGAAGACAAAAGCTATTTATTTAGTAAATGAAAGAAATTAGTATGAATAAGAGTATGGAGAAGTTGCCATGAAAGAATTTTTTCATAAATCACAATGCATCTTCACAAATATTATCTGTATGGACTGCATTGATCCATTCAGTTGGAAGGGACCTACACTACCATATTGCCATCAAGTGTGACTGCTGCTTTTTTTTTTTCGCAACAATTCTCTGAATACTTGTTGAAACTGCAAGAGAATTTTAATCTTCTGTGAAGATAACGAATGAGATATAATGAATTCATCGTATTGTGGCAAGCAGTTGTAAGAAAATAAGTTAAGCATTACTAACACTGAATCATCTGCAGTCTGTAAGTATACCTAACAACCCAGGGCCAAATATAATTGCTGCCTTTATACATCACTGAACAGCAACTTCTCATCCTGCTGAAAACCATCCTGTGATGGTAACCATCCCAAGTGGCAGTGGGTGACTACTTGTGTTTGATGGAGGAGCAGTGGGTTCACATGATCCTTTATGATCTCACTTTTGAATAATCAGTGCTGAATGAGATTCATTCATGCATTAGCATTCCTTGAAGTGTCCTAGCAGCAATAATAACATTTAAGAAGCAGTAATACCAGTGGAGTAACCCGTTTTTCAAATTCTGTGGACTTACTGTAGAAATGTAGCTTGGAAGTCTGCATTCCTTCGCTGAGAGGTGTATTACCACAGTGCAAGGGATGACTATTTATCCAACCATAGATTACTTTCTCTTTCTCCATTCCCCCCCCCCCCCCCCCNCCCCCCCACTTTTAAAATTATTTGTTTGTTTAAATACAATCATAGATGCAGAATTCTCACCTTTAGGAAGAAATATGAACCTTTAATGTGAGAGTATCACAAGTATACAGATATTCCTCTAAGGCTCAGGTTTTTAAATATTTTCCAATGTAAAATACAGTATCCTTTGTAGGAGATACTGCAGAAAGGTATAGAAGTACTGCAATTCACTTTTCCTCTGCTGGACTGATGAGAGAAGAGTGAAAGTAGTACACTTCAGTCTTTCTTGACTACACCAAAAATAGAATGGAACATACTTCTGCATGTTTGAGCTAGGTCTTTCCTCCAGACATCATGTTGTTCTTATACAGTGAGCTTAATAATGGAACAGTTTGCCATATATAGCTTGCCAGGAATGTTCATCTTGCAGTGACAAATACATAATTTGTTCCTCTTTTGGTTACTACACAGATTGGAGAAACAAGACTTGTTTGGCTTTTATCTTGCAGCTTGATGTCTCTGAGTGTGCGTAGGCATCAGAGGTTCTTAGAATCTAAAACAAGTCATTAAGAAAAATTCTTAGACAACTTGCAGCATGTGGGTGACATGACAAGGCGAGCCCATTGCACAAGACTTGCTTATCAGAGACAGAACATTATTACAGTTGATGTAGCTTTAAGGATCTATTTTCTGAGAACTAGTAGTACTGTACCTCTAGATAGATAAAACGTGCTGGGAAAATGAAGAGCACAGACTTGGCGTTTCACAGATCCTTACATTTAATGTTACATCCAAAGTATAAGTAGTAACAGCTATACTATTGTTTTGTGTCCAGCAAAATTTCTTATTTACCTAACATGATGATTATTGTATAGACTAATGAAAGTATACGTGGGCTTTCTTAACAGTCTAGTTTACTCTTACGTAACTGCTTGTGTCCAGCTGATTTAGATTTTGCCATCAGGTACTGAGTCAGTTAGTATATGCAGTGTGTGTTTCAGAATTAAAATAACAGGATTGTTTTGATGTCTCCCAGACTCCTGACAATTTCTGTTTTTAAAGCATTTACCTGAAGTTCCTGCTTGTTATGAACATATAACCACAAGTTCTCAAAGCTTTCTTTATAGCAGGATGCTTAAAGAGTAAGACATTAGGCAGGGAGTAATTCATCTGCGGGCAATATTTGTTCAAGAGGCGATGGCATAGTATCTGTTTTGTGATGCCATGTGCATACTACTATGTTTTGAAGGGAGGTTATTTAACTTGTTCATTGCTGCTACTAATAGCCTGGAATCCCACTGCAGGGCACCAGTGTTTTGGCAGATGTCACATGCTGGGTCAGAAGCATAATGCTGTTATTACTAGGGTGAGTTGAAAGATGATCCCAACAGTCTTCTGGTTATGAATAAATAATTATTTTCCAAGAAGCTTTATGGTATTTTAAAAATAATTGTGTTATCGCAGTCTCACCAGTAAAACTAAATTGTGGAGTGACTGTTGAAGTGTGCTTTGATTGTAAGATTTTAATATTAGAAATTAAATGTCTCTGTTGAGCTATTTGGAGTGACTCAAATGGGGTAGTATAGCTGTTGGTTAGCCTGGCTATTACAGTTCATTATCTTGAAGGTATGTAGAACACTTTTGTCATTGTCATAGCAGCAGCTTGTTTAGCTGTGGAAGAGCAGCTAGCCTGCCTCGTTAATATTCCACCACAAAAATATTACTGGGAAAATTGAAGCCAGGTTCTCTTCTAATAAAAGTAGCAAAGAAGAGATAGATATCCTTCCATAAATGCTTAAAACAAAAAAGCATAAAAAATTAAAATACCTCACCTTTTCCTCCAACTGCTTTACAACCCTTTTCTCTGTGTTTACAAAGTAATAGCTGTACTTAGGATACTTAGCTGCCTAGCATTTTTTTCTGGAATACCTAAACATCTCATCCTAAACTTTTATTTAGAGAAACATAACATCTCCATGTCAGTGTTTTGAGGGGTTTTGGGTTTTCTTTCCTTTTTTTCTTTTTTTTTTTTCCTTTTTTTGTATTTTGGTTCATTGTGAAGGATTCGGTAGAAAATATCCTGAAAATTCAGAACAAGAAGAAGGAACTTGCAGCAGGAGGAACCTTTGCTACCAAAAAGCCTTCAGCAAGTGAAATAAACCAAAAAATATTTAACAAAATTAAGGCTCTGATTGATTTATAGCTTGATTCTGTGGTGTTTTGCATAAATAACATATTTAATATTTTGGATAATACTTCTCTTCAAGTTACATGTCCTATGCTAATTTTTAGTTTTGCTGTCTTTGTGTTCAAAATATAAATGCTTCAGATAAATTATAAAAACTAATTTGCTCCTAAATCTTAATTTAGAAGCACAGAAATGCCTGAAATTTTTCCAGTGTTCATTTCTTCAAATGGTTGATTGTTAGTATAATGGTTAAGAACACCAAAAAACCCTCAAAACCAAAATGTGTATTCATGCATTCTAACCTGCAACCTTTCATCTCATTTTAGAGGTGAAAAGGTAATAAAAGGTAAATAATGTGTCTTCTCCTTCAGACAAAACCATCTATAAATCAATTAGTTTCATGTTTCTATCTTAGCATTGCCCGATAAACAAACATTATCTGGACCAATTGTTTCAGAAAAGGTGGTCAGTGACACTTCATAAGGAATTCTTACTTTTGCAGGCTGTGTCCAAAGATGGTATTTAATTCAAAATTTTAAAGTATTTTGTACTAGTTCTGAATAATACACAGGTGCAGTAGGGAGTTCATCTGATGATTACTTCCCAGGAGTTAGTAAAAAGGAAATACTTAAATTTGTAAAACATTTTATTTTGATATTTTACTTAACAGAACTCCAATGATTTTTGTAAAAGTAAAGTTTCTTTGGCTAAAATGCTAGGCATGTATTGACAGCACGCTATCTAGTAATTTCAACAGACACTTTGAACAATAAGACCATGCTATATGCAAAGTAGAATCTAATCCACTCGCGTCAGTGAATGAGTTATTCCTTGCAAAATAAATTAAAACAAATAAATTATTTTATAGCTGCCAGCTTTCTAACAGTTTTCTTGTACTGCTTTTCCTCTTGTAGTGGAAAAATTACGTGTTTTTCACTTCTGTATGTATGTCTTAATGGAATGCTCATCTGCATGCCCCTTGACTTACAGAGGAAGAATTTGGTAAACTACACCTGTTCATGTACCACAGATTAAAAAATAGCACTGAAGAATCTCCGTTGAGTATTAGTTGAATATTTGTATTTGTTCCTTTCTTTCCATTTGATTCTTGTCTTCTGCTATGTGTTTACCTAACATTCTCCTCCCTTCACTGTGATGCACAGCCTTTGAATTGGAGGCAGAGATTGCTGTATCTAGGTACTGTTTAGATTTGGGAAGTGTACTTGGCAGCAGAGAAATGGAGTGTGTAAAGCTTGTAAAGTCTTTCACCTCTTATATCTGAAAATATCAGCCAGCTGATTATAAGATGAATTGCAAACATAGGAAATGGAAAAGGACTGAGAAATTAAGGGAAGATGTCTGCTATTTGGAGCAAGTGAGCTAATGAAAGAACTGAGAAAGGAAGTAGAAACAAGCAAACTAACAAACTGATGCAGTTTTTGGAGAGCCAGCACCTTAGCTATGAAGAGAGGCATACTTTTAAGTCTGAGAAAGAATTACAAGGACACAAAGACAGCATGAACCCCAGCATCTGATTGTCACTGAAAAGCTGAAAAAGAACATGAGAACAGAACTAAACCCGATTGAAGTTGGGGTTTGAGTGGGGCTTTTTTGGGTTAGTTTTTTGGGGGTTGGTGGGTTTGTTTGTTTTGGAGGTGGTTATTTGGGGGTTATTTTTTTTTCATAGAGTTTATGAAAGTTATTATTAAAGTTAAACTTTCTTTGGGTTTTTCTAGTTCAGATTTTGATATTTAGAGATTAACAGGAAAAATAATTTGCAAATATGAAAGGGGGATTTGGCCTTTTTTTTTGTTACGTCTGTTTTCCAAGTAAAAATTTCACAGGCGAGCAAACCATTTCTATGGCTAGTCAAACTACATCATTACTTATGTGAATATATGCTGACATTTTGTGAAATGGCTCAGTATGATTATGAAAACAACTGGAAACAATTACTAGGGTTTGGGGGTTTTTTATCTGTTAGATTATGATTTCCATGTTCTGAAGCCAGATATAACTTACCAAAGGTAGTACTAAGCTTTATGGGTAAAAACTGAGCACAGAAAAGTCCTGTCTGATTTGATAGAGCTGTTCAGTAAGCAGGTGGTTAAACACATTGGTGTTCTGGCTATTAGGGTTTTGTTTTTTTTCTGCTTTTCATGATCTGTAAGTAGTCTTTGGCTTTTGGCATTCCCTTTCAGGGAGTTTGAACAGTATGTTCTAGAAGTAAGCTTTTGGAATTGTTTTTAATTTCAAAGATTGAGTTAGTAGTCTATCACTCTGGTCTTGGTTGGGTTTTGTTTGCTTGTTTGAGGGTTTTTGGTTTGTTTGTTTTTGGGTTTTTTTACCCTATACATAAAATAAAGATGGGTATGGAAAAATACTTTTTAATCTTTTAAGAGTTGCTCTGAGTTGTCACCATTTAAGGAACACCTTAGATTATAGACTTCATAATGGCAAATGAAGTTCCACTATTTGGAGTTGCAATCTAAACAGTGCTGTGATTCTTCTGAATAATGATGTTTAGAGTATAGTGCTGTTTTGAGTACCTTCAGATTAGAGCAGAAAACTGCTTGATGTATCAAGTGATGCTATTGCAAGGAATAAAAAGGGAGCTCTGCTTTTCTGCAAAAGCCGTCTGCAGTGATTGTGAAGGAAATAGTGGCAAATAATGACATACAGGTCATTTTATTGAAAATAAGCTGCATAGAATTTAGTATAGATGTCATACCTTTCCTGAGACCGTGGTAAACACTTGATTATAGTACGAGTTACAGAGGCTACAACAGAATTATTTTCACAGGTTATCTTTCTTCACTAACCGTATTTGTTAAACCAAAACATGCTGATTTTTATCTTATTCAGCATCTCTCCTTATTTTACTGTATTAATGTAATAAAATTTACATGCTAAGCCAAATTTTCAGACAGGTAATAAGTATCATACTTTTATACTTCCTTGGTTCTCTCCAGCTAAGCTTAAAAAGAAGTAATGTGCCTATTCTCAAGCATGAATACAGACAAGGGGAGGAAAATTTAGATTGTTTAGCTTAAAAAGAGTATTTTACCACTTTCCACAGAGTAGTCTTTGAGTATGCAGAACTCTCCAATATTTGTTTGATAAACTATACTTTTATCATTACAGACTGTAACTAGTAGTCCCTCCTGCTTTCACTCACCTTCAAATTTATCAGTTAATTTTTAAAAAAAAAAAAAAATTAAAAAAAAACACAGCAAAAGGAAAATCCATCTAGGAAAGGGCAAGTTACAACTGGGAGTTCAGATACTATGTTCTTTTAAGTAGCTACAAGCTACTTAATTTGAACCTCATCTTTTAGCGTCTTTCCTAAGTGGTGACCAACTAAATCATAGACCAATTAAGTAGGGAAAACAAGTTAAAACAGACCAACCCTTATACTTCTATTGTGTCTTTTGCTTTACCAGCGAATGGTGAGAGCTTGTTGATTGTTTATTTTATCTCTAGGCTAAAGGTTTAGCACCATCACTAGATTCCAGCCAAAATCCTCCTTTACAAGGAAATAATGAAGCAATATTTTCTTAGTGTTTCTGGATTAGTACAAGGTACAGCTGTCAAAGAATACTAATTTTGTTCTGTTTAGACTTTTGACTAAAGAATAGATCTAAACCTTAGTACAGATGACAGCCAATCTCTGTCTGTCATCAGCATGCTTTGTTTTTACTGCTTTTCCACGTAAGTACATGTAGCCTGAGTGTGGCAAAAAAAGCACTTTCTTCTACTGTCTTAACACATAGAAAGAGTAGTTTTCCTTACCAGGGTAGGTACAGTTACCTAAGCAGCTATGTAATCTTTTTTTGCCAAAGTAGTATCACGGTTGTGTTTAAGTTCAGCGTACAAGGCTTACATTAGGGATGATGTTTCTTTAGTCACTTGAAAGAAAGATGCCTTCTCCCCAAACTTCAATGTAAGTAAGCAGCTTCAGCAGGTACTTCCTCCAGTACCCTGTCCTATGTTTATGGCAAGTTAATACGGGGATTTGCCCTAAACAGCTCCCTGACAAGTTACTAAGTAATTTGTCTAGTAAACTAGTAAACTTCTAAATAATTACAGACTAAAAGCTGGACATTTGCTAATGAGAGCTTGAGTAGTATGGGCAAAGCTTAAGCGGTATTTATACCTGTTGAATATTTTAGTTAGACTGCTTTGGAGCTCCTTTTTTTTAATTGCTCAAGAGTTTAGGGAAGACAGAAATGCATGACAACTTTTTATTTTTGTATCAAGTGCAACATTGCAAGGAACAGATAAAACTCAGTTTACTAGTCCCATAGTATACAGAACTGAAAAACGCATTCTGCCATGCCGCAGGCACTGTGCGTAAGAACCTGGTCAAAATTTCAGTGCAATTGTGACTGGAAGAGCAAAGCAGTGCTATTACTGTTACAACTGTATGTATCCCAGTGTCATTAATACATTTATGGTAAAGCAGAATGGCTACCACTCCAGTGTATGAGCAATCCCATTAATTAGATTTTACATCTAGAACAGCAAGCAAAGGAATCAATGCTAATCATCTTAATGAGGTGAGGTAACAAACCCAGTTTAAAGAATATGTTGAGCCAATTGATCAAAACAAAAGAAATACCTGGTTTTATCTAGTAGGGAGACTTGGAAATTGGGCAGTAATAGGTGGCCCAGGGATTCTGCTTCCTAGCTTTTGCTCAGTCTTCATCTGTAGCACTGCAGAGGCCTTCAGCCAAGAAGTTTTCCTCAAGCTACTAGCAAGTGTAACTGACCACCATCTATGCCTTTCTAGCTGTTAGTTCTGGAACAAGTCCTTGCATCACCACTGTTTGAGACAGGCACTTCTACTGAAGGTAGGTATCAAGTTTCTTCTTGATGTTGTCAAAGGAATCCACTCCCATATAGTCAGCTTGGCCCTGTTCCCACCGTTCCTTGCGTTCTTCCGAAGATTCAGTTGGTAATAGTGGTGATACTGATACGTGAGACACTGCCTCTGTAACTTCTGCCTAAAAGGAAAGGCAGAGTAAAAATACAGAAATACTTTGTACAGCTAAAGCAAACAACAGGCCGTAGAATGGGCCAACAAAGTAGATGTTATCATGCACAGTAGCAAGCATTGCCAGTGGGTAGGGATTGTGCAGCTTTCCTGGCAAAATAGCAAAGCAGAGTTATAGAAGTTAGCATGGGAAAATAAAAAGAAAAAAAAGTAAAGCTTAAGTTCTTCATACCTCTCTACAGAAGCCACAAGAGAAAGCCAGAGTATAGACCAAGCCAGATAGCTGCAAATAGTTTGTTAGAAAGATGCAAGATTACCAAGAGAAGCACATCTTAAGAGATCAGTAACTTTGGTCTTAGAAAGGCTGAGAACTTAAACTGGTCCATCTACTAAGCTGAGACTAAGAAGTCTGCAGTCAGATGCAGGCTACTAAACTCTGTGAATGAGAACTAGAGCTAGAAGCATTACTTTGGTTTTAATCAGTATTGGCATTCATCACTGCCTGTCGATATAAGTAATGATTCTCAAGGTATCCTAGGCTTACCTAAATGTGATTTACCATGCAAGATCTGTACATACATATGTGCATGCTGAACTGGGGTTCTTCTGCTTGAGAACCTTATTAACTGCAACACATTAAGAGTTAGGCCCTTCTCTGTATACATTAAAGAAGTTACTACATCAAAGAAGTTACTACAGTATAAGACTGGTGCAACCTATGTAACAACATATAGTTTGTTTTAGGTAAGCATACAGTTATGTCCAAGAGCTGTCTAGCATGCTTCTCTTTTGTAGTATTATTTATTTCAAGCTTAAAAGGACAAAACTAAAATACCCTGCATCCCACAAACTAAACCACACCCATGCTTTGAGATGGACAGAGGGAAGAAAAATTGATGCAATGGTAAATAACCTGTCATCCATACTTAGGTATGGATATACAAGATTATTAGAGCACGTACCATATTTACCCCTGTAGTATTTTCTTTAACAATTCCATGCTGTTCTAGTAATGGTAAAACATCAGCTATGTAAGTATCCCACCACATGTTGAGGAATTCTGGGTGAACTATTTTAGGGTCATCCATGTTGCCCTTTATGCTTTTTGTTCTGGAGTCATATGCATAGTTCCATGGCTTTGTGCTTCCCAGGAAATGCACCACCTTAGTATTTGCACCAAACCTGTTGGGCAGAAAAAATTTAGAGGTCAGTTTGTACATGTGTCTAGAAAATGAGTTTTGACTGGTAGACATAACTTTTTTTTAACCTGCTAATTCTGTATTTGTCCAGAAAACAGAAATATAAATATATTTAGGAGGCTAAATGCTAAATGATCAAACTGCCAATGCCTACCAGGACTGAAAGCATTGCAATACAACAGAAAAAATGCAGACTGAATTCTACATTACACTAGTCAGAATACAGCCAAAACCTAGTGGTCTGGGCTATTTAAATACTTACAGACAACTCAAGTCTTTAGGGTGATGTCCATAGCTCAGGAGAGAGCAGTCTCAAGCAGCCGTTGCAATCGGAACTGGTTTTAAAAGTGAAAAAGATTCTACTCCAAAGTCAGCAAGCCACAGAGTTAGGCATTACAAGTATTATGTGGAGAAGGGTCAGTATTAAGAGTTACCCTTTCAGTTTATAACCCTTTAGAAATGGATTGTTGGATGGCTCTGCTGCAAGGAGACCATGTCCCTGCAAAATAATAACTTTGTATAACCAAGGCATTTCAGAAGACTCCTGATCTCAGTGCAGCAGGGTCTTATTAGACAACCCTTACTTCCTTAATAACCTTAGGGCAGCCATGAGTGGGTTTGGTAGTGGGTTGTTTTTGTTTCTTTTTGAAACCATTTAAACTCCGTTATCAATACGGACTTCTAGCTTTGTCCCAACTGTTATCAGTATGTTCTTCTGTATTAAAAGTATAGAAGAGATGTGCCTCTTCTCAAGTAAAGAACTTAATGCTGAAAGAGACAACATTCATGTCATTCTCCTACAGTTCCAGAACTAGGTTTCAGCTTGATTCAGTTTTGTGAACAAGCAATACTAGTCTCTCTGCTAACAGTGACTATCTCACCTAGTTCACTTGCTATCACATTAGGCTTTCTTGTCAACATAGTAGGACTGTAATGGAGAGTAACGTCAAGTAGCTTGTCTAATATTTTATTAAGCAGATGCTGATCATTTCAACCAGGACTCAGATGTCAAAGATTTTATGTATGGAGACAACACAGGTGTGTTTCAAAAGCAATAGAATATTCAAACCAAGTATTTGGATGGGGTTGTGGGTTTCATACTATTTTAAGGTCCTTGACTCTATTTCAATGTTCATGTTCAATGTTTTGAATACAACTGATCTTATTGCCTAATGAAGACTTATGTGTGTGTGAAAGGCCATGTATTTGCATTAACTGCATGAAAAAAAGAGTCTTCAAGAGGTCAGTTACTGGGCTTTAACTTTAAATCCCAAAAGTCAAGATTTAACATAAAGGGACTACCTTAGTTTTATTAGCTGTCACAGTACTAAACAACCTGAGTTTTCTTCATCTTAGGCTGCTCCTTTTATGAAGAAACTTATCATTCAAAAATCAAGAGAAGTTAGAGAAAAGAATGCATAAGAAGTGTCATGCGACATTTGTTGCAAATGGAGAAGCGTACTCGTGGAATCCTGTCCACTTACGGTCAGAGCAACAGATGCCAAGCTTCTACAATGTTTTCAGCATCTGCCTTCTAGATACATTCTGGACCTGCAATACTTTATTTTGACATTTAAGCTCAACTGTTAGGAAGCTTTATGTCCACACTGGCCTCAGCAACTAATCTGTCTTTCCACATCTCCCAGAAAAGTCCTTCATCAATGTTTTGAAGTTAGAGAGCATTTGTCATGAATTGGCATTTTCCTTTGGAAAAAGGATTACTGACACTGCTGTGAAATCTAGTCTCGCTGTACAAAGCTGCAAAAAAACTTAGCTATTGCTGTCAGTAGGTTTAAATTTCACCATATTCCAACTGTTGATTATCAGGAGTGTAGCTGCTGATCCAATCGAGGGAACTTGTTCCACCTATTGGGCAGGGAATGTTACTTACAAGGGCGGCACTTCCAGCACTTCCATTAACCAACTGATTCAGTTAAAGAGAATTTTTGTCAAGAGGTCCCAGATTCAATTAGTCTTTCATGGCAACAAAGTAATTTGTAAAATTAAGACCATGTGACTAACAGCCAGCCATGGAAAGAGGGCATACTTTACAATAGATGTTAGTTTATCGAATGCTATCCAGCTACTTAGTCATTCTGAGGCTTGCATATATTTCTTTAAATAAGTGTTCCACTTTTAGCAGGACAAGATTTCAAATAGTATTCTGATCACAAGACATAGTTTGAGCTTGAGCCAGCAAGCCCTGCTTATGCCAGCTGCTGCTTTAGACACTAGTAACCTGATGTCATTCAGAGATCAGACTGTTTTTATGCACTTGGCACTTTCGCTCTCCCTTACCTCCAGCTTCTGCAGCTCATAATAGATAAAGAGTTTCTGTGTAATGCTTCAGTTTCCCTTGTTTTCCTCCGCCCCCTTTTTCCTGGATGGTTACAACACTTTGAGCGACCCTGCCTCTGACATACAGTTTACTCACATGCCAAAATAATGCTGCTAGCTAGGGAGGATACAGGTTTTGTCACTGAGGAAACATGCAATGAAACGTGGTTGACTGTATTCTTTGTTCCATCTTGCTGTTACTTAAGGAACTGACAGAGGTCTAGAAAGACTGTTAGGAGAGAATTCTAGCTTGATACAAATCTTTGTTCACCACACTTATTTGAATGGTATGGGTTGATTAGATGAAACTGTAACTACTGGTTGTTAAGTACCCTAAATGATTGGAAAAAGACGGCAAGTTATCTAAGTGGGAAGGATACCACCAGTGGCATGCTGAAGTTCAGCTCGAGTGGATTCAAGAGCCTACTGCCATTGGTTAGAATTGTACTAGACTGTATCCCATACTGGAGGAGGGTTTTTTCCTTTTGCAAGTGACCTGTCAAATGTTCTTACTCTAAATCAATTTCAGTGTTATCACCAGGGATGAGTCCTTTAAGCTACAGATACAGCTGTCTCTCTGCGTTTATCTTGACAGGATTCATTTGACTTTCATCAATTCAACCTTTTTTTTTTTAAAGAAGAAATTTTGATATTTTGAGTGACAGGAACAGTCTCCTAGAAAACCTGTGTAAGCTCACATCATGCCTCTTCATTCTGTTACAAGAAATTAAGAATATGTAAGCTCTGAAAGTCTTCTTGAAGTTTTCAACTTACGCTTTAAATGCTGGAAGGTAGGAATATACGGAAGTGCTGCTCAAATTATAAATAAACGGTAGATGTTTGCTCATGTCTGTTGTTGCCCAGCTGCTGAAGAAGGTGTTTAATAACCCCTGATCTGCACCTAAAAGAGAGAGCATCAGACAGCTGTTTGAGGATCTTTTTCAGCCACCTTACTAAGAGTTGGTAATACAGTTATGTCCTGTACAAGTCTGGCACAGAGCACTACAGTTCTATTTGTAAACAACCCTGTAAACCTTGCAGCCTTTGAATATTCCAAAAATGCAGAGAATGAAATAGTATGTATGGGGTTACTTTTGTTAAAAGATAGGAAGCTGCTCACAAACTCTGCCATTCTTTTTCTTTCACACCTTAAGTTCAATCTCTATAAGGCAGCAAAAAAAACCCACAATAAAAAAGTACAACTGAACACTGTTCAGCTTCAGGAAAACCGTAGCTGAGAAGATCAAATGGCAACAATTAGTTTTTTTACTTATGCTTACAGATGCATGACCAACATTATCAGAGTTAGGGTGTCAGTGGCTTGTTAGACCTGCAATCCCAGATGCATCTACCTCCACACTGATCTGATAAGAAAAGCACACGTAATCTTAGTGACAACTCTAGCAAAACTCCATCAAGGATAACAAATAATAGGTGTTCCTAGTTCTGTACTAAAAAGCTCCTGACTAACCACTAAATGAGGATAACAATCTGTGTTCAGAGGAGTGGCCTCTTAGTTTGCAAGTAGAGGTTGTTACAAGGTTAAGTGAGTCTGAAGTTGTTTGGTATCTCAGTAGCAGATTAGCAAAAAACAGAACAACAACAACAAAAAAAAACCAACAAAAAACCAAAACCAACCAAACAAATAAACCNAAACCCCAAAAAAACCCAACCAAAAAACCAACCCAACAAAACTACCCTTCAGGCCAGAGCAGACTAGCTCATAAGTAGTGACTGAAAAGTAAAAACCTATTTATCTATATTCATTCATTCTTTATCACAAAGAATATGATTAGTCTTTAAATTGTAATAATTCCTCTTTCAAGGAGATTGAAGAGAGTCCTCCAGCTTTTGTTTGCTGTATCCTTTCACCTATCACTGCATTCAGAGGTAGCATTACTAAAGAGCAGTTAAAGGGATAGCTTAGTTGGCAGACAATGTTTCATTTTAATCTTTTGTTTCCTCAAGCACTCGGTCTCTGCTGACTCAGGAAAAGGTTTTTATTTGCCTATGATTTGATTTAGGGTAGTATTAAGGTTTATACCATCAGTGCTGTTTGAGCAGGATTTGCTTTTTGCAGCTGAAGTATCTAGATGCTGGGCATAAACTTAGATGTACAGACAGTACACTGGCAAATATAAATTCTAGGTATCCTGTTACAGCTGTCAGCATACATTCAGATTGCAGAGTGAGAAACGGCCTGGAGACTCAGTCCAGTAATTTCAAACCTCTGACTTGCCTCTCAATCCATAAAGGAAGGAAAGCACTTTTGAAGAACTTGTATCCATCATAAGAGAACCTAAGGGGCAGCAGCTGTATTTAACTTACTCTACAGGAGTTTCTCTTGCTCAGATTGTTTTACATACTAGGCTTTTTTTCAGATTGCATGCATTTGTGGCAAAGCAGACAATGAAAGTGGCATCTAATTGTCCTAATTCAGACTTCAGCAGGAGTGTTGTTAAATAGACAGGATCTCAGACATAAGGTGAAAAATCAGGCAGTACTTATATTAACTACATATTTACAGGTACATTTGAAGGTACAATACAGCAAGAATGTAAAAGCACCTATTTTGGATCCCAGGCTAAAGAGCCTGAGAATTGTCTAAGCAATAGCAACATTCTTAAGGTAGCAGTACTACCAGATTTCGTCTAAAACCAAACTTTTCTTTCCCACCCACTACTTTTAGCTGGTATCTAGAGTAGTTGCATGATGTGTTCTTTATTATCTAGAAAGGTGAAGTTTAGACAGACAGAGTAGATGTCTACATAACTAGCCATCATTCTGCCATTTCTGAACAACAGCACTACATAGAAGACACCTGTCTGCTGTTGCATGCAAGAAATGCTCTGGAAGGTCTTCCATTCCCTAGTTACTCCTACTGCAGACAAGGTACTTGCAGCTGGACTTCAATTACATATAGTTTGTTAGGTTGCTACGTTTGCATCCCTGCATCCTATTAAAAGCAATGACCCTTGACAGGTTTCTGTTACTGAGTTTTCTAGACCCTTTTATTACTTTCTAGGTCAATTTAATTTTCAATTCCCTTTCTCCCTACCAAGTTCCTGAGCTCAGCAGTAGCTTATACAAATGGTCTAGGTCTCCATGGTCTCATTAGTCAGATCAGTGCTACCATTTAATAAGAACTAAGTAAATTTTGAAGCTGAAGTACAAATTACAGAAATTCTAGAAATTTGATACCTAAACAGTTAACCCACTATTTTTGCTGCAACAGTCATTAAGTGCTGCAGCAATTGCTTTGTGTTTAAGGAAGTTTCATCATCGCATGGCTTTAGCTTTCAAGTCAGAAAGCATATTGCAAAAGAAGTTCTATTCATTTGGAGTTTTTTTGGTTGCTTGCTTGCTTTTTGTGGGGGTTGGGGGTTTCTTTGTGGGGGGTAGGATGGGAGGTGTTTGGCTTCTTTGGTTGGTTGGTTTTGGGAGATTTTGTTTGTTTTAATGCAACGGTTCAGAATTATGCTATAGCTTTTGCCATAGCTGGTGATCAATTTGCACAGCAAGGTACAGACCTTTATTACCTGGCAGTACCCCATTTTCATTGGGTAGCATTGAGCATGCAACTGTGACTAATGTCCTTTAAAAGGCCACACACAAGAGTCCCTACAGTAACAAGGATTATTCTACAGCTTAGAAGTGTCATCTGGATATCTTACTTTTCCCGAACTACTGAGAGGTAAGTCAACAGGCTAACTCATTACCTTCTATCCGAGAGTGCCATTTAATGGTCTTTAACTTAGGTAGTTTTCTGTAGCTTTTAAAGTTAGACTTTGTTTTGTACCACAGTAGTTACGTAATGAAACTAAGCGACAGGAGACAGTGATACTCAGAAGGCTTTAACTATAGCCGGTCTCCAAGCGACACACACTTTTACTGCAACAATAACAGATTTAGTAGACTTATAAGACAGCAGAACTTGGCTTCTCAAGCTTAAACCTGGTACAGTGGCCAATCTCAAGTAACCTATAATGGGAAGCAGCCAAGGCTACTGCATGCACTTGATATTGGGAAATAGACAGTCACCACCCTGTGACAGGAAGCCTTCCCATAGCACATGAAGAGATAGCTGTATCTTCAAATGTTTGTTTCTCTGAAGCTGTGCTCAAGTTGATCAGTACTGTATTTTTTCTATAGCAGCTTGAGTTAGTATAGAACATCCAAAGCCTTGAGTGTTAGGAATGTCTGAAGCATAATACTGGAGTTTCATTTCTTGTTACATGATTCTACACTTGTTAGTCTGGAGGCCAAACTCAGTTTCTATTTCATGAAGTCTGAAAAAAGTAGTTTTACTACATATTGTAACGATAGCCTCTATTTCTGAGAAGGATACAATTTTTGGATAGTTACATAGAGAATTCTATCATACAAAGTCCCCATGAGATGTATGTAGTTACCGAGCCATCCCAACGACTGCCGTCGTTTTGCTCTAACTTACACTGAAATACAAATTAATACATACCATCAAAGCTGCCTTTCTCTGTAGCAAAATGTAACAGCTGACTGTATGTTTCAATGGATGGTCGGTAAACAAAAACTCCTGAATTAAAACAGTCGGGCCAGCCTGGATCTGGTGCTGCAGACAGCTCTTCTCTCTCAAAAAGCTCATCTATATTTGACAAAACCTAATTGCAAAGGAGTTAAAAAAAAATGCTTTTAGGTTAGGAATTGTGGTATCATGTTTTAATGTACTTTGGTATCAACATTAAGACATGAAAGAAAGTTCTTGTATCAGTGTTCATCTTAAAGAAGACAATACTTTACAGAAATAGTCCCCACAGACTTCATGACAGTTAATTTAGTTTAAAAGGTACACACATTCTTACTGTCCATCTAGCAAAAGGCTTCTTTTACCCCTACTCTTAAAAAAAACAAAAAAAACCCCACAGAAAAAATCCAACAACCCTGATACCAGGTCTTCAAGAGGTACCATGAGACACAGCCACTTACCATTGTGTCTGCATCCATGAAAACACATTTTGAAAACTGTGTCAGTTCCCAGCAGTGAAGCTTTGTTAGCGTGACGCCCAACTCAGGTCTTTTCATTAGTGCCAAGTGTGCTGAATCCCCACTATCCAAGACATTTACCAATATGACTTCATCAAAGACTTTTTCCAGCACTCTCCTGGGGAAGAGTCAATTGGCAAGATTTAGTTCTAGTGCTACTCCAACAACAGACCACGTGACAGATTCTGTAAAGAGAAGTGGAATGACAGGGAACCTGGCAACATTTCTTGTTGAAAAGAAGTAAGACTTGACTGCTTATGTTGGAATGCACAAGTACACCTGTCTGCCACAAAGTTTGTAATGTGCACATGTTGGGACACAGAGAAGACTCTTGGGTTTTTTTTTTTCTTCCACAGAGTTTTAGTTGGCATTGCTATCAAGTCCGAAACGTCATAGCTACGCAGTACAAACTTTCCACAAAACTTTTTTTTTTAATCCAGACTCTGATTTCTGTCAACTTAACAGTCTACTCTGAGCAGGCAATTAAGAAATGGGAAGCTGTTAGACTAGCTTAAGCAGGACAGTGGCTGAATCCCAAACAGCTGAGACAAAATTTTATGCAATACTTACACTGTTGTGGATTTGTGACATCTGGGACTTTTGAGACATCTGACTAGATCCAGTTGCTAAAACTTTATCTCAAAGTCTTTTCAAGACTGACTTAGTCAGTGCTGTGGGTACAGAAGTGCTTGGAGCGAGTATCATTTTCGCTAAAGAGGACAAACTTTCAGGCAGTGTAGTGAAAATTTTTGGCAGATGTCCAACCTTTGCTTTACCATCAATACAGCATTACCATTAGTTCAAGAGATTAAGGTGTTCATGCTGCTTAAAACAGCATGAACATCAGTAAAATCATACTGTTCTACAGCGTATCTTGAATGCTCAGCAGTTACCAGTACAATTTGAGCCACAGAGCTTGTAAATGGGTTTTGGAACTCTGCCTTGCAAAGCAGTCTTTAGACAGACAGTTTGGTGTGGACAGTGCTTCTGACCTTCAGGCATACTTTGTTAGCGGAGACAGGGTGAGAAATGCAAGTTCCAGTTACACCACTAGGTACATAGGTATGACTGGTCTAAGGGCATAGTACTAGGTGGCTTGCACTGGCACATAGGCGCATTTAGGGTTCATCTCAGAAGAGCACACTCACCTAGCAGCTGGAATGAATGTTCCTATATGCAACATCTTAATATTGATATGACCATTTAGCTGCGAGGAGACTCCAGGCAGCGTCGCTGCATTTTTTTTATTGACTTTCCTCTCTATTGGTCTATATATTGATAACTCTTTTCAGAATTGCTTCCCCATGCAGAGACTCTTGACCTATCATCTGTAGTTCCCACAGTTATCCATAGTTATTAACTGTTTCATTGTTTGCCTTTTTTTACCCTCTTACATGTGGAAAGAGAATCCAGTCCACTCCATAGTGAGACTATTCTAAGAAGGCTGTAGGAAGTAGTTGCCTGTTAATTTCATTTGATGTACTGTGGTGACCTTGTTAGATGCCTCTGTTCAGCTGCTGATTCAGATGCTACTTTAGTTCTGCTCGCTTTCTTCTCCCATGATAAAATTTGAAGTGTCTGCTAGATTTCAAGAGAGCTTGTGTTATATTATCTCAATCGGGAATACTTATGCAAAACAAATAAATACCAATTCCCTGCTCCCACCTCCACATCCATACACACAGCATTAACAAATGCACAGGCAGTATCACATTGTTGGACAATTCTAAGTAGGATTACAAGAGAGCAAAAATCCAGAGGAAATATTATCAAGTCATGGTTTAGAGCTCTAAATGCAGACCATTTGTTTAACTCATAGTCGGGAAGAAAAAAAAACCACACCAAAACAAACAGTTTCATGTCTGAAGAACTTACAGAACTCCAAATAGTAGAGATGAGTTCTGCTGAAATTAGCTGTTTAGCTTCCAGAGTTTTGAAAGGTTACTATTAAGGAATTTAACTTCCATTTTTCAACCTGCACATCAGCAGGAACTGTTGCAGTCTGAAGTATGTAAGTGACCTTACCTCATAAGATCTGAGACCTGCGGAGTAATGAGTGCAGTCAGCTTCCTTGTTGTTCTGTACCGTTGCAAGGATGAACCAAGTACCAGTGCTCCTTTCACATACGAGTCATTTGTGGCTAGAGTCACAAAAGACTGGTCTGGAAGAAATTAACTTGGTCAAGTTAGCATGATCCACTACTTCATTCTGACACAGACACATTAGAAACCTAGTACTGTTAGGTAGTCATGCTGTGAGACCTCTAAGATGTGCCCTTTAATTCTTTGTGTAGGGCCTTCCTACGTGACACAATGAAGCAGATTACTTGCTATTGGTAACTTGACACATGGCAAAATGCAGTAAAATGACCCACAAAATCCAGACTGCCGCAAGAGAACATCAGTTCAAATTTGTCCACAGGTTAAATAAGTCATACCAGACGTAGAGATAATCCAAAATTCTAAAGAGCCTTATTTTGGCCACTAATATGCTATCATGTAAAAAGTGTTTGGAGTCTGTGGGCTTGCTTTTAGCCTAAAGTTAGTAGGGTTTTGCAGAGTTTCTCTGTGTTCAGCTCTCAACCCAGAAGCTAAAGCAGTGTAAAACTTGCATTTAATTTTCAAATGAAAGTAAGCATTGAATTATATCTTAGACAACAGTTTTAAGTTTTGCTAGCTCAGGATTTTGCAGAGCAGTTGTTCTGCAGCCCATGCTCACAGCTCTGTCACAAGAATGCAAGATTTAAATGGGAAGTAACTAGTAACACAAAAAGCAATTTAAAACTGCAGGAACAATTTTTACTCTGAGCAAAAAGAGATACTATAACCTTCTGCTCCAGCTGTATCTTAAATATAGCTTAAAACAGATTGTTCTACCATATAGTACTTATTGAAGCCATATTATACAAGCTCTGCATTCTTTCATGTTGCTTTAAGCCGCCAGAGTGGGACTGACAAAAGCAAACAAGTAACTTATAAAAGTCTTTCAGTTCACTGTTAACTATTTTCAAAGTTATATCACTTTACAAAGCATGCTCTTTTCTACCAATCCATTTTTCACTCTATGAGCCAAACAGTTTCTTCCTAAGAATTTCAAGAGTCAAATATATTTTAGCAACTTTGAATTATTTTCTTTACAGAAGGTGTTAACAAGGTTGGATCAGAGTGAGAGCTCTAGACACTTAAAGGCTTACTCTCAAGCCTAGTAGGAAGATTAAAGGACTGAGTCCTTTCAGAAAAACTGTTGTTTGGCATGACTCCTAAGTTCATGAGGCAGTCGTCGTCAATATCTTTTTAACTTAATACCCCCTTAACAGTTGATGACAGACAATCATGTACCATAATTGCTATAAGCTCTGCAAACCTGGTCTGCAAGATCTATAGACCAGGTACAAAACCTTCTATTTTGCTTAGCAGCAAAACCAACTTAGTCCCAAGGGATTTAGATTATAGTGGTCAATCACAAAGATCAAAAAAGCTTCTATAATGCTGGGAGTAAAGATATTTTGTTTCAATTCACTTTTAGCTGCCTATTTGTACCAGTTCTTATTCAGCAAGTCTGCAGAACAACTTTGTTTCTTTGAAAGGGCAAGTGTGTAACATTTGAAGTTGTATAAACATCCTCCTAACAGGACTGGTTTTCACTAGGTAATTTGCATGTTGCTGTTCAATACATGGAAGTCTGTCACTATGCTCTCAGACAGCTCACTAAAAATCCAGGCAGACAAAGTGGGATTGTGCCCAACATTCATCTGAATGTTGCTTCCCCACCCCTGCCCCCCCCCCCCAGCAGTGTGAGCCTAATTCTTAAAGTGACCTTGCCACTGAAAGACAGGTCTTTTCTTCATGGATCTGTTAGCAGGTATACTTCTACTCCATCTCATCTGAAACTGAATATTCACTCACAAAGGTCTTTAGAGAAATAAAGTCAATTTAATGATGGAGTAAATGCTAAGAAGCCTCCTACCACATCCCAACTCTAGAGGAAACTTTACAACCGCTCGACAGGAGGTGAATATTGCCAACTTGGAGGTCATCTAAGTCAGCATAACTTTCCAAGGTTTTGAATAAACTATGTTCTACATATTCTACTATGTACATTCGTAAATACATGAGCCCATGCTACAGTTTGGGCAAGATCAGTTGGTGCTTATTATGGAAGTTATAGCTGCAAAAGACCAGTCCATTCTATCTAAACAACAGGTATTTCAGCTGTGTGGGTCTCCCTTCTCATCCTTTCCCCCCCCTCTCTGTAAACACTTTCTCCACAGACTCTTATGTTTACACAGCAGCCACTGTTAGGCCCAAAACACAATGAACTCACAGTATGTGTGACAGTATGTCTTCAAAACCACGCAGAATGAGAGGCAGTGGCACAGCTTCCTAATTGACTTACCCAGACAAACCCATGCTACTTCAGAGCTCTTTGGCTGCCCAAGTTCACAGGCTATAATATCTCTTTGCTAGAGTTTTTATGCTAGCCCTTACACACCCACAAGCAACCTGGAAGTCTGAGCTAGACGCGATCTTTTATTTGATGGCATGCAGGAGGTTACTGGAGTGCATGGCCCAGATCATTTAAAAATTCCCCTGGAAGATTTTTCATAGGCATAGCTGGAGTTCACAGGTGCTTGCCTTTCCTCCTATTCTCTGAGTTAGGTGCTAGTATACCTTTTTTTTTTTT
>VZDJ01000301.1:11677323-11696754 GCA_008694505.1 Cyanoderma ruficeps
TTTTTGAGTACGGGATTCCTAGAGAGACGGGAGCATCTTATCAAGACATGCGGGGGCGGGGGGGGGGCAGACTTCCTGCAGGCTTCCAGACCTAAAAATGAAACCGACTCTGCTGACAACTTCAGGTGAAAATCGGGGGGAAAAAAACAAACCAAACCAAAAAAACGAAAGAAAGAAGCAACACGTACGTGGAGAGCCGGTAAGGACCTACTCACTGCAAAGTATCAAAATCAGAGAAATCACAAGCTCTCTCCGGCGTCTCAGGAGAGGGCTGGGTTTTCCCCCTGTGAGCCGCTGTAGCCCTACAGTGGCCTCGCCGGCCCATCCTGCTCCCCACCTCGCTGGCTGCATCCCTCCCGTTAGGGGACGGAGCCTGGGGCACAGCATCGAGGTAGGCGCGGCGAGAGCGGGCACAGTGCGCGTCCTCTCAGACCGCACAGCGGTGCCCGGCGGGACGGCTCCGACCCCCCCGCGGGCAGCCCCTGCCCCCACCAGCCGGAGCCCGCTCGCCGCCGGCACGGCTGCCTAAAAATAGGCGCAGTCGCGGCCGCCGCGATCCCGCGGCCAGGAGCGCGTGGCGGGTCCGCGAGCGCGGCCCGCGGCCCTCACGAAGGGCGGCGCGAGCCAGGCGAGCGCACACTGACCTGCCATGGTGCCCGAACGCAGGTCGGCTGCGAGAGACGCGACGGCCGCGGTTGGGGCCGCGCTGAGGCCGCCCCTTATATAGGGGCGGGGCCACAGCGGCACGTCCGTGGCAGCGGGGGGAGGCCCCGCCCCGAGGAATTCCCGCGGCGCCGCGGGCGGAGCCCCCGCCATGGCCTCCTGCGGCGGCGGCACGTTACCCCCTCTTCTTCCGGGGCCGGCACCGCGCCCTCTCCGGGAGGCTTCAAACCCCCTCCCCGCCCACCCACTCCTGTACCTCTCGGGTAAAGCGGAGCTTGAAAATGCTTCAAAATACTCCACTGCGCGAGTAGAGGGTAGGACCGTGTCACGGTGCTGTCGCTTAGGCTGGGAGCGGCGGTGCTATACACGAGGAGCGTTGCTCCTGTGGCCGCTAAGCCCTGCGGGAAAAAGGACTAAAACCACTGGGAAGAGCCTGCCTCCGTCCTCTTGGCACTCTCCCTGCAGATGTTGGTACCGGTGGATGAGATCCGCCGAGCTGCCTCTTCTCCAAGGCTGAAGGGTCACCATAGCTCCCTTAGCCCTTCCTCCTTGGAGAGATACTTTCTTGTCCCTTCATCATCCTTGTGCCCCTTTGTTGCCCTCTCTCCAGTGTGTTCATGTCCTCCATACAGAGTATGGAAGCCCAGAACTCAGCACAGCCCTGCAGGTGTGGCCTCAGCAGTGCTGTGCAGAGGGCAGGGATCTCCCTCCCTCGATCTGCCTGGTGCAACCCAGAATACCATTCACCTTTTCAGCAAGGGGACGTTTTTGGCTCGTGTTCAGTTTTGTGTTCCCCGGGATGCCCAGATCCATGCCTGTGCTCTGTTATCTTCCTCAAGACAATGAAATATAACTGCCTTTTGATCACAATAAACTGAGGGAAGTCTGTTGGGGGGGGGGGGNGGGGGGGGGGATTTCTTTCAGACTTGAAATGGCCATTGAGCCATGAAAGGATTTAAAAAATAAACAAAATCTCAAATGCAAATTTAGGAACAAAGAACACTCCAAGTCCTAATTTCCCCAGTATGGGAGATCATGTCTGAGCTGAGACAATTTTTGTAGACCTGTTTTGAAATTAATTACTTCTAAAGATACCAAAATCAAGGAAGTGTTCCTTGACTGACCACAGAATAACAACCCCAAACCAAACTATGCATTTAAAGCATACCATTAATTTATAATTCATGCATCAGGTGCATAAAAGTGCGTGAATCAGAATGGCAGGCAATGCTGGTAATGTTGTATATATATAGTGATTACTAATATTTTTTGGTATGCAACCCTTTTTTCATGTATCTGCGGCTTTGACAAACTTTCTCTGTGATGGTATTAGGCATGGTTTGTGTCTGTCTCAGATGAAAGTTTTGAGAAATTTTTAGCCAGCACATTTCAGCTGTGTCTAGCTTGTTGCTTTGCCAAGTTTTTGAGAGAAAACAATAGAATAGCTGCTGTTGGTGGCTGCCCTCCCCCCTTCCCTTGGTTCCTTTGTGTTATGTTACAGTGGAGCAAAAGAGCATAATTCCTTCTGGTTTCCACATTCTGACAACAGTCAAAAAAACCCCCCTAGGATTGCCAGTATTCAGCTTGAAATTGTGACATCCGGCCCTATGCTAATGCTTGTTTGCACATGCACATTTGAGATTTTTCTAATGTTTGTGGTTGAACAGGCTGTAAATTTTATGGTTCTCTTGCGTGACTTCATTGCGTGTACATCTGTGCCTTTGTACTGACTGTTTACACTTCTTTCTCCATAGCCTGAAGGGAAAAGTCATAGGAAGAACCTCAGAGAGAAACAGGTATCCCATTGGCTTCTGGTACAAATGGAAGAAAAGACCATGTGACATGAAGATAGAAGGAAAAAAAGCCCACAGAAAAGGGAAGAATGCTCAGGAAAAGCTCTCGTGAGCTGAGGACTAGGATAGGCTAAGCAAAAAAAACAGCTAGGCCTCAGTTTCAATGGAAAGGAATAAATTTAAGACTACGTAAAGGATAAGTAAGATATGAGGATGGGAACTAACCAGGGAAACTTACTTGTCAGCACACAATAAGACCTGATAAAAACCTAGTGAGGCAGGAGAAGAAATAGATTTTGCTGGATAAAGAGACAGCATTCAGAAAGTATGGACTAAGTGCTGCACAGCAGCTCATTAGGTGAGTACTGGCACACTGAACAAGGTGCAAGTCCTATGGAAAACAATCCTGTCATCATGCAGTTGAAAAAAATTCCATTACCATGCATTTCACAGAACCAATTACCCTTACACATTATAGAACGTCCTATTTTTAATGACTAATACTGTTATTTTTGTAGGAACTTGTTTATAATGTAATTAAAAAGGCATCTCAAAACACCAATTACTAGGGAGTAGCTTTGAAATATATGTAGGATTTGCATAGCAGTAACAGAAACTGCCATCCCTGTAACAGGACTGTTTAGAGTAAATTTCTAAAGTTTTAAATTTCTAAGATTATTAATTATTAAGTGAAATTAATAAATTAATTACATTTAATAATTTTGCAAATGTGCCCAGTAAGTCCAACCATTAAGTTAATATGACATTGTAGAGAAGGTTTCAGAATTAAACATTATTTCTACCTCTGCAAAATCCAGGGGGCAATAGTTTTAGAAAGCAACCCAGCAGGGTTGATTTGATGTATCCAGTCCAAGTTTAAAGTACTGGAATTTAGTTTTTGCAACATCAAAATGATAATCTGTCTGGTTAGGAAAGAGGTCTCAGTGGTGTTAAGTCCATAGACAGATGAAAAGAAGGTAGTCCAATTCAAGACTGTATTGACAGATTTGATTTCATTTTTGTCCAGCCATCTCTGTCTTGCCCTGAAGTTGTCTCAAACTTCCCTGATGACAAAAACTGTTCTGGGTCGTCCGCTCCTCTTTTTGAAGCTCTTCTCACCTTGACCTTACCGTGAAGCTAGACTGAACAGTTATTGAGTGCTTAGAGTAGTCTGCATAGAATTTAAAAATTTGGCACAAATTTTTCCTAGTGCTAGGATTTCAATGTAATGTAGCTTACTCCATAGGACTGAAAAAGCTTTCATGTTTCTATTTGAATAATCAAAATATTATGTTGTCACTCCAACTTATTTCAGCATTTCACATTCTCCTTTCCTAATGGATCTTCTCTTTGCCCATCCCAGAACCAATTATAGTTCTGGCCTTGTTTTCTTAAAAAAAAATAAAAATCCATCTGCTACATAAATGTGATAGACTTCTAAAAAGCTAGGCTCTGTAATTTGCTTGGTTCATGTTACTTAACACATTGCACTGGGCAGATGTTTAGTGGATTGAGGAATTCTTATAATTTCTTCTAGCTAGCATGATAAACATTCCTATAAGCAAGGAAGTGAGTAGGTCTCAGTTTCTCTTGTGTTGTCTTTTGGGTTGATTTTCAGTGATCTGCAATGCAAGTGATCTACAGTAGAAGCTGTTCTCCTGGTTGCATGATTAACTTGTCATTTATTAAGAAAATTGGTGGTGAACCTTTATTTCTCATTGGAGAAATAGTTACCTCTCTCACCAGTCTTTACAAGACTGTTAAAAAGTTCTAATGCTGAGACCTCCCACCGCTTTCTTACACTTAATGAAAATGTTTAATTATCACAGAAGAACACAGAACCAGGTACAACTGATTTATAAGCCTCATTTCCTCTGGCAAATAGGCTAAACGAGGCAGATGCATGTGCGTTTTTCTCCTAACTTGCCCTCTGATTCATCTTTGCCTGCTCCCCTTTTCTAGCGATTCTTTTGGGCTGGGAGGCCACAAGACCTACCGATCAGGATATGTGGCTGAGAGCAGAAAGCAGGGGTTTGTTATGAGTTCCCCTCATCATTTGCCGTGATGATAAGTACAGGCAGGACAGCTATGTATTTCTCCTGAATTTTTCCTCTCTTTACCAATTGACTTGAAACAGTAAAGCACTCTTGCTCTATATTTGTACAGGGGAGTCTCAGTCATGTATCCAAATTCTAGTTATATTTCTACCTCAGTAGGTAACAATAACTCTTATAGTTTCCTGTCCCTACAGACCAGAATTTTAAACTCTCTCAAAACAGAAAAATTCTAGTATCTCACCTGAGCATGCATGTTCTTCTTACTAGCGGAAGTGCTAAAACTCTTAATGCTTGAAGAACTAGCACATGAAAAGAATTCTGGGCATGCAAAGTTCTTGAGAAATTTTAGCAGGGATTTGAGAAGAAGCAGTGGTGATGCTTCCACCAAGTTACTTAGACTTACAGCAGTTCTTCTGTTCTATGATAGATTTTTGTTGAATTTCAAGCTAGTACTTCCTTCAGGCTAGGCCAAGTCATTGACTTTAGGGTTAGTCACATGCAAAAAAAAAAAAAATAAATTAAAAATCAGGGTGATATACTGGGAATGGCATTCATAATAAATATTAAGTGATTACAGTTACTCCCTTTGGAAAAACCTTAGTATCACCAAGTTGAGATGCTTTAACATCTTCCCTAGCTGAAGAACTATACTTACATCAGGAATGGCATGGCATGGCATGGCATGGCATGGCATGGCATGGCATGGCATGGCATGGCATGGCATGGCATGGCATAGAATAGAATAGAATAGAATAGAATAGAATAGAATAGAATAGAATAGAATAGAATAGAATAGAATAGTTTGTTTGGAAAGGATCAACACTGATCATCTAGCTCAATTGCCTGACCACTTCAGGGCTGAAGCATTGTTAAAACACATTATTAACGGCAGAATCCAAATGCCTCCAAACACCAACATACCTGAGGCATCAACCATCTTTTAGGAAGCCAGTTGCAGTGTTGCACCACTCTCTTGGTAAAGAAATGCTCCCTAATAACGTCCAATCTGAACCTCCCCTGAAACATCTTTACGCCATTCTCAGGCATTCTGTCCCTGGCTCCCAGGGAGAAGAGCCCAGCACCATCCCCTCAACACCCCCTCCTCAGGAACCTGCAGGCAGCAATGAAGTTGCCCCTCAGACTCCTCTTTGAACTAGACAAAACCAGAGTTTTTGCATAGGACTAGACTATTACTATAGAGATGATGCACTAACAATTATACTCATCAATTATAGTTGTCAAAAATCTACATAAGCTTTAATTCCCCATCTCTGAACATTTAACCATTATTACATTAATTTTTACTGAAGTAATCATAGGACTCATTTAGATTAAATGGGCAGATAATTTGCAGTTTCTGCTATCATGAAACAACACTAGCACTGCTTGGGAGGTCATTTTAATTGACCTCAAAAAAATGGTTTCAGCATGACCCCATCAGTTCAGGCAACACTGGTCTTTCTCTCACTATTTCCTCAGGACTCCACAGAACATCAGCAGTATAGATTTGCGGTGTAACAAGTTCCACACCTGACCTTAGGGTTGAATGATGTGAACCTAGAGGTAGATATTCCTGGGTTCTTGGCCCAAGTATCACCCACTATGCTCAAGGTCTAATTAGTCTTCTTTAAGTAGAGTTTTATCTTGTGATACGTGGGTTTGCATCAGTAAAATGCCATTAGACTAGGTTATAAGATCATGATCAGAAGTCCTTGTTGTCAGAATCATCATGGCACAAATAGGTCTGTAGGCATGAAACCCCATCTCTGCTAAATCTGATGTCAAAAGTGCTGAAGGACAGAGGTCTTGTCACAGTACTAAAAAATACTTAGGCTGGGCATAAAAAAACGTATCTGGTGAACTGCTAAAGGAGTGCTGACTCAGTCTTATGAGTGCCTCAATTACACTGATTGCTGAGGCTGTAAATTTCACTTAAGAGATAAAGAATTGTTTTTCTGTTGCAAGTTTGGAGAAAACAGCTTCTTGCTCTGTTATGTTGGCTGTGCTGGGTACGTTTGCTATTTCAAGTGTTTCCTTCCAAGAAAATGTCCACATGTTAAAAGGTTAATCCTTAATTTTACACTCTCTCATAGTTACAATAGCTGTCAAATATAGCTGTCTTGCAGTATATGCTGCATGAAATGGTTTTCTTAAAAATATTTTGGGACTATGTTAGGAAGCTGGACATAAGTAGCTTGACAATGCCTTCTCTTTGTAATTGGTCCATGTGTATCAGGTATGGCTCAATGATTTTTCAGCTGCATAGTTCATACAGGCCATAGCATTATTTATCCTGAGCAAACATTGAAACAACACTCATGCTTTTCTCACTGTACAGTCCGTTTATTTTTTCATTGTTTTTTATCAGGATTTTCATCAATGTTTCCCCACAGCTTCCAGATTGTTCACAATGCAGATGCAGCAGTTCTGTTCTCTGGGCTGGGCAACAGCGATCACGTTACCCATGCCCTGCATTCTTTACATTAGTTGCTCATAGGAAAATAAATTTAATAGCTAGTACTAACTGGGGATGGAAGGACACTTGGTTGGTTGTTTTAAAATCCATGACTGACACAGTAAGAAAGCCTAAGCTCTGTTTGCTTTTTTGTGATGCTTTTGCTAGTGACTATATTTTGATGCAGTCTATTGCCTATGAAGATCAGTTTGGCATAGCAGTTAACACTGATATAGCTCCTGTGGGTGACACTTAAGATATGAAGCAGGTGGATTTGAGTGCATTTTGAACCCTAGTTTTTCAGTACTATTTTTGTGGCTGAATGTATATTTTCCATGATTATTTAAAATTTTTAGAAGCCGTGCGATGCTTCTGACTATAGCATCTTAGATATGAACTTCACTGGTTAACTTTAACATTTTGTCAGCACTAAATCAAAGCTACAGAGCTTTCTCATTCTGTATTCCCAAGTATCTTCTGGAGAGACCCTGCTTAAAGTGAAAGTTTTAGTGTTTCGGGAAAAGTTTAAGGCTTTTTTTGTTGTTGTTATTTAAGGGATCCCATATATTCTTCTAATAGACATTATCAAGGGATGTTCTGAATATTTTAGATGCCGTAGGGGCAACTGCTATGATATTTATGTATTCTCTATTATAAAAGGAATAAAAATTTTGTAGGTAGAAATTCGCAGCCAGCATTTTTCTTTTAAATGTTTTGGGGTTTTTTTTTAGCTTTTTAAAAGCTAAAAGTACAGAATTATTTGTGGCATGATTCTTGCTTAAAAAAAAAAAAAGAAGAAGAAAATAAAAGGATTACAAACATCCCACTTTGTACATAAGTTCAAAATTGCTTTATTTAAAGGTTTAATGGGTATAATGGTCCAGGTCCAGCTGAGAGACAATTGCATTTAGCTTGTAGTTATTAAGCACTTAATACCGATAAAGGTTATGTTCAAGAAGCCCATTTGGATAAAGCACAGAATCATTTATGTCAATGTATGTTGAGGAAATGTGTTTTAATTGAGAAAAAAGGTACAACAAAGAGTAAACCTTTCTTTATGTAGCCAGTAACAATTACGAATAGCATAGTAGAAAATGTTTTGGTTCCATTATTATCTTCATTCCTGGAACATTTAATGTCTATAACTTAATTTAAAATAATGTGTTTCTTCTTTCTAGTTTCTTATGTATATGTAGAGCTTCTGGCAGTCTTCAAATATTATATGGGAACTCGTAATGACACCCTTTTGTGATTACTTGTATTAGAGATGATAGTTTTGTTCTGAAGTGATAGGAAATAAGGGAAAAGCACTGCATTTTCCTAATAATTACTATTTATACACTGTTTTTCTGTTTTGTATTGCTTCTTAACTGCACTTGGAGAGTTAAGACAGCTCAAAGCTATGTGTTGATTCAGATGAGAAGTGAAAGAGCAAAAGAGCAAGAAATGAGGCATCAGCAGGAATAGCAATTTGGGACATTTGTGATAGGTGATAGGATTGGGAGATGTCAGATAATCAGTAAGAGTGCTCTTATGCAGTGCAGAGTCGTGCTGGAGAATGTGGCTCTTAAATGATTAAGATGATAAACAGAAATGAACAGGACCATAAACTGTATATTGAAGTAGGGGTCATCCAATTTTTAATCTAGTTTTTTATGAGCTGCTTATATTATACAACTCTGATAGGGAAATCTCTGTAATTCTTGTTTTGTAACTGCTCATCACATCCTTCAATGATCTGTGTCCAAGTGTATCTTCACAGCTGGTACAAAGAGAGTTTTAGTGCTGGTTACAGCATATGGGTGAGCAAGCTGTGGAATTCCCCGTAATTCAATATGATGTCTGTGACATTGAAAAGGGACCGTGGACAATACAGCAGGACATAAGAAACAGAAATCACAGGTAGAGGTCTTTACTAGATCAGCTGATTTAGTAGAAGAAAGTAGACAAGCTTTTGGACACAAGACATTCTTTAGTCTCAAATAAAACCGTGGACTCTGTAGTAGCCTTACTCGTTTTATGGCATATCACAATAAACCTCCTCCTTAACTTCTCTGTCAATGAGGCAAACTACCTGTTTCTCTTCCCTAATACTGTCTACAGTATGATCCCCTGACTAATTTCTCTTTTACTTCGAAGCTGTCTGCTCTCTTTTCTTTCAGAGATGATCTAGCTGATATATACCTAACTAAACTCTGAGCAATTGCGTTCAAGTTGTATGTAGGTTGGCTAATTTTATTTAGGTCTATGACGTCATTTTTGGGTCCAGTGAAGACCTCTGAATATTTTTAAAAGCTTGGTTGTGTTTGGGGGTTTTTTTCACCAATTTTTTTTTCTTTTTTTTCTTTTTTTTTTTTTTTTTTTTGNTTTGGCAACTACTGGTTTGATGCAGCATAACACCTCTTGCCCCAGCCCTGTAAGTCTTCCAGGCCAGGCTGGATGGGACCCTAAGCAACCTGTTCTAATGGTTGACATCCCTGGCCATGGTGGAATCGAGGCAGGGGTTGGAACCAGATGATCTTTCAGATCCCTTCTACCCAAGCCATTCTATGATTATCTGCAAACCTGATGATTAATTGTTGAGAGATGAGAACATGAATGAAGAAAAACTTGAATGCATACTAGATCCACCATACTGAAAAGAGCAATGACATGCGTTTTCCTGATTTAAGAGCCATTACATTTTACGTTTATCTTCAAAGCCTTATAATTCCTTACCATATAAGGAAGCAGGCCAGAAAGGCTGGTCTTCAAAACCCCTAATATAGGAATGTTTTACTCTGCACATTATGAAGGCAGAAACTTTTCCACGGCCACGTAGCTTTTGTGACAGATCTTGGTATCACTTTCTGGTGCGAGTGCATTTCTCACCCGGTTGTTGTCTCCTTACGCATATTCATTGATACTTAGACCTTTGGCTGTATGCCTGTGAGTTTAGTGGGACAGAAACTTGTATTTTTTGCCTTCCATCATGCAGTCTTCTGAAGTGTTCTGGGATATAAGAGGAGTAATTAGTGCAATTTCTACAGCTTTGTGTCTCTCCTTTGCAGCAACAAGGTTATTGACCATCCCAGGCTTTCTAAAGCTAAGTACTTTTTATTCAGTTACACTAGTTATAGGAGTAAGCCACCTGTAAAACAACAAATCTTTATCCCATTTGACCAGGCAGGCTTTCAGTATTTGTACAGATCATTTGTTACTAACTCCTGGCAGCAGCTAGGTGACCTTAGTTCAGTTCTCAAATATATTATGAATAAATGGACAAGCAAACACGTGCACTCACGTGAGGGCCCCCACCAAGGTTATTCCCAGCTCTTCTTTGTTGCCAGACCTTTCATACCAGATCAAACCAGTAAAGTGGGCATAAGGCATAAGTCACATAGATTTCCAATGTTGTTTTTCTTCTATCTGCTTTTCTCAACTTTCTGTTGGGACTCCACTGCAGGACTTGTAGTTCTTTGAAAATTCATTCACTCAACTGAGTCTGCTAAGAATACATTCAGTGACAAACACAATGATAAATGTGTCTTTTATGTTATCAGGCGAGAAATGTTTCATTATTTTGAGGCCTCCCAGAATCTGATATATTGCTCTGTTGCAGTCTTTGAATGACTCAGGATGGTAGGACATTGCACCAGGAAAATTTTTATTACTGGTTTAAAGGTGGCCCCAGTTTTAATCACAGATATGTATCTCACTCTACCTTTTGCCCATACAGTTCCAGCTGAAATTCTCTATTTAGATTTCTCAGTGTTCCTTTTCAGAAAATTTGAAGGACAAAACTAGCAGATAATAGTTGATATAGGCTGTGACCTAGCTCCCTGACTTCTTTTATTATGGAATGGAAGAGCGTAGCCAGACCAAATAACAATGGAGCTCAGCTGAACTACATGGGCTGAGACTCGGTCGCTGGGCTTGTGATGGGGTAAAAACCATTCTCTCTGCATCTATATAGTGAGGGAGAATGCAGGAAAAGCCATAAAGGAAAGAAAAGCTTGAAAGAAAAAAGGAAGAGGGTGTAGCATAAATGAGAATAAGTGAAGTTGAAAGGCATAAACGGCTGAAAATAATTTCAGCTCTGAGAAGTTTTCAGAATTGGAAGAAACCTGCAAAAATAAAAATAATGTTTCTTCTGGGTTCTTGGCAAGGAGATGACAATGATCTAGTGAAGCAGGGAGAGAAAATCAGGGACTTTGGCTGAAAATCAGGGACAGTAAGTGAGAGACGTTTTTAAAAGGCTTCATGCTGAGACTAATAAAATAAGAAAGCTAAAGAATTATTCAGGAGATAAGTCTGAAGACATGCTAGAGTGCTTTCTTAGGTACGGATATTTGGCAGATATTTCTTGAAACCTGCCCTGAAAGACTTGTGGAAAATAAGAAGGGCACTAGCCAAGCCTCTTTATAGCAAGACGTTGCTAGGAACCCCTTGGACTGCAATATGTAAGAGGGAGTTACAGTCAGCAGTTTCACTTGGACTGGCATACAGCTACTAATGCTGCACAATACTTTACATCCCACTTTGCTTCAATTAGATTTTTCTGCTCCATCTTTCCTTAACAGAGCTACTTCTCTGTTCATTTTTCAATGAAGGAATGGAGTTAGCTGGAACAATTCTTGGTGGGTCTATATGCAGCACATCTTACATTGCACTTGCTTTTAGGATGATTCTAAAAACCTTCAGTACTTAGATAGCATTACCCTACTTGTGCTAATGGCTGAAAAAACAAGAAATAAGTATCCTTCTTATCTGTCTCTAAATAAATTTTTAAACATCTGAAAATTCTCCTTAGATTTTCCTAAGTGTTCATTTGCTCAGCCAAGCTATGGTTGACATGCAGAGACGTGCATGCAGAGACGTAGTCACTTTTAAAATCGTATTTACTGAGGACTGAATCTTTCCTTTCTCATTTTGGTAAAGAGGCCATCCTGTACCAATAACAACGCTGCCTGCAGAACTATAAGAATTCGAGAAAAAAGTGCTTTCAAGCCACCCTGTGGTTACACACAGGGTATAAAATGTATCCCATATAGAGGAGTAACTTCTGTCCATCTGTGCGGAGGCAAAGGAGGCAATCCAAATCTCAACAGCACATCTGACTCACTCCAGAACTTCCCCAGCCATTGCTCCTTGTAAGAATTGAAGCATGTGCTTTGAGAAATTTGGAATTTGATTCTTTTCTTTGACTTTATTCCTTGTGTATTGGATTTGATGTGTAATGTTGAGATTCCATTATCTGGGTTCAGATGACATTGGTTGTCAAAGCTTCATTTGTCTTGAATCCCATGTAAAATTTGGATGCTGAGCTGTCAATTTATCCTCATAAATCTCTTTTCAATGACCAAAGATTTGAGTGCAACTATGTTTAAGAACAGATGGAGAAAGCACTATTAATGGAGATGAAATATCTTTGTAACCCTTCTTGCTATGTTGCTGTTTGATGTTTTCGTAAGGAAAAGATTCTTGTTTTGCCTTGAAAAGCATTCAGCTGCTCTTGCTTTTCTTTTAAATACTGACCACTGCCATTTGTTTATTATGCAAGATTTGGTTAAAGTATTTGATACAACTTTGATGCTAGATTTGGTTAAAATATTGCACAGAAGAGTAGCTGTGTTTAAACCATATGCTGTTGTGTATTTTCAGTTCTTGGTTTTCTGTGCGTATTATTAAGATTTGAGGGGAAAAAAATGTAACTCAATTCACAGTAATGCATTTCTCGAACTTCACGGTTTATTCAGACTGACAAGCAGAAGACAGAGGAGGCTGCCTTAACCCTCAAGAAATCTTGTATGATACAGGAAAAAAAAAGAGGATTCAGGTCTCAATTTACCTCACCATGCCCAGGAACCTGCTCTCCTTGATTTGTGGCTGTAAAGGACCAGACCTAAGCATGTTTTGTCTCAAACATTCTGAATGTTGCTACAGAAAAGGTGATCAGAGGAGAGGGTCCTGCAGAGGTGGAGTAGCGTGTTCTGAGCCAACTTCCTGCTCCATCTTGAGACGCACGGTCAGTCCTGTCCCCTCACCCGACTCACTCCCTGGAGGGCGCAAAGGGCTGGCTGCACATGTGAGAATAGCATGAAAAATCTAGTTTGCCTAAGAGGCATGCACCGTGGTAACTATAAAAGGGAGCAGATCAGGCCCACTTGCTCCTCTTGTCTCTTTCCACCGCCCCCCCCCCCCCCCCCCCNGTTGCTTTCACTTAGTCTTGCAATAGGGCTCCAGCTTCAGACTATTCACAGAGCAGGAGCACCGTAGAATCTAAGGGCTGATGAAATTCTTTGTTCTGTTCCCATGCTTTGCCTGAGCAAAATCATCACAGCTACCATATTCTATGCTGTACTGAGCACTGTTGTTCAAGTGGGGGGCTTGTGGAAGCGTGTTGTGGTTTGTGAGATGGCACCTTTGCTTAATGGTGTGTTGTGGCTTGCTAGTCAGCACCTTTGGGTATTAGTGGTGTGGCTTTTGAGCCAGCATCTTTGTGGAGTTTGTTGTGGGAGTTGAGAACTTATTGAAGTGAACTGTGCAAATTCAAGGGTTTGTTAGCCATGTATTTTGAGTCTAAGCAGTGAGCTGGTCGGCAGAGTTATGGTGACTGTACAATAAAAGCATGAGAATTCCCTGACATGTCTTCTGTCTTTGCTCAGCCTGATGAGAATTTATAATAAATATCATGGCCCCTACCGATGGGTCGTGACAGTGCCCAGTGCACGCACAGTGCCTGAGAAAGGCACGGCAGAGTGCAGGGTCCCTTCCCTGTGAAGGGACATGTAAGGGTCAGGGCCACCAATCAGATGAGCAAAGTCACTCCTGCTTGCTGTGGCTGCCTGAGGTGTAGGTGCAGGCTCTGGGCAGGGTCTTGACCCAGCTCACTCACTGCAGGGGCATGCAGAGCAGGGTCTGTTGAAACCTGACTTTCCCAACCCTTGTCCTGATTTTAGGGCTCTGGTTCCTCCCAGGAGCATCGCCAGCCAGGCTGTGCAGTTGGCCCTGTGGACATGGACAGCCAGGAGGACTGTGGCAGAAGGTGGTCTCTGGAGCAGGATGTCAGTGGATGTTTATGTAAAATTGGAAGGTTAACGTCCCTCTGTGCCAAACATGCAGTTAGGAATGCTGGAGTACCTGATTTGTTTGATTTTTCTCGTTATGCAAGTCTATATTGTTAGGGTCTAGAACTTGCAGTGCTTGTCTACTGGAGTACACCTAAACTTGAACACTACTTGTATATTGTGTACTTGAATATTAACATTCTGCAACAGCCTATAGCTGTAGTATGATTTCTCTGGCATGAGTCCAAACTCTTATTAGTTGCATTTGATTGCATTCTCATCGCTTGAAAGGCCTGGCTTAGAACTGCAGAAAGTACACCTTTAACCAGTAAGAGATCGGCATACAGAGTTCTTTCTGCACAGTGATTCACTCATAAATCCAGTATTCTACATGTTTATTTGATAATAGATAATTAACCAGTGCTCTTAGTCAACTGAGCTCCTGAAAAGCCAATTATTTTTAGGTTTTTTGCTTACATACAAAAAAGAGACAGTATTAAGCTTATTCAATGTGTATGGGAATGGTTGACTGCTAGCAGGTACGAGATCTTTGGGGAAGAGGCAGGACTATCTGATCTCTTAATGTATTGGAACAGTGACCTCTTTTCTGTACACATCTAATGTAGGGCTTATATCCCATGGTCCAGTCTCTCTGCTACAAGTGTAGAGATATAAAAGACGCATGATCGAATAATAGCCAGCATCCAGCACAGGTTATTAGCTTGAGTGTATTGACGGAGATGTTTTTACTGGTTTCCCATCAGAGGAGTCATTATATACTTTTGTGTGTGACACTGCATTTTAAACAAGTTGAGAGCACCAATGCTGGTGTTTGATATCAAGCATATGAGTAAGTTGTGGAAATTCATTTTATCTCATCTGTCTCAATATCTGGACTTTTAACTGAAGCGGTGATGCAGATTGGCAGTGACAAAAGAAAAGCACTTGGTTGAGAGTTTTTATTCCTAGGAATTTTGGCTTTGGGTTTTGATACCATGCATTTCTAACATTAAACTGCCATCATAGCCTAAGAGTAATCCTGGTCTTGAGATTTTTATTGTAACAAAAACTTTAGCTGTATTTATGCATTTTTCGTGAACCACATTCAGTCAAAGGGCTCTGTTTTGTCATATTAGTTGTGAATTAAATGGATGGATTTAAATAATGCAATTCCTTACCGTGATTATGTTTTTCTGGATTACAATTTCTAGGAATGGTTTTTGTTAAACTGACACTTGTTTATGTTTGCTGCTTTCAAAACTGATGAGTTTTACAGAGGGTAGAACATGAGGATGATGTCACAAACTTCTACCAGAAGCTGAAATAACTGTGCAATAGCAATTTGAAGTCTAATGTATGGGGATTTATATTAAATTTTCCAATTTTTTTATGTTGGGCAAATGGGTTAGGATAACCAAGACCTGTCATGAAGCTTTGGGATGTAAAAAGTGAAGAAAACTTTGCTAGCTTGTTGCAAATTTCTGCAGCTAACTTTGCAACTTTTAAACTACTTTTCTCTCTGCTTTGTTTCTAGCATATTAACCTCTCAAGAACTCTTCAGGCGCATATGGAAGATATTGTAAATAGGTGCTTCCCCTCTCTCCCTCCCCTCCTGTTACGTCAACTCAGAGCTAATGAGTACAATCCTTCTTGCCAGCACAGAGTTGTTTAGACCACAGAAGTGTTATCTGCAATCGATAACAAAATTCCTTACTAGTTACAGTTTGGTTATTGTAGTTCTGGTAATTCGTAATTATGAGATAAGTGGTTCAGGTTAGTGGTTCAGGACTCTTTTACAAGAGTCTTAGTATGAAAAAAATTGAGAACTGAATTTTACTGCATTTAAATTAGACACTTGTATTGCCATTTTTCTTCCCTTTCTTTTTCTTGCCCTCTTCTCCCCTTTGTTTTTTCCATTCATACGCACTTTTTGGTTGTGTGCATTCCTTGACCAGACCTATCAGACCTCGTGATTGAAGTCTAAAGGTTGCCAGTTTTGTCTAAGGATTAGCCTACTTTTCATCTAATGGCTTTTTTTAGTGTGTTTAAATTCAAAACTATATGCTGATACATCTAAATTTCTGCTGATACATGCATGCCCTGGATCTATTTCTGGGCATGTTGAATGGGTAGTTGGTAGATGGGTAGTAAATGAGTAGTTGGTCTACCCTTTTTTTACCTAGTGTGCAGGTGAGTGTCTGTCAACTGTATATGGGTTTTCAGTACACAGGATGCATTTGAAATACTATAAATGAGAGTGTGTGTGTGTGTGTGTGTGTGTGTGTNTGTGTGTGTGTGAAAGAGGGAGTTCTGGTTCAAGATGATTATTTCTGCAGAGTGGACAAGGATGGACTTGAGATCTGAATTCATTCCTAAGTTATGTGCATCCTTACAGAGGAAAATTAATGAGTGTAATTTTAGTCCTTAATTCAATCTATATTTGATTCAGCCTTTGACTTGCAGATGAGGAATACTAAGTTCTAGACTTTTTATTGATGCGCTTCAGTTACATTTCTCTTCTAAGAACTGAAGAAGCAAGGAGTCAGACTTTTCTTCTTTCTGTGTTCAGGGATGGAACAAGTTACTCCAGTACAAATACTTCCTCGCCTGCAGACCTGGCTTAAGAGCACATTTAACACCTAAGCATTCACTGTTCTTTTTTGTTTATTTTAGGTGGTCCCTTTGCTGGATGTCCTGGCCCAGGATGCCAGAGACCAGATGGGCGCAGCATTAAGGTATCCTTGTGGCATGCTTCAGTCCAACTGGGGGAGGTTGGTGTTTCACAGTAACTCAGCATGCTTTTTTGCTTTTTTGTTTTGTTGCAGGTGCTGCTGCTGCTCTGGGCGTGCCAAGGAATAGAGGGAGTGGGTGAGTCCGTATTTAGGCGGGGTGACCATAGGTGAGCGGTGTGCTAGACGTGTCCCTTTTCCTTTTGCGTGTGCCCTCAGGCCTGCCTCTGGAGTCGAGTGAAGATAGGAGGGGGGAGCCAGGACAGCACTGTGGCAGAGCCCTGGGGATTACTCTTCTGAAGGGGGATAGTCACATTTTCTGGTTTGTGATCCTAAGTAGCGTGAGGAGGTGTGGAGGCAAAGTTTTGGTATGGCAGCGCCGAAGTGGATGCAGAGAACGTCTCCAATTCTGTGGTGCTGATGCGTTCTTTTCTGTCGAGGGTGGATTTTTTTCTCCGCTCGTCTTCCGAATGCTGAGTGTTGGGGCCGGTGCTCGGGAGAAGGGTAAAAACCTTTTCAGTCCCAGGAGGCAATTTAAAATTGCCTTAGAGAAGAGGGCCTTAGTGGGATGGACCCCGCAGAAGTGAAGGTAGAGGGTTTCTCCTCAGCGTCACCAGAGCCTTTTCCGGGTAGGGGAGTTCCGACCCATCTCCATGTTCTAGGGAGCATCACATCACTGGCCTTCTTCAAGAGTCCACAGGGTTAGAGTGCACCAGGGGATTCCAGGCCCAGCACACCCTGAGATCCCTGTCTCAGGAGCATCCTGATAAGGAGCATCACCAGTTGCAAGGTGTAGGGTAGTAGGGTTCAGCAGGAGCACTCGATAGTGACACACAGAGGCTGAGGGAGGGCTTGAGAGGTAAAGGAGTCAAGAGCTAGAGAGCACACGGTGAAAATCAGGGGTACAGGCTAGGATACAAGTCAGAGTCCAGGTGTACCAGCCATCACTGCACTGCTACCAACACTGTGTTTCCCTGAGAGCAGGTGCAGGCAGCCACCCTAATGCAGAACAATACCAGAATCCCTTAGAGGTGCAGGCAGTCAGCCTAAGGCTAGGGCCAGGCAGAAAGTAACAGTGAGGGGGGCGGGGGGGCAGAGTCCACAGGGTTGAGGTTCACTGGAGATGTCCACCCTGCATTCCCTTCCTGCTCTAACCAGGGATGCTCACCCCCCTAACGGAGGCCGTGGTGGGTGGGCTCAGTGCCAATAATGCCGCAAAAACTTTGGTGCTGCAAGAATCAGCCTTTGAGCACAGCTGGAGCGTGCTGGCTGAGGACCCAGGCATGCTTAGGAGATGGTGAGTAGCAGAATTGCCAGATTTTGGCCAATGTGCTGTGAAGATTATGCTTTGATATTTGGTTTTCTTAATGTAGCTGACTGAGAGACAGCAGCCCCGTGACAGCAGGAATTTCCCTGAGGGAGAGGTGGCCTTCTTTGCCACCCGATGCAGATTCGCATCCCCGGAAGTCCGAAAGATAAGTGGAGGGCTCGGAGCCACAGAGGGAATGACAGCATGGTACTGGGTCAGGGGTCACCACGAGGGATGTTTGAGTCACGTTAGATGGGGATGTCCAAGATGTGACCCCTTAGGCTACATCACGGGGAAGTCTCATTTTTGATCAGAATGCTGAGGTGTGCAGGGCAGAGCAGTCCCAGGGCATATCATGTAACTTGTTTGTTGTGCACTCTGTGTCTTTTCGGCGTCTCGTGTTTCATGTCTTTTCCCTTAGCCCTTCAAGGGGCCTATCAAAACTCCTGGCATCGCTCTTAGCATTTCTGATCTCTGCATTCCTCAGCCAGGCACCTTTGACTTGAGTGCTCAGCCACGCCTCGGAATCCATCTCTCTTCACAAGCATCCAGTGTGATGCCTTTCCAGGTCTTGTTCTGAGCTGTGTCGACAGCTGTGCGCCGCCCCGATCCATTCTGGCGGACTAGGTCTTTTAGGAATGCAGAGATAGGGAGAGGATTCTGACCGTAGCGGTCTCGGGCATCCATCTTTGCAGTTCTTGGGATGAGTCATCCCGTTGGCATCTTCTTCCCGCAGGGCTCTCTGAGCCCGGTCAGCTCTGCATTGGTCTTACCTCGGTCATCTCATTCTGAGTTCTGATGGTCCTCATGGTCATTCTTCTTGCCAAGAGATTTCTGTCCCTGTTGTGTCCCCTCGTTTGTTGTCTCCTTTGTCACGGGTGTGCGACTGTATTTGTCCCAGAGCTGCTCTGCCTTGTTGCTTAGTCTGGGTGTAGGGATAATGGGACAAGACCCGGGGACTCAAAATTTGTCATGTAGGGTGTAGTTGGCCTGCAGGGAGGATATTCCTAGGTTGGCACAAGATGTCTGGCGCTGTCAAGTTCTTCTGCAAGTTCTCCTCTTGCTGTCACGTTCTCTCTCTCAACTTTGACAGTTTTGTCCTAACTTTCTTTCAGATGCAGATGGATCAAATCTGTGGCAGAGCCCCCCATCCTGGGTGAGGGGCCTCCCCTGAGAAGATCAGTCACTGTTCAAGATGAGAGTCTCATATTTCACATTTATTGGCACTCCAGTGCAGCCCACCTGCCTTTACAGCTCCAAACAAGAGAGTCCCTTGGTAACCCCCCCTGGGCAGCAGCTGGAGCCTGCTCCGGCCTGGGCTGAGGGAGCAAAGGCTTGGGGCTGACACAGCTCCACACTGAGGGTGCTTGGGAAAA